>JAHNEJ010000692.1:0-171481 GCA_022559845.1 Amorphophallus konjac
TTTTTTTTTATTCCCCCAAACCCTAGATCTAGGGGTAGTTTGAGTCTTTTGGCAATTCATATAAATGCCTTGTATTTCCCATTTATGAAGAATTAATGCATAAGAAATCTTGATTATTGTTGGAGCAAGCCTTGGCCGCCCCCTATCTCTCCCCTCTCTCCCCCTTCTGCAGCTGGGAAGGTTGCATTCTGGAGGTGTGAAGCCTCCCCTATCAGTTCCGGAGCTCGTCGTCATCGCCGCCGCCACCATCGCACCACCACGGTTGCTGCTGGTGTTCTATCCACCCAGGATAGAGGTTCCTTCCATGATTTTCTGCTCTCAGACACGAACTCCTCTTGAGTTGCAATTTTCAGGGGGTGTTCCAGAGGTTCCCACCACCGCTCAAAAAAATCGGTTTGGCCTCCAGAGCTCGTTTGATAATTTTCCATTTTCGTCCAACTTCTCCTTCCAGATCTATCTATTTTCAGTTTTGATTTCCACCCACCCTGAGTTTCCAATCTTCGGACTACTTCTTGATTTTTCCAGGAGCTCCCAAGTTTACTGGGAGTTTTGTCCACCTTCCCCTCCATCCCCAATTTTTTATGGAATTTCCACATGCCTCCATCTATTTTCTAAAATTCACTTTCAAATCCATCTACAGTTCTGTCTACCTCAGTCCAGATCTGACCACCCGCCAGTCTAAAATACGTTTCCCCACCCAAATCTCAACAAAACCTTTCACAAAAAATATTTCTGTTTTTCTCTCCCTCCCCTCTATAACTTTTAGGAAGAGCTCGAAGCATGAATTTGAGGTCTACCCCGTGGTCAAAGGCAGTTCTCAAGAAATTTCTCTGCTATTCTGAGATTTCGGGAACTGTCCAACAGTAACTTCAAAAATCAACAAAGGCCAGATCCGTGCAGATCTAGTTCATCTCTCTGGTCCTAGATTAAAGTACTTCGAGAGAGTTTACCAACGGTACCTCCTGAGCTCCAATCCGATATCGGTATTGATCACAACAGCCGATCTCGCCGGACCGCGCGCTGAAAAATAGAAGCAGAAGTCCGTGGGCAGCAACTTCCCCGCTTGGAGATCAGAGTCGATCGGTCTCCGACCGGTGTTTCCGGCTGACCACCGTCCAGGGAGGCGCGCCACCAGGAGTCCCCATCACAGCGGGCCCCACCCCACCGGAGCCGGAGGTTGGAGCGATCCGTGGGCCCCATAGACCCGTAGATCTCACCGTCTGAACTGCACGAAAACACAGGTTCAGCACCGCCGGGACGACATCAAGATGCTGCCCGTCAACCCGATTGTCGTGACTCCCGGGCCCCACATGTGACCTGTTACCTCCCTGCGTGGAGTGGGTCAAACTTTTGTACTGTTGTAAAATTTTGTTAACCGGGAGTCCGAGATTGGCCGGGGTTGTCTTCCCCACGCCGGGAGCGTGGAGGTAACGATCGTAACTCTTTGGCATTCATTTGCTAGTTTAGTATATGATCCTAGGCCGCTGCCTAGTGCGATAGGAACTAGCCCGTGAGTCCATGTCACCGCTGTGAGTGTGAGAGTGACCCGTCCCGTGGCTCGATCCGAGTCCGGAAGTGAGTCGACTACCCTTGAACTCTGCCGGTTCCTCAACCGTGCACGATCCGCGTTTCCCTCGCTTGGGATGACGAGTGAGCTTGCGTTTCTTTTAGCGACGTATAGCCCATAGGAACTCATAGTGTCGGGCCGAAATCTCTCCAGTTTGTGTGTTGCTGGTCGCATCTCCATCTAGAGTCTGAGGTCTGCCTCATATAGAGTCGGTCTCCCGTGTCCGTCCCGCATCAGTTTGGTATTAGAGCGAGTTGAGTCTAGGGTAGTCATTACATAAGTCTTGCACGGTCTAAGTCGAGTCTAGGATCATCATTATTTTCAAAACAAAAAAAGTGTTTTAAAATTGCATTTCATCGCGATAATCTGGTATCTTAAAAGGTGTTGTCCGAACGTTAGGCTATGCATATCGGGTAGGCCGCACACTTGCGGGAGTGATCTTCGGATTGATTAACTCCGCCACGTACCGGATATTGGTTTAGGTCTAGGTGCATTAGTCGGTGTTTGCATCAGTTTGTGTCTCCTAGTTCGTGTGTCTTTGCATGCCCACCCGTCGAGGTACCCAATACTCGCCACCACCACCTATGGGGGATTCCCGGGCCCGTAGCTCCGATGAGTCCTCGACGGCCGAGGTGTTCCGAGCCATTATGGAACATCTTGAGACGCGTATGGATGGCCTTAGTACGGGTCTAGATGGCATAGGAACGCGTCTAGAAGGGAGAATGAAAGCCCTCGAGGATCGGGCCGAATCTTCGGACCAGTCCATCCAGGGTCTTGTAGGGAGGATAGCCGTCCTTGAGAGGGCCCCAGCGGCGGCGCAACCCGCGCCGACCAATGGTCAACAAGAGCCGGCTCAGCAACCTACTGCACCAAGGGCTCAGGAAGTGGATGTTGGGAGGCAACAGGTGCATGTGGTGGATGACTATGCATCTGATAATGAGCAAGGTGGAAATGGTTGTCGTAATCAACGACGAAATCGTGATGATGATGATGATGACCGCATTCTTAGGGGCGTGCGTGCGGACCCTCCCACTTTTAGAGGGTCCTTGGACCCTAGGTTGTATCTAGATTGGGAGGCCGACATGGACCGGTATTTCGAGTGGTTTGAGATGACGGACAACCGAAGAGTCTGATACGCGAAGATGAAGCTGCAAGGGCAGGCCCAAACTTATTGGACCAATGTGGAGAGCCTGCTCAACCAGCGACGTCAACCCCAAATCGGTACTTGGGATGGCATGAAAACAAAGCTGAGGGAGAAGTACCTTCCAACCTCATATCGCCAACGTCTCATAGACAAATGGCAAAGCATCTCCCAAGGGAACCGATCCGTGACTGAGTACACCGCTGAGTTTGATGAGTATTACTTACGGTGTGGAGTTACGGAGGAGAGCACCATGACTATATCCCGCTTTCGAAGGGGTCTGCAGCCCAACTATCAGTATGAACTCTTTCGCCGCAATACGACCACTTTGGAGCAGGCATATCAGGTTGCTCTCGAATTGGAGCAATTCGAGGCCGAGTTCGAGTCTCCCCATCAGTTGGGATCCTTTCCCCTACGTAGTGTCGAGCCCCGTGGCTCATCTGGCACGTATCCGAGGGCCCCCATGGCTCTACCTCAGGAGCCCACTCGCCCCGAGCTCTTTGCTCCTAGGCCTCGCCCTCCACCCCCGAGGGACCTTCCTCGTCCCCAGCATCTTATGGCACCCACAGCCCACCCACCGGCACCCGCACCTCCTGCACGTCCTTTGTTGCCTACACCTCCTATCCATCGGGAGGATAAGGGGAAAGGACCTTTGATTGGGGAGCCTAGTGGATCACGGCAGCAGTGTTACCGCTGCAATGGGTTTGGCCATTTTGCCAACCAGTGTCCCACCCGCCCATCTCTTATCATTAGGGACACAAAGGCCGAGGATACCACCCCTGCGGGCCTCGAGTTAGTCACCTATGAAGCAGATCAGGAGCTAGCTGACGAATACTATGAGATTGAAGGTGACGACCTGGATGCCCCGCATACCGATGATGCCCACGTGGGGGTCGTCAGGTGTATTCTCACCCAGCCACAGGCCAGTGATGACTGGCGTCGGACCATTATTTTTCATACCTTCTGTAGGCTGGGCAAGCATGTGTGTAAAGTGATCATCGATAGCGGGAGTTGCATCAATGCAATCTCTACGGGTGCTGTCTCCCGTCTTGGTCTTACACCCGTGGATCACCCTAGCTCCTATCGTGTATCGTGGGTGGATTCCAGTTCCATCCCGATCAGGCTGCGGTGTTTGGTCCCACTGCAGTTCTATGCCTACCGTGACGAGGTATAGTGTGATGTCCTACCCATGGAGGTGGGCAATATTATTCTGGGTAGGCCGTGGTTATTCGATCGGGATGCCACACTCCATGGCCGGTCGAACACATGTACCTTCGACCATGATGGCCAACGGATTACTCTCCAACCTCATCAGCCCAAGAGCCCATCAGTTAGGGGTCCTACTGGCTCTAGTGCTCCGGAGCCTTCCATTCCCGGGCCCAGTACCCCGTCCCCAGCTCGGGCTATGACCGTTACCTCTGGCCTAGGTGAGCCCTCGACTAGGAGATTGATGTTGATTAGCTCCCAGGAAATGGAGTGGGAGGCTAGTCGAGGCTGCCCCGTGTTTGCCATTGCGGTCCGAGAGGTAGAGAGAGACTCCGAGGGTGAACTCCCACCCGATGTCATTCCTATTCTGCAAGAGTTTGCTGATATTTTTCCCGAGGAGCTTCCCGAGGGACTCCCACCTATGCGGGATATTCAGCATGCCATCGACCTTATTCTGGGCTCTTCATTGCCCAACCTTCCTCATTATCGCATGAGTCCCACGGAACATGCCGAGCTAAAACGGCAGGTCGATGAGTTGATGCAGAGAGGATCTGTTCGGGACAGCATGAGTCCATGTGCTGTACCCGGTTTACTCTCCCCGAAGAAGGATGGCACGTGGAGAATGTGCATTGATAGCCGTGCCATCAACAAAATCACCGTGAAGTATAGGTTCCCTATTCCCCACCTGGATGACATACTAGACATGATGGCTGGTGCCACTATCTTCTCAAAGATTGATCTTAAGAGTGGCTACCATCAGGTGAGGATTAGGCCAGGTGATGAGTGGAAGACCGCATTCAAGACCAAGGATGGTCTATATGAGTGGTTGGTCATGCCTTTTGGGTTGACCAATGCCCCTAGCACATTCATGCGACTCATGACTCAGGCCCTTCGACCGTTTATTGGAGTCTTTGTGATTGTGTATTTTGATGATATCCTTATCTATAGTCGCACCACGGGGGATCACTTAGACCACCTTCGACAGGTCTGTCTTCTCCTTAGGCGAGAGTAGTTGTATGCAAACCCACAGAAGTGTGCCTTCATGACACCCCAGCTTACCTTCTTGGGTTTTATTGTGTCTAGTACTTGGGTCTCCGCCGATCCGGAGAAGGTCCGAGCCATTGTTGAGTGGCCGGAACCCCATACGGTTCATGATGTCCGCAGCTTTCATGGCCTTGTGACGTTCTATCGTCTCTTTATCTGCGGATTTAGCTTCGTCACCGCCCCGATCACGGATTGTATCCGGATGGGCACCTTTGTATGGACGAAGGCCGCAGCTGCCGCCTTCAAGGACATCAAGGAGCGCATGACCCAGACACCTATCCTTCGATTGCCTGATTTCTCGAAGGTGTTTGAGGTCTCTTGTGATGCGTCGGGTGTGGGGATAGGAGGTGTGTTGAGTCAGGAGACCCACCCGGTCGCATATTTCAGCGAGAAGCTGAATGACGCGAAACTGCGATACTCCACTTATGATAAAGAATTTTACGCAGTTGTTCAGGCTCTTAGGCATTGGAGGCACTATCTATTACATCAAGAGTTTGTATTATACTCTGATCATGAGGCTTTGAGGTAACTCCATTCCCAAAAGAAGCTTAATTCGCGTCACAGTCGTTGGGTTGAGTATCTCCAGCAGTTCACCTTTGTGCTAAAACATAAGGCTGGAGTGGAGAACAAGGTGGCCGATGCCTTGAGTCGGCGAGCGTGTTTGCTTACCACCATGAGTGCCGAGGTCATAGGGTTTGAGAAGATGAGAGAGGCCTATGTTGACTGTCCTGACTTTGGTCAGATTTATACCACTCTCCAGGTCGGACCCACAAGAGACCTTGATGATTATGTGCTTCAGGAGGGCTACCTCTTTCGAGGAGGCAGGCTTTGTGTTCCCCGAACTTCGGTTCGAGACTTCTTAGTCTGGGAGCAACATGCGGGAGGTATAGCCGGCCACTTTGGTCGGAACAAGACTATTGAGGCAGTTGAGCATAGATTTTATTGGCCAAGCTTGAAGCGCGATGTTGCTCACATTGTGGCTCAGTGCCGTACATATGCTACGGCCAAGATGAAGAAGCAAAGCTCAGGCCTCTATACGCCTCTTCCCGTGCCTGATGCCCCGTGGTAGGATGTTAGCATGGATTTTGTCTTGGGATTACCACGTACCTCCAGGAAGCATGATTCGGTCTATGTGGTTGTTGATCGATTCTCGAAGATGGCCCTCTTTATCCCTTGCTCGAAGACTTCGGATGCTTCGAGGGTAGCCCGCCTTTTTCTTACTCAAGTGGTGTGCCAGTTTGGGTTGCCTCGTACCATAGTGTCTGACCGTGATGTTAGATTCACTAGTTATTTTTGGAAGACACTGTGGGATATGTTGGGTACTCACCTCAAGTTTTCCACTGCATATCATCCCCTGACAGATGGTCAGACCGAGGTGGTCAATAGGAGTCTGGGTGACCTTTTGAGGTGTCTTGTCAGGGACCGCATAGGGGATTGGGATCTCATTCTACCCATGGCAGAATTTGCATATAATGATTCAGTTAATAGGTCTACTAGTATGAGTCCATTCGAGATTGTCACAGGTCGTAGGCCTAGGAAGCCAGTGGATCTTGTCCCCATGCCTATCCATGCTCGAGTGTCGGAGTCTGCCGAGTCGTTTGCTAGGCATGTTAGGAGTCTGCATGAGGACATCCGTCGTCACATTGAGGCCAGCAATGCATAGTATAAGGAGCTAGCCGATGCCCATCGACAGCATCGAGAGTTCCGAGAGGGCGAATATGTCATGATCAGGGTAAGACCTGAACGGTTTCCCTCTGGAACCATTAAGAAACTGCAAGCTCGCGGAGCCGGTCCATTTAGAGTGTTGAAACGCGTTGGATCCAATGCGTATGTTGTGGACCTGCCTGAGGAATATGGTATAAGCTCTACTTTTAATGTATCGGATCTAGTTGCATATAGGGACCCAGCGGTGATCCCTAGTGAGCCTTTCGAGCCATCCCCTCCCATTGAGAGTGATCCCACACCTGAGTGTCCACCTCTAGCCCCTTTTTCACGGCAGCGAGAGCATATAGATCATATACTGGATGAGCATGTGACAGTTACTAGGAGTGGATCCTACCCGCGCTACCTAGTGCGATGGAGAGGACGACCCGCCACCGAGGATACGTGGATCACCCATGGAGAGTTGCAGCAGATTGATCCGGACCTACTGGAGCGATACCACAGTGATGCAGACCCTTACTAGACAGGGTCGAGTTTCTCCCACCCGGGGAGAATTGGTGCGGACACCCGAGCGATCGAGAAGCACGATACGCCGAGCCACCTTTACTGTACGCGGAGCACCACCTGAGCCACGTCGGCGTCCATCTAGCTCAGAGACAGTCTGGAGACCCCCCCTTGAGTCTCGGCGTTTATCACATTTATTTGGATTTTATTTGTGTGTCATGTGTGTTATTTAGTTTTATTCAGTTTGTATTTGGATTGTAATAAGGGTTTATATGTAAAATGGGACCACCCGGGTCCCACGGGCCCCCCACCCCTCCTCCCATCGATCCACCTCATCTCTAGGGCCCATGTGGGGTCAGTCAACATGTCAATTGTGGGCTTCTAGAAGAGTGGGCCAAGTGGGGGACAAATGGACTTAAATGTCAAGGTTGGCCACCAACCTTAACCCCATAGTCAAGGGGGTGCCCCCGTCTCACTATCACCCAATTTTATTTTTGTAAAATGTGTGTAGAACTAATTAGTTCTACTCCTTTTTTTTTATTCCCCCAAACCCTAGATCTAGGGGTAGTTTGAGTCTTTTGGCAATTCATATAAATGCCTTGTATTTCCCATTTATGAAGAATTAATGCATAAGAAATCTTGATTATTGTTGGAGCAAGCCTTGGCCGCCCCCTATCTCTCCCCTCTCTCCCCCTTCTGCAGCTGGGAAGGTTGCATTCTGGAGGTGTGAAGCCTTCCCTATCAGTTCCGGAGCTCGTCGTCATCGCCGCCGCCGCCATCGTGCCCCCATCGCACCACCACGGTTGCTACCGGTGTTCTGTCCACCCAGGATAGAGGTTCCTTCCATGATTTTTTGCTCTCAGCCACGAACTCCTCTTGAGCTTCAATTTCCAGGGGGTGTTCCAGAGGTTCCCACCACCTCTCAAAAAAATCAGTTTGGCCTCCAGAGCTCGTTTGATAATTTTCCATTTTCATCCAACTTCTCCTTCTAGATCTGTCTGTTTTTAGTTTTGATTTCCACCCGCCCTGAGTTTCCAATCTTTGGACCACTTCTTGATTTTTCCAGGAGCTCCCAAATTTACTAGGAGTTCTGTCCACCTTCCCCTCCATCTCCATTTTTTCGTGGAATTTCCACAGGCCTCCATCTATTTTCTAAAATTCACTTTCAAATCCATCTACAGTTCTTTCTGCCTCAGTCCACATCCGACCACCCGCCAGTCTAAAATACGTTTTCCCACCCAAATCTCAACAAAACCTTTCACAAAAAATATTTCCGTTTTCCTCTCCCTCCCTTCTATAACTTTCATGAAGCACTCGAAGCTTGAATCTGAGGTCTACCCCACGGTCAAAGGCAGTTCTCAGGAAATTACTCTGCTATTCTGAGATTTCGGGAACTGTCCAATAGCAACTTCAAAAATCAACAAAGGCCAGATCCGTGCAGATCCAGTTCATTTCTCTGGTCCTAGATTAAAGGACTTCGAGAGAGATTTCCAACGGTACCTCATGGGATTCGATCCAACATCGGGATTGATCGCAGCATCTGATCTCGTCGGACCGGGCGCTGAAAAATAGAAGTAGAAGTCCGTGGGCAGCAACTTCCCCGCTTGGAGATCGGAGCCAATCGGTCTCCGACCGGTGTTTCCGGTCGACCGCCGTCCAGGGAGGCGCGCCACCAGGGGTCCCCATCACAACGGGCGCCACCCCACTAGAGCCGGAGGTTGGAGTGATCCGTGGGCCCCACCGACCCGTAGATCGCGCCGTCCGGACTGCACGAAAACACGGGTTCAGCACCGCCGGGACGACATCAAGATGCTACCCGTCAACCCGATTTTCGTGACTCCCGGGCCCCACATGTGACCTGTTACCTCCATGCGTGGAGTGGGTCAAATTTTTGTACTGCTGTAAAATTTTGTTAACCGGGAGTCCGAGATTGGCCGGGGTTGTCTTCCCCACGCCGGGAGCGTGGAGGTAACTATAGTAACTCTTTGGCATTCATTTGCTAGTTTAGTATATGATCTTAGGCCGCTGCCGAGTGCGATAGGAACTAGCCCGTGAGTCCATGTCACCACTGTGAGTGTGAGAGTGACCCGTCTCGTGGCTCGATCCGAGTCCGAAAGTGAGTCGACTACCCTTGAACTCTGCCGGTTCCTCAACCGTGCACGATCCGCGTTTCCCTCGCTTGGGACGACGAGTGAGCTTGCGTTTCTGTTAGCGACGTATAGCCCATAGGAACTCATAGTGTTGGGCCGAAATCTCTCCAGTTTGTGTGTTGCTGGTCGCATCTCCATCTAGAGTCTGAGGTTCGCCTCATATAGAGTCTGTCTCCCGTGTCCGTCCCGCATCAGTTAGCACTAAAACAACACCAATAATAATAACACAATAACCAAGAGAAGGAATTAAACCTACTTAACCATTCATTTCCACTTAAGGAAACATAAAAGATCCAATATCCACCAACTTAAAACAATTACATAACAACCGAATATTCAATTACAACTCTTAGATAATACTACAACTCTCAGACTCAAACTATCTAGGGACAACTCCAGATAGCTTTCTAGCGGGCTCGCTCCAAGGTCTTCACTCCTGCCCATCCCCATCCGTTTGTGAGTCCTCACCGGTGCTACCTAAAATAGGGGGGAAAACTGGGTGAGCAAACGCTCAGTAGGTAATAGCAGGCATGGTGTAAGTAATTAACAATTTAATTTAATGTCATGGCATAAAAATAAATGGCGGTAAAACAACCAACACAATAGAATGACGCAATATAGAATTGAGATATCATTTCCATGTACTTGGCCGATCAAGTAAATAAACAAGCAAGTCAAGTAGAAATAATTATATGTAGGAATTTCCAAGAATATTGAAATGAACGAATATCATAGATATCACGCTAGTCATGCACTCGGTGCAATGTCTCACCATGTCATTAAAACTCCCAGGGCACTAGTACTTTTCTGGCGCTCCTCCCAGTACCAGACCGGGCCCTTATGATGCGTTGGCATTGATTTGATGGATCCAAGATCCCAAGTAACTATCTCAGACATTCATTTGGTATCGGCCAGAATTCCAGGTTAAGCTATGAAACTTATCAATAATTGACTGAGAAATCAAGAGATTCAAGCAAGAACCATAAGAAAACAAGTTTTGGATAGATGCGATCATGAACAAGGCCGCATGAGAGAGAAAATAGTCTAGTCTGGACCGCAATAGGAATAGCTGAACAAAAAGGGTCAAGCCCAGCACGAGGGAGGAAAACGGTCCAAGATGGGCCGCTTCCACCAGGAAAACGGTCACCTGGAGGCCGTCCAGTGAAGAGGGGGGTTCCAGGGCCTGAGTAAAGTACATGGTCTTACTTGTGCCACTCTATCACAAAACGTTCATAGGAAGGCCTCTTACACGATGAGATAGTCCGTTAACGATCGCTACTAGTTCTGAGCCCAGAAGAAGGTCGATGCACAAACCAGAGAGGTCGACGCACAAGTGGTTGAACGCGATCATCCATGGACCACTTAGAATCTCAGGCGGTCATGCCCAAGCTGTTCAGTGACAGAAACGGTCCCCCAAGGGCCGCTATCTGAAGAACATACCCGACTCCGGGCTTGGGCATAAGCAAGCGATTCGGTCAAGTTAACAAGTGCAGGATTTGAGGTACAACCTACCTGGCGTCCTAGTGGGAATCCCAGGCTCACGGGGGCTTGCGGAGGTCCCGTAATAGAGGTCCTAGTCCGACAGAAGGAGTACCTGGTGGAGAGTCCCAACTATTACAAGAATCGGGGGCTTAAAACATCGAAAAATAATGTATCACGGTCAGTGAGTACCACTAGAGTGGAGTGACTGTTAGAACAACCCTAGTATCATTACTCCAATTCCAACATAAACAAGATCAACATTTATGCTTCATTAATTGATAAGAACAATGAGGGAATTATGATTGGAAAGAGGATATCAATCATGAACAATAAGAGAATTAGATCATATGTTCCATAATTTACCAGTTCCTTGTGTGAGTTTCTGACCTGCACATGCATAGCTTAACAAGAAACGACATACTTAACACATGGAATAAATCAATCTACGAGACATACGCGGTCTAACTAGAGCCGCTGGATAGGGTCTAGCGGTCTATTGCTAGGCCGCTCAGGTAATGTAAGTCCAAAACCCTACATGCCTTACGCGGTCTATCGATCAGCCGCTAGGGTTTCCAAGCAGTCTAGAGAGAAGCCGCCTGCCCAACCGAACGGTCTATCGTTGGGCCGTCTATGACCATGGGGTGTCGAACACAAAACAATATAAACGGTCAAGCCATGACAGCCGACCCCAGACCTGGCGGTCTATCGTTAGGTCGTTCAGTGCTGAGCGATTCCTGTAAAACCGTGGCCTGTTCGCCGTTCTGGTGCCCGACGAACATCCGACGGGGTTCGCTAACAACAAGAAATCCTGTCGATATAGAGCATAGAAATTGGGCAAAAACATACCACTAGAAAGAGAACGAAAAGATGCATGCCATGGATTGATTAATTGGAACTTTAAGCCTGCTAACCTAGCCTTTAATTGAAGATAACAATGGTAATCCTAGTTTTAACATGCTCCGACTAAAACAACTAATACTCGCATGATATAGAACCGAATTTAAGGCTTTTGGTATCAAATGAAAGAGGGCTTAGAGACAAATCCAATGATGTCTTATGTTTGAGGTTTGGTCTACTAGAACCTACCTTAAACAAGGAAGAAGAGGGGACGACGACGCCGGCCGCGACAGAAAACCCCTTCAAGAGATCGTCGGAATACGCCCTCGTCCTCACACCTCGCCGGCCGCAGCTACCAGACGTCAATGCTAGGAGGCCTTAGGGTTAGTTTTATAGGATTAATCGATTTCTAGAGGGATCGATCGAGAGGATAGAGTCCACGACTCCGGTCGCGCGTGATTCGCGCATTGACCTGGTCACGCCGCCGCCTCACCTAAAAATTCAAATTTCTGAGTTAGGGTTTCGGTGAGAAAATCGAGGGGAAATGACCTACACATCGTGGCCGTTCGATGGGGTCCGATCTGAGCTCAAATGGTCGAGAAACGGGTCCGAATTAGATGATCCAAGGCCCGATAGGGTAAAACATGGATCTAGCCCTAATTCTCTTAATTCGACTGGCTTCGAATTTTATTTAAGGTTTCTTGCAGAAGACAAATTGCCTAAATTTTTAGTCCTCTACATTATTATAATATTTATTGATTTTTTATAAATTAGTTAAAATTTTTCTTACCGTATTTTCCATAGGATTTCTTGTTAATTTCTCGTTATTTTATCAAATGCTCTACCGGGTGCTACAAGATAAATGCAGAGATCTGACAAAATCTAAAGCAGCTAAAAACGAACTCAGCATTCACAGGTTCATACAAAAGTTCTGACGAACACTTAGCAAGTAGATTAGTTGTAAATGATAAAGGGAAAATTAGCTCACGCACCAACCTGTGAAGTAGGATAGAGAAGGTGGATCAAACGCACAACGCCAAACCACTATGGACAATGATTTTTAGGTGGTTCAGTCCACACTAAGCAGACCTACATCCACCCCTCACTCAACCGAGTGAGACTTCCGCTAACACACTACTTAACCGCTGATCCACAACTTCGAGGGAACCAATCCCTTACAACCGCCGATTCACAGCTTTCGGGGATAAACCCCTACAACCGCCGATCCATAGCTTTAGAGAACCAATCCCTTAAATGAGGAACAAATCCTCTGACCACTGATACACAACTTAGACCGAGGAACCAATCCTCACGAGACGCAAGCCTCCGCTGACACACAACTTGAACCGATCTCAACACAAAGCATCGGACGTAACAAGTAGAAATAAAAAACAAAAGAAAACAACAAAAGAAAACAAGAAAATATATAGCTATATAGGAGCGAAATAGTTCTGGTTTTGATCCATGAGCTAATGAACTCAACAGATCTTCAATGTACTCCGGCTGCACTCAAATACTTCTCTCTAACTGGCATGTAGATCTGGAACTAGCTCACGAACTCTTTCTCTTTTCCTCGTCTTCTTCTCAAAAGTGTAGGCGCCGGAAGTCGGCGGAGCTGCGTGAAAAGGGTTGGTCGGGACTCCTCTCTCCGAACTATGCTTCTACCTACAGTGCAAAGGCTAGAAAAAATGGAAATATAGTGATTGCCAGAGGCTAATACCTGAGCCTCACAGGGGTAGGATGATCGTGAACACCTTAGGAATGGGAGATGTGGGTTCTTCCTGTCCTTGCTCTCGGCCGGCCAAGAACAAGGAGCTCTGTGAGTCGATGACGAAGACCCTGCAAATTAACCATCAAACAAAGAGAATAAACCCATTAGACTATGATAGTGTAGTATATGCTCAAATCAAAAGGGGAAACATGCAATTGGGGGTGGTCGTACCAGGAAGGGGGGTGGAAAGGGGGATGACTGAGACTTTCGACCATCCGCATTCCCTATGTTTTGGATTGGGAAAACCTCTTTTAAGAGTAGGATCTAGGCAAGTCTATCATGCATGGATGTAGTAAAATGAACTAGAAAGTAGCAAGATGGAGAACAAGGGAGAGGAAAGACGGGGTTGCCCGTCAACCAACAGGAGGTGGCCAGCATTGTGGCCACTCAAGGGTGGTGGGCGGCCATGTTGATGGCCGCCCCTTGCAACTGGGGCTCATCCATGGCAGAGCTCTTCGACGGTGGGTTCTACTGCTAGGGGAAGGTCGGGAAGGTTGCTCTCGTGCTCACAGCTCTCTTTCCGGGCTCCGAACTGCCAGAACCTCTCCTCCTCTCAAAAAAGTCCAACCCCCCCTCACGAAGTGTCCAACCCCCCCCCCCCCCCCCCCCGTGAGATGGTTCAGAATCGGCCTTTTGTATGTGAGGGCTTTCCCTCCTCAAAAACTATTCAAAAAATGGAGGACATGTCAGCTACATCGGTCTCGAACCCCCCTGAGTGGGAGCAGTTTCGGAGGACGTGCCCAGAGTGGACATATCATGGAGTTGACGGACGGTTGACAGGAGGCGGCCAAGGTTCTGGCGCCCAAGGAGCTGGGCGGCCAGCTCGATGGCCTTCTTGAGGGTGAGGGCGGCCAACTATGTGGCCACCTTGGGAGGTGGGTGGCCAACTGAGTGGCCGCCCTGGAATGGCCTGGGCGGCCAGGTGTCTGGCCGCCCAGGGGTATGGGCGGCCAAGAACTTGGCCTTCCAGGGATCAGTGGAAAAATATGAGAATCATATATAACACCTCAAAAGTTTCACGAAGGGACATGGTGGAGCCTACCTAGACAAGGATGAGACCCCACGCTCTCAATCAACCAAGAAAAAGGTTTCACTTCTATGATGGCTAGACAAGGTCCGCAGGATGTCCGAAATCAGGTGTCTACAAATGCCCCTCCGGAACGCCCGTTTTGCAAGGGAGCCCGGCGGACTGATAAATGGGTGTTTCGGTAAAGAAACAAGCCTAATAAGGACATCCTGCTCAAGGAGATTCTTGAGCTGAGATTGAGCTTCGCATATGAACGGACAAGCATAGCGGGACAAGAGAGGTCACTCAAAAGGGAAGGAAAGAAAATTAATCTAAGAGGGCTTGTATCTACGGTCGCATGGGACCCCCTAGCATAACGCTGCGGGACTTGAGGGGACGAATGCAATCCAGCTCAAGGAGATACAAGACATCTAAAACAGGAGTAAGTAACAAGATCAGGATAAGGGGAAAATGACCTTCAGATCTCAATATACTTATAGCGATCGCATGCAAAACACACTCTCGACTTGTTGAATTAGAGTGGAATAAGGTAGACAACAAAAGTGATGGAATTGAGGAGCTTGGATGATTGACAAAAGAGGGGTAGAGTCCAGGGCAGGCCAATGGCAGACCCTTGTCTCCTTCTTGCTGCACGAATGCATGCCATGCTTCTCTAAGTGCATTTCATGTTTTTTTGTTTTATATGATCGATGGTGGGACTAAAAGGGACCTATATGATGCATGCTGGGTTTAAAGTGAAAACCTACCTAATGCATATCCAGCGGTAGTATTGTCTGGCTCCTGGAAAGACGTCGGTCGAGAGTCCGACGAGTCCATCATCCCGAGGTCAATCATGAAAGCAAACGGCCGTCGAATAACTTTGGGAACATAAACCCCTCATTGTTTTTCTTAGAGAGGAACTCGAAGTTTATGTCCTCGAAGTTATTAGCCTCGGGGCTCTATATAATATAGTAGATATACTAGTAGGAGAAGGCGGTGAAGCAAATCCCGATGCTATGTGACCAACAGCTGCATGAACACCATTAGTGAAGTTCATAAATGAATAAGCATTTAAAGACGAAGCATTCACTAAGGCAAGTAAGGGGAGTGGGAAAGCAAGCATCGTCATTCGGGTTTACAGTGAGCCTAATGGAAAAAATGAATTCTGCGGGGATGGTCACCAGGGCATAAGTACGTCCCCGGAGGCGATCATTCCCGATGATAGGGGAGTCTATGCTAACTTCACCTAGCACATCAATTAACCCTAGCAAGGTGTCTGGTTGGGGAAGACTAAGAAAAGGATAATTCAAGCTCCATAGCCAAAGTCCGCTCTGGACCCGCTGACATAGGTAGGACGTTTGTCCGATCAGGGGGATATGGAGTAGAAAGGGTACTGATAATGCAACCAAGCATCTGCTGAAAATCAAGTGATATGAAGATTTCATTTGCTTAGGACTCAAGTTTAAGTGCCAAGCTAGCGAAGTTCAAATGCCATTAAGATTTATGGGAAGCGAAGGACAATGAGGAATGCTCTACCTCCCGACAAGGTAGCCAAGGGTTTGGCTAGCTCGGATGGGCAGATGGCAGTGCAATTTGCCCCTAGTTTGGGTTGGTAGCAGTGCAAGTATAAATCCCGTGGTGGGATGGAATGAAGTAAGGAAAGTAGCCTTCGGGGTTCGCAGTTGTGGGGTAGTGATGAAGGAAAGGAAATGGTGTGGTGGTGTGTGTGAGATACATGTTTCGGGGAGATGCCCCTCCATTTTTTGGGATTTTCTTGAATATTTAGTTTTTTGTTTTTTTTTAGATTTTGACATATTTCAATCTTTTTGGTGGAATTAAATATTTTGACTTTTTTGTGGATTTTGACATATTTGGATTTTTTTGGCCAACGTCTGGCAACTGCCCATAGGCCATCACAACAATGAAGGAAGGATAGGCTCTTTCTACAACCTCCCAGGTGTCCTGAGCACACATCTAGGTTGATTTGGGCATCTAGACTCCTCGAATGATGGTCTCGCCGATTAAGACTTAACCTGATGACAATGTCGTCATGTCAAGCTTAGGCTCCCAATTGCTTCCGACCACGGAGATACACCCAAAAAGTGTTCAAGGTAAATGATTTGCCCGACCCGGTTCTATTTCCTCACAACCATAGACGTATATGATGGAACACCTTGGAACCCTAATGGCCAACCGCACGATGCTGACCCGGAATCAGACGTCGTCGCACCGACAGGTGACGCACATACATTGACCTAAGCCCGAGGTTTATGAAAGAAGACACTAAAGGTGACGAGAACATTGACATGTTGGACGCAAGGATTGAATCAAACGTGGATCCAGAGGGGGGGTGAATGGATCCTTTAAAACATTTTATCCAAATTTAAACTAAATGAAACTGGAATAGCTTGCTCAAAGAACAATTGCTCAGACTGCAGAGTTGAACGGCCTAATCAACTGTTAGGAAACACACAGGCAGAAGCAATCTAGATGATGAACGGCAAGCTCACACAGAAAGACTGTCAACCACACGACACAAGAGATTTTAGGTGGTTCGGTCTACTGACGTACATCCACCCCACACACCAACCAGAGTGTGGCTTCCGCGGATACACAGCTTAAACGGTTGGGCCTTACAGCTTGCCTACAATCCGCTGGGCTTTACAGCTTAGCTGACCGCTGACTAACAGCTTGACCGCTGGGCCTTACAGCTTCGCCACCCGCTGACTAATAGCTTACGCTGGGCCTCACAGCTTCGCCACCGCTGGGCATTATAGCTTAGCCACAACTGCCTAACAGCTTGATCCGCTGGGCCTTACAGCTTAGCCTCCGCTGATACACAACTTAGAATAAGATTTTAAAAGAAAATAAAAATTGTAGACTCAACAACTGAAAGCTAGAAATAAGCACAAAATAATATTGCTCAAGCAGGAGCGCTGTGCCTTGGATATGATCCAAAGGACACAGAATAGATAGATCCTCAGATCTTTTAAACTTCTGATCACTTCACGCTCATGAACTCTTCAACTTTTCATCTCTGCCTATATTATCTTCTTCCTCTCTCTTGACTTCTCACCTCTGCTTCACTCCCTTCACACCCCTTTCTTCAAGCTCTGTTCACTCTAAATGAAATGGACGATCTGCCCCCCCCCCCCCCCCTTTATAGGCAACCAATGATGGGCGCGTGGAAACCACGTTTCCCGCCCAAACTTTCACGCAGATCTGGATCTCTTCTTTCCACGTGTTGTAATCTCAACACTTTCACTTTCCACGTGTCAAGATCTCCAGTTAATAGATAAGTCTTGGATCACGAGTCTTTACTTTGAGTTCACGTGACTTTAAGTTCCTGTTAGCAGTTTGAGAAGCATTTTATCAAATACTTGGCTTACATAGTAAAGAATCAATATGCATTGTCATTATATGTAGATATGTCATATAAAGAGAGAAATAATCAATGGTCATATCCATAATGAATGTTCAGATCAAATAGATAAAATATGCAGGGAATTCTGTGAATCAGGGCATGAAATTAATGCTAACATCGACCTGGATGCAGGGTGATGCTTACTAACACCAACCATGGAATGCAAGACACAGCATGCTAACGACAACCTTGATGCATAACACAACATACTAACGTCGACTTAGATGCATGAGACACAGTTGCCTTACTTGACTAGCATCGACCTTGATGCATAGAGCACACCAACTAACACTGACTTTAACACATGAGACAACATCAGCTAGCATCGACTTCAGTATGCAAAACAATGCAAAGTAGCACTGACTTTGGTATGCCTGCACTTGTGCTAACATTGACCTTTATGCAAAAGTTGCACTGACCGTTATGTGCATGAGATAGAAATATGCACCGACCTTGTGTGCATTCACACAGAAACGTGCACTGACTATATGTAACACAATGCAGAAGTGCACAGACCCTATCAATGACTAAGACCAATGTGCACCGACCTTAGATGGCAAAATCTGCATGGACCTTTCTCATGAGTAAATAGTGGTATGCACTGACCTTATGCGCACTTCTACGAAAACATGCACCGATCTTGTATAGTCATACAAGACGTGCACCGACCTTAAAATGCGTGCTATAAGATCTGCACCGACTTTATATGCACTGCTACAAAGGAGTGCACCGACCTTGGTATGTATGAAGTGCAACTAGCGTCAACCTCGACTGTGTAAGAACACGACTAGCACCGACCCTAGCTATACATGAACTACAACTAGCACCGACCTTAGCTATACATGAACTACAACTAGCACCGACCTTAACTGTGTGAAAACATAACTAGCACCGACCCCAGTCATGCATGATGCAACTGGCGTTGACTCTATATAAGCACAATGTAGTATTAAGATTATGCACACCTGCTGTTCGACCAAATGCCATGCACACAGGTTATTCAGAAAAAATTCATGTGCACAGACTTTGTGCAGACGTGTTGACTTTATGTGCATAATATTGACTTTGCATTGACTTTTGGTTGACCTGTGATGCATTGACTTATATGAACAGTTGTACAAGACGTTATGCAATTCTTATACATAGACATCCACAAACATGCACAGACATGCACGAATATGCACGGATATATACAGACAACCACGTATGAACTAAGATGCACTTGTGCAACAGTTCATTCCTTGTAATTCATCTATACAGAAATATGAGCATTGTATGCATACAACAAACACTGTATGTAACAAGACACATACTATATGCAATAAACACGTATGGAATCATACAAACACATATGACATCATACATATGAGTCATAGTGTTTGTCATCATCAAAACATAATATCCAACAATCTCCCCCTTTTTAATATGGCAACACTATGAGTCATGAAAACTAGACACTGAAGCTATGACAATATGCAATCAACAACCTGCAAATAAGCAAAACTATGCTGACACAGATATGTACTAACATCAATGCAATCTCTCCCCCTTACACAATGACTTAGTGCAATCTCTCTAATGACAATCAAAAACATTTTCCAAACATTCTCCCCCCTTAATCTCTTCCTCTTTTGACTTCAACAATATATAAGCTATTTACACCTTAGCCCTCATACCTACATGACGTATATGACTCAACCAATCTCTCCCCCTTTGACGTCATCAAAAAGAGAAAAAGGAATCCAAGTGGCGAGAGCAAGTGGGAAACAAGATGTAGACACAAAATGTTACCAAGTGATCAAAAGGAGGCAGGAGAAAATAGAAAGAAACTGAAACTCCCCCTGAGAAAATAAAGGTCAATACAAGAAGCATGCTGATAGTTAAGAAAATGCCAAAGAATCACATGCTCCCCCTGATATAGCCAAGACAAGTCACAGACAATTCTCCCCCTATGAAATGCAATTAATGCAGTACTGACATGATCTATCCTCCCCCTTTAAATCAATGCAATGCAAAGCTTCATTTTTAAAAAGAAATAAGGTAAATGAGCAAGGAAGGTGAAGAATATGTCAAGAATAAACCAGAAAGATCTCAGAAGGATACTGCTAAGAAATTTGCAGCAGCAAAACACAAGGGTTTTCTGTGACAGGTTCAGGAAGAAAAAAAGAGACAGGGACACAGTGCAAAGATAACAAGAGATATGAACAAATATGCAAGTTGACTAAGTTTTCAAAAATACAACTGATCAGAAGAATTTTATAGCAGGTACCATTGTTATAAATCAAAGTAATGATTAGACTCTCCTATCATAAGGGCTTATGAATTAGACTGCATGACAAAACTGGTTTAAGCATGATGTATATCAAATTTGTCAATCATATTCAATAGTCATATCTGAAACTAAGTTTTAATAAAGGTGAACCAATTATTCATATGACATTCCAATTCAACCTTCTTCCATCTTACTCAAATAATCTCAATGACTCATTTAGGAGATACACATTGTAGTATTGAGATTAAACACCTTTAATTGTATTTGAAGTTAACTATGTTACAGAAAATTTCTAATATCAATTGAGGATTCTCTATCAATTTTTCAGATTTTACTTTTGAACAGCACTTTATTTTTCCTAAGCAATCTTGGTTGATCAACACCTTTTTACATGAGGCACAACACGTCTTAGCTGAAGTGACCTAGTTACTCAGTGTGATAACCACATTACCTCTCAATGATGAGAACATAGTTAGTAATGGGAGTGTCTTTTTACATGAGGAAACACCTTGATTAGAGGTCGGAATCCCCAGTCACTCAACACAACCATGCCATTGATCTGTCAGATTTTCACATAATTTTTTGAGAATTTGTTCTTTTAGTAGAGTTAACTATGGTACTTCGTGACACAGTCCTTTGGACAGGTTTCTCGGTAACCACCGTCATCGCTCTGACTTTTGTTTTCCTTTTTAGTCAACTTCATACATATTCAATGTTTAAGAACAATACTAACAACATGTATCTCAACCAAAGTAACCATGATTTCAAATTTTCAGATTTTAGAAGATTTTATCCAGAGGTTACATGATACAGTTGGTTAAATTTATTAAAACTTGTGATTCAGATACTTTCAAGTCTTTCAAATTCAAATTCATGAATACATTAAACATATACCAATCTAGATCAATCAGTTATTCTTAAACCTATATAATACGAGTTTCTTTGATAATTTTAGATTCATAAACAAGGTACAACGATTTAAGTAACTTCAAGATCAGTTCAATCAGCATCTTCAGTAAACTTGCCAACAGCAGAAGTAATGACAGGTTTGCAAAGAAGACAGGCAGAAGATTTGATTTTGCAGAATATGTGATCAGAACAGAAATAGGCAGATAACAGGAGTGATTCAAAAGTTTCTGACTAGAGAAGAAGTGAAATTATTTTCAAGTAAGCGCAGTAATAAGAATTTTTGATACCAAGATCCCTTCAAGGTTCATAGCAAAGAACAAGATCAGACAAACCAGCTTGTCAGGCGTAGAGTGAAATGCTTGACAAAGATAAGCTGGCAGTAGATGAAAAGACTGAACTAATTGTAGATGGATACATTGTGCACTAATGAGTCATGAAGAGGTAAGAGGGGGAGGTGGGACTCTAGGAGTCTGCTCACCCAAGAATAGTCCACCTTCTAGGCAGACATAACCTACCCTACGTGTGAAGTCTTTTGATATACCTTCTTCTAACTCATGAATACATAAGGAATCCAGCAATTATTTCAGACACATTAACAGCAGTAAACAGAGTTTCAGAAATCTGATTTAAGATGAGAATCAGTGATCATTTGATAATGTGAGTCACTGTCATACAGACAGTATGAATGAATTGAAGGACAGATGTGAATAAATGAATATGTGACTCACTGGTATGACAAATGAGGTAGAACAATCAATTTAGTTAGACAGTGGGATTTCAGTCAAAGATACATTGAAGAAATGAAATGCTCCCCGTGCCTATATGCAATGTGAAAACTCTTTTTGTGATTTTCTGAGATGAATGATATGCAAAGAAATATCTACAGATATGCACATGCAATGACTTCCTTTGGATGAATGCACTGTAATTTCTTATGTGGCATGAAAACCAATCAGAGGATAAACAGACTCCCCCTGACAGTGTGTAGTGTTCTAATTTATCAACAATGCAGTATGCAATCATGTGCTGACAGATGCCAAGTGTGAAGAAAGACATGACAGCAAAATGCACATGATACCAATTGTAAGGTAAGAGATGAATTATGCATACCAATTGTTGAAAATCTATGCAATTCATTTTTTCAGAAAACATGTCAGCAACAAATCAACATATGCACCCTTCAGATGTGATACAATCAAAATAGTTATTCCTAGAAAGCAGATGCACAAACTAAAACAGAGTTTTTCAACAGAATTTGAATATTCTAAAAATAGTAAACTCAGTTGAGTTACCTGGAATGCTCAGAAATGGGGTTTCCTTGGTGCCCTGGCTTATTAACCCCCTTTTTATTCATCTCCAAGGCACACCTACAACAAACACATCGTTTTGATGCAGTAGGTACCCAAGAAATCTTGGGTCCTGGTTTACCATTGACACCACCGAGGGATGTTCTTGACTTTTTGTGAGCAACATAGTCATCAAAATCCATCAACTTACAGTTGGACATGGAATGTCCAAACTGACCACAGTAATGACAAGTAACATATTTCAAGTTCTTTTTATGCACATTATTGTAAGCATTGAATATATGTGCATGAACATTGAAATTTCTGTTATGAATATGCAAATTTTGTTTTCTGAAACCAGCCAACCAGCACTAATATGCTCTGTGGCCAGGTTTTCCACAGTTAAAACAATAACAAGTCTTTTTCATGAATTCAATTCTCTTCTTATCAAAATTATTTTGATGAACAGGGAGTTTAACAGATTTATAAATGGGTTTACTCCCCTATGCATGCCAACACTGTGTAACAGTGTGTCCTATCTTTTCACAACAAAAATAATTGATTTTCTTTCTTAGAAAAACATGATTTCTAACAGGAACTCTCTGTGCAGTAGTAGTAGGTAGGTCATCTAATTTAAATAATTTGCAATCATGCATTAAATGACCTATTTTATTACAATAAAAGCACTGCACATTCTTTTTCTGATCAACATGAATTTTCTTAACATGAAGAGGTTTTTCACAGCAATTGTTCTTTTTCTTTTGTTCATACCTGTGCTTATGAGTATTCTGAGATTTCTGAGGTGAAACGGACCTTGAGGTACTCGCACATTCTGAACTTTTCACAAAAATAATTTGTTATTTTCCTTTTATACTTCTCTTATTATTTGGATTATAACCTAATCCTTCTTTCTGAATGTTCACTTTATTTCCCAGTAGTTTATCCAGATTCTTTTTTCCCTTAACAAATTTAGACAAAGATTTGTTCAGTTCAACAATTTCAATTTTGAGTGAAGAGATCTGCATTTCAGAGCTTGTTAGATCTTCTTCACAGGTGACAATTTGTTTCTGCATGGCATCATTCAGATTTTTCAAGGTTTCTATTTCCTGTTTAAGTTTTAGTTCATTGTTTGCTTCTTTTTCTTTCAAAACTGATTTCCCCTTTTTAAGGACAAGCAATCTTTCTGACAAGACTATATTGAGGACCATCAGCCTTTTATTTTGTTCTTTCAGATCTTCATTTTCCAATTTCAGTTTTTTAGCTTCTTCATTTCTTGACATTGAATTCAGCTTTTTACTCAGTTCTTCTTCATTATTTTCAAGCTCCTTTTTATAGTTTAATAAATCTTCATTCTCTTCCTTAAAGAGTCAATTAATTTTTCTTGCCAATTCAGATCAGATTGAATGCTGGCATTTAATTTGTTCACAGATAAACATTTCTCACAAGAACCTTCTCTTTTTGTTGTCTGATTTTAGATTTTCTTTTTTTTTATGTAAAGCCCTGCCTAGGGATAGAAGGTGGATTGTCCACCAACGTATCACTAGGTGGTGATTTTATTGCTAAGCTGATTTTAGATTTTCATTCTCTGCTTTTAAACATGTAACTTCATGGATCATTTCTCTTCTTAGCCTTTTCTTTTCAGACTTTACTTTCTCATATTTTTCAATCAAATGTTCATACAATACAACAAGATCTTCAAAACTAAAATTATCAGTTTCAAAATTTACCTGTGATGATGAATCTTCCATATGATCATTACCGTGATCTCCGGCCATGAGGCACTTCACTTCATCTTCACATTTGCTGGCTGCTATCATGTTGATAATTTCAGTAGCACTCCTGCACTCAGAAATGAACGGAAATTGGTCAGCATTTATTGCCGTTTTTGTTAGTTCCAGGGCCTTTTGATTTTCAACAAACTTCAGTATGTCTGAAGCATTCCACTGGGATTGATCTTCTGGAATGTCATACGGACTGTGTGAAATAAGTATCCAAAGATTTGGATTAACAGAGATGGCATAGTCTCTGAACTTCCCAAGCCAGCAGTAAAACTCAGAACCAACGAATAGAGGAACTTCAGCCATTTAACCAAATTCAAATCAGATTATGAACAACAAGCTAAGCAATTAAGACAGAATGCGTCAAAATAGAGTCAGGACCAGATCTACAGGTCGTTGGACCTTCTGTTGCAGATACCTGCTCTCATACCAATTGTTGGACACAAGGATTGAATCAAACATGGATCCAGAGGGGGGGTGAATGGATCCTTTAAAACGTTTTATCCAAATTTAAACTATATGAAACTGGAAAAGCTTGCTCAAAGAATAATTGCTCAGACTGTGGAGTTGCACGGCCTAATCAACTGTTAGGAAACACACTGGCAGAAGCGATCTAGATGATGAACGGCAAGCTCACACAGAAAGACAGTCGACCACACGACACAAGAGATTTTAGGTGGTTCGGTCTACTGACCTACATCCACCCCACACTCCAACCAGAGTTTGGCTTCTGCTGAGACAAAGCTTAAACGGCTGGGCCTCACAACTTGCCTACAATTCGCTGGGCTTTACAGCTTAGTCGACCGCTAACTAACAGCTTGACCGCTGGGCCGTACAGCTTCGCCACCCGCTGACTAACAGCTAGTGCTGGGCCTCACAGCTTCGCCACTGTTGGGCATTACAGCTTCGCCATTGCAGCCTAACAGCTTGATCCGCTGGGCCTTACAGGTTAGCCTCCGCTAATACACAACTTAGAACAAGATTTTAAAAGAAAATAAAAACTATAGGCTCACCAACTGAAAGCTAGAAATAAGCACAAAACAATATTGCTCAAGTAGGAGCGCTGTGCCTTGGATCTGATCCAAAGGACACAGAACATATAGATCCTCAGATCTTCTAAACTTCTGATCACTTCACGCTCACGAACTCTTCAACTTTTCATCTCTGCCTCTATTATCTTCTTCCTCTCTCTTGACTTCTCTCCTCTGCTTCACTCCCTTCGCACCCCTTTCTTCAAGCTCTGTTCAGTCTAAATGAAATGGACGATCTCCGCCCCCCCCCCCTTTTATAGGCAACCAGCGATGGGCATGTGGAAACCACGTTTCCCGCCCAAACTTTCACGCAGATCTGGATCTCTTCTTTCCACGTGTTGTAATCTCAACACTTTCACTTTCCACGTGTCAAGATCTCCAGTTAATAGATAAGTCTTGGATCACGAGTCTTTACTTTGAGTTCACGTGACTTTAAGTTCCTATCAGCAGTTTGAGAAGCATTTCATCAAATACTTGGCTTACATAGTAAAGAATCAATATGCATTGTCATTATATGTAGATATGTCATATAAAGAGAGAAATAATCAATGGTCATATCCATAATGAATGTTCAGATCAAATAGATAAAAGATGCAGGGAATTCTATGAAATTGGGCATGAAATTAATGCTAACATCGACCTGGATGCAGGGTGATGCATACTAACACCAACCATGGAATGCAAGACACAGCATGCTAACGATGACCTTGATGCATGACACAACATACTAACGTCGACTTAGATGCATGAGACACACTTGCCTTACTTGACTAGCATCGACCTTGATGCATAGAGCACACTAGCTAACACTGACTCTAACACATGAGACAACATCAGCTAGCATCGACTTCAGTATGCAAAACAATGCAAAGTAGCACTGACTTTGGTATGCCTGCACTTGTGCTAACGTTGACCTTTATGCAAAAGTTGCACTGACCGTTATGTGCATGGGATAGAAATATGCACTGACCTTGTGTGCATTCACACAGAAACGTGCACCGACTATATGTAACACAATGTAGAAGTGCACAGACCCTATCAATGACTAAGACCAATGTGCACCGACCTTAGATGGCGAAATCTACACGGACCTTTCTCATGAGTAAGTAGTGGTATGCACTGACCTTATGCGCACTTCTACGAAAACATGCACCGATCTTGTATAGAGTCATACAAGACGTGCACCGACCTTAAAATGCGTGCTATAAGATCTGCACCGACTTTATATGCACTACTACAAAGAAGTGCACCGACCTTAGTATGTATGAAATGCAACTAGCGTCGACCTTGGCTGTGTAAGAACACAACTAGCACCGGCCCTAGCTATACATGAACTACAACTAGCACTGACCTTAGCTGTGTGAAAACACAACTAGCACCGACCCTAGTCATGCATGATGTAACTGACGTTGACTCTATATAAGCATAATGCATTATTAAGATTATGCACACCACATGTTCGACCAAATGCCATGCACACAGGTTATTCAAAAAAATGTCATGTGCACAGACTTTATGCAGACGTGTTGACTTTATTTGCACAATATTGACTTTGTGTTGACTTTGGTTGACCTGTGATGCGTTGACTTATATGAACAGTTGTACAAGACTTTATGCAATGCTTATACAGAGACATCCACAAACATGCACAGACATGCACGAATATGCACGGATATATACAGACAACCACATATGAACTAAGATACACATGTGCATCAGTTCATTCCATGTAAGTCATCTATACAGCAATATGAGCATTATATGCACACAACAAACACTGTATGTAACAAGACACATACTGTATGCAATAAACACATATGGAATCATACAAACACATATGACATCATACATATGAGTCATAGTGTTTGTCATCATCAAAACACAATATCTAACATGACATACCAGAAACATGGAGATTTCTTTGTAGTAGAGGCTTTTGTTCTTTTGGGGTAGAAAATAATATAGTGTGTTTTTGAAAAATGGCTACAAGCCCTCCACAGAGTTATATCATTCAGGGTTTCCATCGGATTCCGTGTCCTCAAAATATAAAGAATGTAGGAGATAAACTTCACAAGAGGATCGGCAAAGCCGTTAAAACGATGAGCTATGAGCGTGCTTAGTTCACTACACCCTTTCGGTGATTTCGGACCACCTTCAGAACTTTGTTGCTTGTTGTGTTGCCCCTTGAATTGGACTTGACTTGTAGGGCTTTTATCTTGACCAGGCACACCAGGCTTTTTGATTTGTTCCCTTTGAGATTTTTCTTTCTTTTCATTGCTTAAAATTTTGAGATTTTGGGTTTTGCACCCTTTTGACTTTAGATTTTTCATTTGCCTGCAGGGACACTACCGTCTTCACGGGCTCTGGTCTCATTTTGCAATAGAAGGTGAGTCCTACTCTCACTTAAGGGTATTATTTTTCAGCTGCTGAGCTCAATGCCTTAAGAGTGCCGACTGTCTTGATCGATCGAGAAGAAAGGAAAATGAGGATTTTGGAGTCTTCTAGAAATCTTCGGGGTAGTCACCCGTTTTAGGCCGCTGCCATATTTTGAAAGCATGTGAGTGTGTGCATATTGCCTGCCCCTTGGAGCATTAGCTTAGCTAGATGAAATTCTCCTCGGTTCCGGTAGATCAAAGTCTTAATCACCGAGGCTTTAATGCAACCTAACCTTATCATATATGAATGGATGGGAATTGAAATGCATGGCAGCTGCCAGAGTGTTGATTTTATTTGATTTTTGATTTTTTGTGCTTTTGGGTATGTATTTTCTATTTTGTTTGGATTTTGGAATTTCCATTTTTTTGAATTTTGAGATTATGAGCTATGTACAAGGGTTCCTACAGAGCGGACGGTGTCGTCTAGGCACTCTGTGGACTGCTAGATGGAGCAAGAAGAGCATTCCACCTCTTTAGTAGGTCGGAAACAAGGTTCGAGCGGATGGGAAGCAAGTACGTGGCCGTGGACACGGCCCCTATACCTACTAGGATTAATGGGCCCTTTGGCTTGAATTTGCTTGACCATAGGTGGAATGGGAGTGGAAGGAGGGATATCTTGGCTTTGTTGAGGTGATTCACTCTTAGGTCGGAACAAGACCAAAGGTCTTGCCCCCTGTCCATGGCCAATCATGTTTCCTGTGTCCGAGCTCACTATGGGTTGACCATTCGCCACTTCATCATCATCATATTGCCAATGTTGTCCTCTTTCCATTAGCCTAGATTCTTGGTTGCCCCTAACCATGGCTAACCTTTCCTGAGTGTAGGATGGAACATGAGATGATTGATGGAAAGGAAAAGAATTAGGGGCATTCCCTTGCCTCTTGGTAGGCGCCCTATAGTTTGTAGGGGCAACCCCCTGGTTAGTGAGATTAGAAGGCTGATGAAAGGCATTGATATGATCATAGGAACTTTTCCCTTCCGAGGTTGGGACATTGCAATCATCAAGGAAGAATGGAAAGGAGGTATTCTTAAGTTGAGCTTGGACAACATGAGCTCTTTTATAAAGTTGAGTGAATGTGTGAAATTCGCTAAGCATCAAGATAGAGCGGAGATGAGGAGTTGTGTTATTGACTAGAACAGTTATGGCTTGGGATTCCGGGATGGCAATCCCCGACCTAGAAGCCATAGCTCTCCACCTATTGGAAAATTGAGTGAAGTCCTCGTCGGGCTTCATCGTTTTTGTGATAAGGGCCGTGAGGGTGGGAGCTACACTAGCCATGTGGCCGTAATGAGCGATGAAACGCTTAGACACAATATCAAAGTTGATAAAATCAATGGCCGGGAGTGAAGAGAACCACCTAAAGGCCTCTTCTTCTAGAGATTTTTGAAAGAGATGAACTAGGAGGACCCGATCATAAAGCCATTGGTGAGAATCCATAAGAAAGCAAGAGAGGTGTTCATGTGGATCCGTGGAACCATCATACTTCCGATATTTGGGGGCTTTGAAACCCGAGGGAAAATAAGCATTCGAAGTTTGCAATAGCCAGTAAAGGAAAGAGGTTATGGTTTGGGGAGGCTTTCGGCAACCACTTGTTGAACATACCTTTCTACCTCTTGTCGGGATGTGAGATTGGATTGCCTAAGGGGTGCATTGCCATTTGGCATAGCATGAGATATCGGAGAGGATGCAACCCCTTGCGGGTGAAGAGGATGGCTAGGTTGAGTAGGAACACGGGAGGGAGTCCTATTGAATGAATTTGACATTGGGATTGGAGATCTCCTTTGAATGGATTGAGGAGTGAGAGGTGATCTTCTTTGGGAAGCTAGGGTGATGAAATAGTTAGGGGAATATCGAGATAGCACCCTAGCTAGCTCTTGGTCTTCCTTTGGAAGAATTGATGGGGTTTTGACATTGATGGATTCTTGACTTTCGGAGGATGAGTTTTCACTACTAGTGCTTTGGTGTACATCTATTTGTGAATCTTGACACATCCCAATGAAGGCATTGAGTGTATATTCTTCAGCATCAAGCCAGGTTTGTGTATCATAAAATTCAAAATCATCCTCATCATTGACATGCATGTTAGAATCACATTGAGCCATTGTAACTCAACCTAATCAATTTTAGAAATTGAAGTGGAATTTTTAAGGCCAATTAGGATTGAATTAATGGTATCTACCATAAAGCATGTATTCAAAAAATGCACCCCAAATTTTTAGCTTAAGTTAATTTCGTGATTAGTCCAATTTGAATTTGTTCCCTCTTAGATGAGCATGGAATTTTCTAGGGGGATCAAGGCAAAACTCCGGGATAATCTTAAGATAAATCTCACTCACACCCTTTAGGAAATCTAAAAGTACTTCAAAGGTACAACCCTCCCGGCGACCGTGTGGGAATCCACGGTTCGCGGGGACTCACGGAGGTTCCCAATTGAAAAGGACTAGTTACACCCGAGTGGGAATCCCCAGGTGAAGAGTCCAAATCAAAGGGAGGGTGTTCTAATTGATGTGATGCCGGCTCTTCCTAAGCCCACCCGGACTCAAACCTGCAATATTAGAACAAACAGAAGCAAAAATAAACAAAACAAAAGCTAAACTATGCAAACAGGATTGAAACGGAAGCAGAAATAGGAACAAAAGATGGCCAACTCGATGGCCGCTCAAAGGGGTTGGGCGGCCAAGTACATGGCCACCTTGGGGACCTGGGTGGCCATGTATTTGGCCTTCCAGGATGGTGGGCGGCTAGGTATTTGGCCGCCTTGGGACCTGGGCGGCCAGAAACCTGGCCGCCCTCTGTTTTGGTCCTACAAGTCAGACCAGGTGTAAACAGGCGCAGAGAGCAACTAAAAATGAAAAATGAAAATGGGAAAAGCTATTTTCTAGAAACTAAATGCAGTAGACTTCAATCTAAAGACTCACAGTGAGCAATGAGTGTCCCACCGTGATCTGCAATAGGTTGTAGGCACCGGAAGTCGGCGGAGCCGCGCGAAGAGCGTTGGTCGGGACTCCTCCCTCTGAACTATGCTTCTACCTACAGTGCAAAGGTTAGAAAAAATGGAAATAGAGTGATTGCTAGAGGCTAATACCTGAGCCTCACAGGGGTAGGATGATCGTGAACGCCTTAGGAATGGGAGATGTGGGTTCTTCCTATCCTCACGCTCGGCCGGTCAAGAATAAGGAGCACTGTGAGTCGATGACGATGTCCCTGCAAAGTAACCAGCAAACAAAGAGAATAAACCCATTAGACTATTATAGTGTAGTATATGCTCAAATCAAAAGGAGAAACATGCAATTGGGGGTGGTCGTACCGGGAAGGGGGGTGGAAAGGGGGATGGCCAAGACTTTCGACCATCCGCCCTCCCTATGTTTTGGACTGGGAAAACCTCTTTTAAGAGTAGGATCTAGGCAAGTCTATCATGAATGGATGTAGTAAAATGAATTAGAAAGTAGCAAAATGGAGAACAAGGGAGAGGGAAGATGGGGTTGCCTATCAACCAACAGGAGGCGGCCAGCATTGTGGCCGCTCAAGGGTGGTGGGCGGCCATGTCAATGGCCGCCCCCTGCAACTGGGGCTCATCCACGGCGGAGCTCTCCGACGGTGGGTTCTGCTGGTAGGGGAAGGTCGGGAAGGTTGCTCTCGTTCTCACAGCTCTCTCTCCAGGCTCCGAACTACCAGAACCTCTCCTCCTCTCAAAAATGTCCAACCCCCCTCACGAAGTGTCCAACCCCCCCCTCGTGAGATGGTTCGTAATCAGCCTTTTGTATGTGGGGGCTTTCCCTCCTCAAAAACCATTTGAAAAATGGAGGATGTATCAGCTACGTGGGTCTCGAACCCTCCTGAGTGGGAGTAGTTTCGGAGGACGTGCCCGGAGTAGGTAGATCGTGGAGTTGATGGACGGTTGACAGGAGGCGGCCAAGGTTCTGGCCGCCCAAGGAGCTATGCGGCCAGCTCGATGGCCTTCTTGAGGGTGAGGGTGGCCAACTATGTGGCCACCTTGGGAGGTGGGTGGCCAACTGAGTGGCCGCCCTGGAATGGCCTGGGCGGCCAGGTGTCTGGCCGCCCAGGGGTATGGGCGGCCAAGACCTTGGCCTTCCAGGGATCAGTGGAAAAATATGAGAATCATATATAACACCTCAAAAGTTTTGCGAAGGGACAGGGTGGAGCCTACCTAGACAAGTATGAGACCCCACGCTCTTAATCAACCAAGAAAAAGGTTTCACTTCTATGATGGCAAGACAGGGTCCGCGGGATGTCCGAAATCAGGCGTCTACAACAAGCTCTCTCACAAATCTTCTTCGAAGTTTTCAGCTCACTCTTCTCTCTGGAGATATCTTCTCAGGTTCACACAGTTCCTTCTTTTGCAGCCCCGTAGCAACCCCTTTTCGATTCAAGGGTTTGGATGGTTTATATAGAACAAAAGCTCTGGAATTCTTCTAGATAACATAATTAATCTACTAATTTACCATTGGTCCAATTGGCAAAGTGGAATATTCTCTCTCTGGAATCATCTATAAATGTGCCAGCTATTCACGTCCCTAATGATTGGTCTTCGAACTTGGGTGTGAAACTCGCGTGGCAAACACAATGCTTCTTTTATTAAACCTTCTCAGCTATTTGTCAGCCTTACTTTATATTTTTCACCCTTATCGCCCATTTGTCTGCCTTACGTATCCATTTGTCACCCTTATCTTCATTTGTCACACCTAAGAGTCGTCGCCTTTGCTTGCCTTGTAGCCTATTTGTTACCGATGTTATCTATTTGTCACCGTTAGTTTCTATTTGTTACTTCCGCTAGCTATTTGTCTCCCGTGCTACTCATTTGTCACTTCTTCATTTCCAAGCTTTTATCTTTTTAGATCTTCATTGTTGTTGCCATACTTCACAGCATCGACTCCGACTTAACCCAGCGTCAACTCCTCTTCATGCCTTGCTTGGCTTTTCTAAAACTTAGCTTTACTGAGTAATCTGAACTATGATTCTATCAACCTGTTATTCATAAGATTCAAAGATATGCACATATATGTATATGCTATCATCAAAAATCATGACATCAATAAAAGCATGAACGACTCATAAATGAGTCATACATTTGACATCATCAAAATCACAGGGCACAACATTCTCCTTGTTAGCGCAGCAAGAGTGATATAGAAGGGGGGGGATGAATAGATCACTCCCAATTTGCAAAACTTAGGCAAGAAAATAAATCTACCGCTTATGCCCCTTCTAAACTAGCACACAAAGAATTGCAAATGCAGATACCACTCAAGATCGAATAAGAGAATGATGATGAAGAGCTGAGCAAACAAATAGTCGAAGTGACAAACAGATAGAGAGGGCTGATAAAGACCGCAAACCACAGAGAAGACAACTGGTTTTTTAGGTGGTTCGACTGCAGTCAGCAATCTACATCCACCCCTCACTCCAACTAGAGTGAGGATTCCACTAGCCACTGCTAGAGCACAGCAGACTCAGTCTGCGAACAACTTGCTGCCAAACAGCTTGAAAACCCAAGGGAGACAAATCCCTCAACCAAGTTCTGCCACCCGCAGAGCTTGAAACCTGTTCTAGCACCCAGCACGAACAGAACTGGAGAGTGCCTCTCCCTTCCTCCACACACCGGAGGGAACCTGCTAATGACAACCCGTCACTAGCAACACCAGAGATCAGCGATCTCTCTTCCTCTGCAACCCAGAGGGAAACCGGAGTTAGACTCCCTTCCTCCACATACCGGAGGGGAACAGATCAGAATTAGACGAAGAACACATAAAGAAAATCAGAAAAGAAACTAAAGACTGATCGAGAAAACATTCGATACTGAGAGTTAATACAAATGTAGCTTTCTGGGAAGCAATTTCAAAAACCAGATACTGCAAACTCTCTTTCTCTCTTCACTGCTATCTCTCTTTTTCTTTCTCTTCACTGCTATCTCCCTTTTTCTTTCTCTTCACTGTTGGATCGAGCTCTCTGTAATTCTGCCTTTTCTTTCTTGGCTCTGATCTTCCTTCATCGGTGGGCGAAGGTTTCTATTTATAGCGGCAGCAGGTGGATAGGGTACAACATGTGTGTGCTTCCCACGCTTGATCCAGAACCTTCCTGCTACGTGTCCTCATTGGGTTGGTTCCTCTTGTCTTGGATCACGTGCAGCCCATTTATTTGGGAATATTCTTCCTCGTACCTGTAAGGAGATAAAAACCATTAACACGCTGTATGGCCACTAAAACTAAAGCTGCATGAGGTATATGATAACAACACGACGTGACTACTACACGAGATAAGAAAAGAACGACACGAGATACAATGGACAAGACTGACACAATCAAGGAAGGTGACACGAGGTCAGATCAGGATAGCACGAGGTGAGAAAAAAATATCACGGAGTGAAATAATAGAAGAACACGCGATTTAGAAGAAACCTGGACGAGGTTAGAACGAAACAACACGAACTAACAAACGGCAACAAAAGACGACACGAAGTGAAACAACACTTGAAAACATAAGAAAAACAACTCGAGCACAAAATAGCTCGAATGAACGACTCGAAGACGAGGCGACACGGGCTGACCACGACACGAAGACAAATAACAGAAACCGTCACGAGTTGAAGACAACACGAAGATGAAAATAGAAACTGACACGAGTTGAAAACAACACGAAGATGACAACAGAAACCGACACGAGTTGAAAACAACACGAAGATGAAAACAGAAACCGACACGAGTTGAAAAAAACACGAAGATGAAACACAGGAATTGACACGGAGTGTGGTCAAGGAGAGAAGGACACGAAGTCTAAAGAGAAAAATAGCACGAAGACAGAAGAGTGACACGGCTATCACGACACGTGATGAAGCAGTGACACTAAGAAAAAGAACGACTCGAGGAACAACAGTAAGTGACACGAAATTAAACAAGCAGACATAAAAGATGACACAAGATGAGCAACTAAAGGACAGAGAGAAACGACACGAGGTTCACAGAGAAGCGACTCGAAGTTCGTCAGAACTATTCGAGCTGCTTCAGTAACACGACACGAAGACAGAGGGAGACACGACACGAAGTTAAACAACCGAGACTAGGACTCGAAGACATAGATGACAAGGATAGAACAACACGAAGTATTACCTCATACAAGTTTTCCTGTCAAGCATGGAAATCAACACGAAGTGTTGTAAGCTCAGACGACACGAAATCTTTTCGTGTTAGTGAGGGGAAACAACATGAAGTGTGGCTCAAGTGGCACGAAAACAACTCCCAAAAAGTAACTGAAGTGGCTCGAGGATTTACATTAACACAGAGAAACATTTTTGTTCACAAGGGTTCATAGTGTTGAAACCATCAAGACATTATGACTCAGTCAACACTAAAATTCATTTGGTCAAATTGTTCAATTGAACAGGACATTCCCTTACTGTGTAATCCATTCACTTACATGATGAAACATGAGATTATCTTGAGATAAAGAAATGATTTATAGTGTGAGACATCATCAAAATCATAGGGACACAACAATCTCCCCCTTTTTGATGATGGCAACACTATGAATCAGGCAATATCAAGGTTTATCAAGATTTAACATGAAATCAATATCAGCTTCAACAACAGATTAAATTCAAGGCATGCTCATGCAAATGAATTAAACATTCCCTACAACACACTCTCATTTCCCCCACAACTCATAAACATATCAGCATGAAGCAACATGACTCCCCCAAAGCTCAAGACAAAACCAAGACTCACTGATATTGCAGAACATTGCAGAACTTCTCACTAAAATTGTAGACATTGCAAACTTCTCTCCCCCTTTGACATCAGCAAAAAAAAATACAGAATGTGTGACAGTGCTGGAAACATGAGGACTCAGGGCAGTAACTGCATAGTGCAGAAAGTCACGAGTAGGTCTTAAGAGAATAAGTGAGTTTCTAATCTCAAGACAAGATTCTTTAGATTTCAGTACACAATAGAGAAGTGGAATGATAGACAAGTTTATCATCATACATAGTGGATGATTTAGAGCAGGAGTTGACAAGTATGGCCAAAAATAGCTGATCATTCAACTATTCCACTAGACAGCAAGAGACTAAATCAGAGAGGTGTTCTCAAGGTATTGAGGACAAGCAATCCATTAGTTGCATAACAACAAGGAATTTTTGTTGGAGATGATATTCAAGAAGATCAATGAGTAAGTTGGTAGTTCACTTCCTTTGACATTAGGGAGACACCTTGATCAGAGACCTGAATCCCCAGTTACTCAGAGTGAGTACCTCATTACTTCCTTCCCCTTTTTTTTATTAAGGAACAGAGTTAGTAACTGTGGCTTTTGACATGAGGAAACACCTTGATTAGAGGCCAGAGTCCCCAGTTACTCACCAGCAAGCCACCATTGCTCTGTCATGACTTTTCATTTATTTTAAGCATTTGACACCTCATGACTTGGGAGAATTATTCATTTCATTGATGAAGCTCCCAGTTTCTCAGTGATCAAAACAGAACATGTTTGTTCAGTTAAGCCCTTGAGTTAAAGAGATAGAATGATTGAAGACAATACCAAAAAGGACTTTTCTTGAATTGAGTCTTGAAGTCTAGATTTCAAGTTGATTGGGTCAGATATCAAGACATACATGTTTTTTGGCCTGAACCATAATCAATGACAATGTAGGAAGATATACTTTATGCAATTAGTCCAGATCTCTGAAGGAGTACCAAAGGAAAGATTCTGACCTGGAGATTAGAGTCACTGACTTATAGACTTAAGAGATAAGTGACACTCTACTTTCTGAGAGAACCACACTAAATCAGTCATGCAAGACCAGCAAAGGTACACATCTGGACAGCCCTTTTGAATCTGTCAAAGAACTTCTCTTCTCACATTACAACTCAGCTCCCCCTAAGATATAGCATTCCTCAATAAAACATTTCAGCAAAATCTCAAGACTTTCCTTTATTTAGAGCATTCCTGAAAGCTAACCAGTAAGCATTCTGAACTCCCCCTTAAACCAGCATGTAAGAAGGCTAAACAACAGATAGACAAAACTCCCCCTCACAACAGGAACAGGCTCCAAAATTAAGACACTTTGTATAAGCCTAATTCTCTTCTCAATGTAGTGAATTTTTCATTATCCAGAGGTTTTGTGAAAATATCAGCAATCTGATTATCTGTCCCTACATGAATCAGTTCAAAATTATTCTTAGACACCTCATCTCTTATAAAATGATGTCTTATCTCTATGTGTTTGGTTCGAGAATGCAAAACAGGATTTTTAGCAAGATTGATGGCACTTGTATTATCACAGTAAATAGGTGTACACCCAGGTCTACTTGGTAGTCCTGAAGCTGGTGTTTAATCCATATAACTTGTGTTCCACAACTCCCTGCAGCCACATATTCAGCTTCTGCAGTGGAGAGGGCCACAGAATGTTATTTCTTGGAGCCCCAAGATACTAAACACCCACCCAAGAATTCACAATGGCCACTTGTGCTTTTCCTGTCTAGTTTACAGCCTGCATAGTCAGCATCTGTGTATGCTACTAGATTCAATGTGCGAGATGCAGGAAACCATAAACCAAGAGAGTGACTAGCTGACAAATATCTGAAGATTCTTTTAACTGCAGCTAAGTGTAGTTCAGTGGGTCTAGACTGATACCTTGCACACATTCCTACACTGAATTGTATATCAGGTCTAGAGGCTGTTAAGTAAAGAAGTGATCCAATCATACCTCTATAAAGTTTGGCATTTACTTCTTTACCTGTCTCATCTGCATCCAATGATGTATTGGTGCCCATGGGTGTAGTAATGTGCTTTAAGTTTTCCATGCCAAACCTTTTGAACAGTTCCATTGTGTATTTGGTTTGGTTGATGAAGCACCCATCTTCTAACTGCTGTACCTGCAATCCAAGAAAATATTTTAGTTCTCCAACCAAGCTCATTTCAAATTCAGCAGACATCATGGTAGAAAATTCATCACATAGTTCATGCCTAGTTGATCCAAATACAATGTCATCTACATATACCTGAACTATGATGAGATCTTTATTCATGCCCTTGGTAAATAAAGTCTGATCAACTTTACCTCTTTTGTAGCCCTTGCTGATCAGAAATTCAGATAATCTTTCATACCAAGCTCTTGGAGCCTGCTTTAGACCATACAAGGCTTTGTTTAACCTGAAAACTTGGTTAGGTTGAGGAGAAAATTGAAATCCAGGAGGTTGTTCAACAAAAACTTCTTCTTTAATAACTCCATTTAAAAAAGCACTTTTAACATCCATTTGTTGGAGTTTAATGTTCTTTGAGCATGCAAAGGCGAGCAACAATCTTATAGCTTCCATCCTAGCAACTGGTGCATAGGATTCATCAAAGTCTACACCGAATTCCTGACAGTAGCCTTTGGCTACTAGTCTGGCCTTATTCCTCGAGATGATTCCATCTTCATTCATCTTATTTTTGAACACCCACTTGGTTCCTATAATATTTATACCATCTGGTCTTGGGACAAGCTCCAGACATTATTCCTTTCAAACTGACCTAATTCCTCACTCATAGCATTGACCCAAGCTTGATCAGCTAAGGCCTCTTCTACTGATTTGGGTTCAATTTGTGAGACCAAAGTAATTAAGTCATCATTATTCACATTTCTAAAATGAGACCTCGTCCGAAGAGGTTCTTCAGGATTGCCTATGACATTATCTAAAGGATGGTCTTTAAGGAATCTAATATTTGTTGAAGACTCACCTGTTTCTCTTGGACCTTCCTGATTTGGGGAATTTGTTTCTCCATTCTGCTGAGTCTTCTCTTCTTCTTGTTGGTTTTCCAGAAAATCTCCACCATGATTGGAGTCCCTGTCAAGATTTTCAACATTAGAAACATCTTTCTTTTCACTAAAAAGAATGTGTGGAGATTCTTCCACTTTCTGATCTGATACATTAAATACCCTATATGCCCTTGACACTTCAGAGTAACCCAAGAATATTCCAGGTGAACTCTTGGCTTCAAACTTGTCTAAGTCTTTCTTATCATTGTTATGAATAAAACATTTTACTCCAAAAATTCTGAAATGAAACAAGTTTGGTTTCTTACCTTTTAGAAGCTCATAGGGTGTTTTCTTGTGTATGGGTCTTACCATGGCCCTGTTGATTATGTAGGTTGCTGTATTGGCCGCTTCTGCCCAAAACCTTCTAGGTAACTTACTTTCAATCAACATGGTTCGGGCCATTTCCACCACTGTTCTATTTCTTCTCTCCACGATCCCATTCTGTTCAGGTGTCCTGAGAGAGGAAAACCTGTGAGTTAGTCCTTCTTTGTCACAAAGATCAGTAAACATGGAATTTTCAAACTCACCTCCATGGTCAGATTGAATAGAACTAACCTTGTACTTCCCTTCTTGTTTGACCTTATTGAAAAACAGATTAAACTTTTGAAATGCATCACTCTTATTTGCTAAGAAAAATATCCATGAATATCTGGAGAAGTCATCTATGATGACATAGCCAAACCTGTTACCATTAAGACTCTGAGTTCTAGTTGGACCGAAAAGATCCATATGAAGAAGTTCCATTGGTCTAGAAGACAATGGCTCAGATCTTAATTTGAAAGAATTTCTGGTCTGTTTGCCTAGAGCACAGGCATCACATGCTTTTGATATAGAGTTGAATTTAATTCTAGGCATGCCTCTAACTAAATCATGCTTGACCAATTTATTTAAAGTTGAAAAGCTAGCATGACCTAGACGTCTATGCCATTCAAAGGCATCATTTTCAGAATTGGCAGATAAGCAAATAGTGGATTCAGATTTCTCATCTAAGTCTACAATGTAGACATTATTAATCATGTTGGCTACAAATTTAACCATGTCAGAATTTGTTTCAAGGATTTTACATGAACTATCATCAAATACAACCCTGTGACCCCTGTCACATAATTGGCTAATGCTAATCAGGTTGTGTTGTAGCCCTTCACAAGTAGTACTTTTTCAATGGAATTTGTGGAAGACTTACCTACTGTGCCAACTCCAATAATTTTACCTTTGTTCTTTCCTCCAAACTTGACCAGACCTCCTGGCTTCATCTCTATCTTGCTGAACTTGGATCGGTCTCCTGTCATATGCCTGGAGCAGCCACTGTCGAGGTACCACTTGTTGTCTTCAGCTGCCAGGCCGACCTACACAAGTATATCAAGTAGAGTGATTTGGAACCCAAGATGAGTTGGGTCCAAGGACATTGTTTAAATCTCTGATCAAGTGTTTAGGTATCCAGATTTGTTTCAGCATGGTTTTCTCTGGCACCTTCCTTTCTGGTTTTTTAAAGTTCAATCCAGCTGAACTGGAGAAGTGAGTTCTATTCCTTTCATTGGTCTTCCTATTCCTAGGAAATTTCCTGTAGGCTTGTTGATTGGCATATCTTTGACCATGAAAGTTATTCCTCCAGTAGGTCTTGTTTGGACCCATCTGATTGTTATAATTCCAGCTTTTATTCTGATTTGTTTTCTTGGTCCAGCAACCATTTGTGTTCTTGTGAATGGACTTAATGTTATTTTTCATAAAGTTCATTCCAATCTTAAATGGTTGTCCAGTACTGGTTTTTGTGTTTTCTTTAGGACTTTGAGTTTCCTTAGAGCTGTTTGAGCTGGATGGTGTGTCCAGCTTTTCTTTTCCCTTCTCTGGACAGAAGGTGATGGTCTTGAATTGCAAGGGTCTCTTGTTGGTTGGGTCATAGCCTAGACCTTCCTTATTGAAATTGACCCTAGTCCCTAGTATAGCATCTAGGCTAGTCTTTCCTTGGACAAACTTTTCTAAGACTTTCTGTTTGTCTTCCAGCTCCTTTTGAAGAAACTCAGAATTCTTTAGGAGTTCAGCATTTACTTTCTTCACAGCTTCATATTTCTCTGAATTCATTCTGATTTCACTCATGCTTTCTTCAATTTTAGTTTTGAATTCATTGAGCTGTTTTTGACTTTCCTGAATTTCTCCCTTAAGCTTATCATTCTCTTTCCTTTGTGAGGTCATTTCTTCTAGTTGTTCTTTTAGCTTTGCATTTTCCTCACAGACCAGAGTTTGTTCTTCAATATTTGTGTTAAATTTTCTTTTCAAAACTCTGTGCTCTTTGCTAAGTGAATTAAATTTATCTAGCAAGTCACCATAAGCATCCTCCCAGTCATCAATTGAGAAATTTTCAAAAACGTTTATTACCTCCTCTTCACTGTTTGCCATAAGGCAAATTCCATCTTCATATTCTTCTGAGGAAGCTTCTTCTGGGTCTTCTTCTTCCTCGCTCCATGTGCAGACCATTGCCTGTGACTTCTTCTTCTTCTGCACCTTTATGTTTTTCTTCTGAAAATAGGGACCTTTCTTCTGGAGTTCTGGGCATTCGCCTTTCATGTGTCCCTGTTTGTTACAGTTAAAACAAGTCAGTTTCTTAGGATTTCTATCCCTGTAATTGGTAAACTCAGCATTCTTGTTAAAAGAGTGTGGGTTCTTCTTCCTAAAGGTCTTTCCCTTTGTCCTCAGAAACTTTCTGAACTGACGAGTGAGCATAGCCTGCTCCTCCTGGTCGAGATCTGATAAACCTTCAAGCTCGGACTCAGACTCGGGGGTACTGCTGCTGCTCCCACTGTTACTACCCTTGTTGCGGGAAGCTCTTAGAGCTACATTTTTACCCTTCCTCTCACTTCCTTCTCCACCTCCTTGGAAGTTCATCTCATAGGTCATCAGGGATCCTATGAGTTCATTCACAGTTAAGACAGTCAAATCTTTTGACTCCTCAATCACAATGGCCTTAGTGCGCCATGCCGGGGATAAAGATCTAAGAATTTTCCTGACTATATCTGCCTCAGCAAGATCCTTCCTAGCCCTTTAAGAGTGTTAGTGATCAAGGATAACCTGGCATACATTTCGGTTATATTCTCATCTGCATTCATCTTAAACATTTCATACTTAGAAGTGTAGAGGTTTACCTTCGAGGCTTTCACTTGAGCTGTACCTTCATAGATCAATTGCAGCTCATCCCACATTCGCTTGGCAGTTTTGTAGGCAGAGATACGGGCATACTCCTCTGGATGAACAGCACACTGGATGATATTCAGCGCCGTCCAGTTGAGTGAGGAGAGCTTTACATGGTCATCTGTCCAAGCGTCCTCGTTTGGTGGCAGATCATATGGCCCCACCGTGATTACTCTCCACAGTTTATGACTCTGAGCCCTGATAAACACTTCCATCCTGTTCTTCCAAAACAGATAGTTATTACCATCGAAATAAGGAGGGCGACTAATGGATTGACCTTCGGCCATGAAGGTTCTAGGACCACTGCCATTTGCTTGATTGTTCGTCCACATGGCGTAAACCTGCTCTGATACCAAATGTTAGCGCAGCAAGAGTGATATAGAAGGGGGGGATGAATAGATCACTCCCAATTTGCAAAACTTAGGCAAGAAAATAAATCTACCGCTTATGCCCCTTCTAAACTAGCACACAAAGAATTGCAAATGCAGATACCACTCAAGATCGAATAAGAGAATGATGATGAAGAGCTGAGCAAACAAATAGTCGAAGTGACAAACAGATAGAGAGCGCTGATAAAGACCGCAAACCACAGAGAAGACAACCGGTTTTTTAGGTGGTTCGACTGCAGTCAGCAATCTACATCCACCCCTCACTCCAACTAGAGTGAGGATTCCACTAGCCACTGCTAGAGCACAGCAGACTCAGTCTGCGAACAACTTGCTGCCAAACAGCTTGAAAACCCAAGGGAGACAAATCCCTCAACCAAGTTCTGCCACCCGCAGAGCTTGAAACCTGTTCTAGCACCCAGCACGAACAGAACCGGAGAGTGCCTCTCCCTTCCTCCACACACCGGAGGGAACCTGCTAATGACAACCCGTCACTAGCAACACCAGAGATCAGCGATCTCTCTTCCTCTGCAACCCAGAGGGAAACCGGAGTTAGACTCCCTTCCTCCACATACCGGAGGGGAACAGATCAGAATTAGACGAAGAACACATAAAGAAAATCAGAAAAGAAACTAAAGACTGATCGAGAAAACATTCGATACTGAGAGTTAATACAAATGTAGCTTCCTGGGAAGCAATTTCAAAAACCAGATACTGCAAACTCTCTTTCTCTCTTCACTGCTATCTCTCTTTTTCTTTCTCTTCACTGCTGGATCGAGCTCTCTGTAATTCTGCCTTTTCTTTCTTGGCTCTGATCTTCCTTCATCGGTGGGCGAAGGTTTCTATTTATAGCGGCAGCAGGTGGATAGGGTACAACATGCGTGTGCTTCCCACGGTCGATCCAGAACCTTCCTGCTATGTGTCCTCATTGGGTTGGTTCCTCTTGTCTTGGATCACGTGCAGCCCATTTATTTGGGAATATTCTTCCTCGTACCTGTAAGGAGATAAAAACCATTAACACGCTGTATGGCCACTAAAACTAAAGCTGCATGAGGTATATGATAACAGCACGACGTGACTACTACACGAGATAAGAAAAGAACGACACGAGATACAATGGACAAGACTGACACAATCAAGGAAGGTGACACGAGGTCAGATCAGGATAGCACGAGGTGAGAAGAAAATATCACGGAGTGAAACAATAGAAGAACACGCGATTTAGAAGAAACCTGGACGAGGTTAGAACGAAACAACACGAACTAACAAACGGCAACAAAAGACGACACGAAGTGAAACAACACTTGAAAACATAAGAAAAACAACTCGAGCACAAAATAGCTCGAATGAACGACTCGAAGACGAGGCGACACTGGTTGACCACGACACGAAGACAAATAACAGAAACCGTCACGAGTTGAAGACAACACGAAGATGAAAACAGAAACCGACACGAGTTGAAAACAACACGAAGATGACAACAGAAACCGACACGAGTTGAAAACAACACGAAGATGAAAACAGAAACCGACACGAGTTGAAAACAACACGAAGACGAAACACAGGAATTGACACGGAGTGTGGTCAAGGGAGAAGGACACGAAGTCTAAAGAGAAAAATAGCACGAAGACAGAAGAGTGACACGGCTATCACGACACGTGATGAAGCAGTGACACTAAGAAAAAGAACGACTCGAGGAACAACAGTAAGTGACACGAAATTAAACAAGCAGACATAAAAGATGACACGAGATGAGCAACTAAAGGACAGAGAGAAACGACACGAGGTTCACAGAGAAGCGACTCGGAGTTCGTCAGAACTATTCGAGCTGCTTCAGTAACACGACACGAAGATAGAGGGAGACACGACACGAAGTTAAACAACCGAGACTAGGACTCGAAGACATAGATGACAAGGATAGAACAACACGAAGTATTACCTCATACAAGTTTTCCTGTCAAGCATGGAAATCAACACGAAGTGTTGTAAGCTCAGACGACACGAAATCTTTTCGTGTTAGTGAGGGGAAACAACACGAAGTGTGGCTCAAGTGGCACGAAAACAACTCCCAAAATTAACTGAAGTGGCTCGAGGATTTACATTAACACAGAGAAACATTTTTGTTCACAAGGGTTCATAGTGTTGAAGCCATTAAGACATTATGACTCAGGCAACATTAAAATTCATTTGGTCAAATTGTTCAATTGAACAGGACATTCCCTTACTGTGTAATCCATTCACTTACATGATGAAACATGAGATTATCTTGAGATAAAGAAATGATTTATAGTGTGAGAGATCATCAAAATCATAGGGACACAACACTCCCCCTTTTTGATGATGGCAATGTTATGAGTCATTATGATCAAATTGACATATTAGTGACCGAAGCTATTATCCCCCCCTTTTTTAAAACATGCATCTCCCATACATCTCCCACAGTTTAATGACTCATCAAACTATTCTCCTCCTTTGACGTCAGCAAAAAAAATAGTTTGACATCACATTTGAAATTTGGAGATGACTTAAGCAAGAAAACTCTTAAGGGTATGAGTTGAGACTTTCTCCCCCTTTGTCATATGATTAGAACAGAAACACAACCAAATGCAAGTAGACTCAAGTGAGAGCAACATGCGGAAGTATACCAAATGAAATGATTTCCGATATCAGGCTGAAGTGATCTAAGTAGCAGGAGTGGACTAGGGTGAACCTCAGCAGGCAAGAGTGAAGGAATTCAGCAAGTACAGGGAGTTTGAAAAATGAAGCCTATCAGAGTATGCAAGAAAATTCTCAATCTGATACTAAGTTCATAAATCAGAAATGACTAATTTTTAGATTCTTCCATTATAAATGACTTATGATTTGTTCCTTATTTAACTGCATGGTTAAAATCTAATGACTTCGGAGTTTATCAATGAAGTTTCTTTGAACATATCTGCATTCAAGCTTAATAGAGATGAACCAGGTTTTCATATTAGAAACCATGTTTAACCTTCTTTTACCTTACTTATTCAAATCAATGACTCCTTTAGGAGTTACTAAGATTAGCATTGAGGTTAAACATTCAAGATTTTTTGATTTTATTTCTGGGTTTCAGCAATTTTTCTTTTCATCATTTTGCTACCATTGTCTGATTTTTTCCTTTTGTTCATGAATTTTATTTAAGAGCAATTAAGTCCAATGCATACGTACATTGTATCTAGAGGACACACATTGTTTAGATGCTAGTATCCCTAAGTACTCAGTATGACTGACTATCATGCCTCAACATGTACAGAGGTAGCTTTGTCACCTCATGACATACCTCAACTCATTTCATTGATGAGTGAGACATGCTTCTCAGTGATCTTGCCATTGCTCTGCATTGATTTTCAATAATTTTTCTGTAGAGTTAACAATGGCACTTCATGACACTGTCCACTTTTCTTCATGAAAAAGAGACATGGTTTCTCAGTGAACCAATGTCATTGCTCTGACAATTTTAACCCTTAGGAATTTTCAAATTATCCAAATGTTTAAAAGCAATACTCAATTTGAGTATCTCAACCATAGTTGCCATGAAGTTTGAATTTTTAGATTTTAGAACAATTATCCAGGGCCCAACATGTAAAAAGTTGGTTAAGGTCTATTAACACTTAACACAGATGTTTTCAAGACATTTATTTTTAAACTCAATGAATTCATTAAGCTTAAACCAGCTAATTATTTTGGACAATCATAAACCTATATAATAGAAGCTTCCTAATTCAAGTTGTTCCCAGATTTATGATCATGGTATGCAGATTGGAACCTTTCTGGATTTCAGGTGACTTACCAACTGAGTAGTTTCAAGGATGTTCAATAATAATCAGCAGGCAGAAGATGATTTCAAGAATGCTCACAATTACGAGTAGACAACAGATGTAAGAGTACACTACAAGAAAATTGGCCTTTACCTACGTTTAAAAAACATAGGTATAGGTCCAAAAAAAGTAGGTGTTCGTGCGCGGCGCGGGGCTCGATGCATGGTGTGTATACGGTGACCAGACTAAGGGGGTGGATAAGGTGATAGGGGAGATGTTGGGTTCTAATCAGCCTCGGGTACTCCCCCCTATGGCCATATCCTCCTCCGGATGGCACCGTGCACTCACCTTTTACGGAAAGTCGAGAGGGGAATCAAGTGGCACGGAAATAGTGGGGTGTAGGTTAGCTGGATAGGGTGCGGGCGTGCCAGTCGATTTCTCGACAGTCACTTGTGTGACCAGGGGTTGACTGGGGAAGCGTCACCAGGATGCGGCACGCGGCTCGAGGGCTCGGGTGACACGTGGATAAAGGGGGTTCCATAGGTGCGAGTGCGTAGGCGATTGCGGGAATCGTGTACTGGACGCCTTTCCCCATCGACCGTAATCAATCAGTGTTTATTTACATCGGATTGAATCCGAACACCTTCGTTCTGAGCTGAAGAAGAGTCTATATGTGTCTGAAGTCATGGATAGAGGGCCGGGAGCACTTCGTAACTCTGGGTGCGCTTTTGGCTGGAAGACATTTACTGGGGTCAAGGGTACTAGGCACACGTGCCGAGTAATGTAGGTAGGAAACTGGGGGCCACAGACGGGCGCTCATATTCAACTGGTTTAATGCTATATGGGAGCCGTGTGGGCTTTACAAATGGGCCAATGGGGCCAAAATACAATGGGCGCAAGCCGCGGGACAATTCAGACGTGTGGGTCGGTCCCCGGGTCGACGCGCAATGAGGCGGATGTCCGCGTGCTTTACAGAGGTTCTCCATGAGGAGATTGAGACAAACCCGACTGCCTAGGTGGCAGGGGCGGTCATAGGCTGGCGCCTGACGGAGGTTGGATGCGGCTCATGGTGAGCAGTCGAGTCCGGGCCTCGACAGGCGAGTGTCATCATGCTGGGGAGTGATCGGGCCGACCGGCCCGTCGCTAGCTTGGGGCGAGCAGTAGGCACATGACTCTGTATCGGACGTAAGTGTGGCATCGTAGCGTAGGTGAAACCCCCATGGGTTGTTGCACACAGACGGACCCGGGATGCGGGTATGTTTGCCGTTGTCATAACGCCTTACGGGCGACGGGGTGGACCTGTGTGCGATGGCTAGATGCCGCGTGAAGGGAGTACGTGCGACATACCCTCGACGTGTACAAGCCAATCCACAAGCCAACCGCGTGTGCACACTTAGCTCCTCGCGTCCTCGACCCTTGCCGGATGCCTGCGGAGGAACTCCGAGGGTGCAGCAGTTAGGTCGTGGGTTCTCCTGCTACTGCGTATTGACTTGTGCATGCTACCCCTTGAGCTTGTAAGGGGTGGAATTTATAGGAAGTTGAAGGGGCAGTGGTAGGGTTTAGGCGGACCAAGTTGAAGGACCAACTTGGTCCGGTTAAACCCTAAGAAAACATTTGTTTTTTGTATTACGGAGTGGGGAAGGTAGGGTTTAGGCGGACCAGCCCAAGGGACTGGTCTGGTCCGCCTAAATCTCTCCCCAAGGGGGGGTTTAGGCGGACCAGCCCAGAGGGCTGGTCTGGTCCACCTAAACCCTACATGGAGGAATTTTTCTTATTTAAAAAACCTTTTTTTTGTCTGGGGTGGGGTTTAGGCGGGCAAGCTGAGGGCTTTTTTCACTGGAAAAACTTTTTTTTTATAATACAAGGGGTTTAGGCAGACCAGCCTGGGGGGGCAGGCTGGTCCGCCTAAACCCCCTCCCCCAGGGGGTTTAGGAGGACCTGCCTGGGGGTCCAGGCTGGTCCGCCTAAACCCTTCCCCATGGGGGGTTTAGGTAGACTGGGGCTGGGTTTTTTTTTATAAAAAACTTTTTTTTAATTACATGAGGGGTTTGGGCGGACCAGCCTGGGGGGGCAGGCTGGTCCGCCTAAACCCTCCCCAAGGGGGGTTTAGGCGGACTGGAGAGGGAGAGAGAGGGGGGCGGTCCCACCTCTATAAAATCCCCATTTTTGGTATTTTCTTACTAATCTGACCAAGAAGAAAAGGACAAAGATACTGGGAATATACGATAGGGATCCTGGGAGGATACGGGTTGACCGGTCGCGTGTGTACGAAGAACACAGGAGTTGACGTAAGACTTGCACGATCTCGAGCTCTCGTTGGTGAGTTCCTCGTCATCGAATCCTTCTACGCACGGTACGATGGATCTTGCCCGAAACTGGGACTGGGGAACGCCGTGGGGCCTCTGGGCTGGGAAGAGGGTGCGAACGCCGGGGAGTTCACCCTCTCTGGGGGTCGGGTTGCGCCCTGGGGCGAACCGGCCCCGGATGAGCCGCAACCCCGAGGGATGGCCCTCGGGGGTCTTCTCTCGTTGTCTAAGGGTGTCCTCTGAGGGACGCAGAGCTCTGGGATGCTGGGATTAGCCCATGGGGGCTTGTTGTTGTGAAGTCATAGTTGCAGCTCGCAAGGTGTTCGAGTAAATCCCCAACACACCCCGGGTCATCGAACGACCTGGGTAACTGGCTGAGAGACCTTGGAATGGGCCTTGGGCTGAGGGTATGAGCTCGTGGGAGCTGAGAGATGAACTTTGGGCACTTGGGCCCAATCTCGTGGTGAGTGCCGCGTTACATGGCTAGTCGGCAGGGTAGCCTCGGGTTGGTCCGAGAGCTAAAGATAAACGGCTCGTCGCCGTGTGTCTGGGGATCGGGAGCGGTCCCAACTTACTGAGGGTCGTTGTGGGACCCGACTGGTGTGCTGGAGCTGTGGTTTGACCCATGGTTTATTGTAGATTGGCTGGGACATATGCGCCCATGAGGTGTTCGGGGAAATGCCCGACACCCGTATGTGAGCCGTATACGCATACTGCGGGCCTCCAAAGCCTGTGGTTGACTTAGTTAGATCTCCCTTTGACCTTGGAGGGGTGAAAGAAGGCTTCTCGGGGTGAGCCCCTGGCCTTTTCACTGGGTGCCACGTGATGTGGCTTGGAGTCGGAGCGCCCCCGGGTTGGCCCGGGTGGCCGTGTAAAGCGCGGGTAACACCCATGACCGGGTGGTTCGGGATGATCCCGGCTAGTTACTGGCATAGCCGTATGTCATGGTTAAATGGCTGGGGCCCTCGGTCGGACCCACAGAGTCGTAGAAAGGGTTGGGTAGCCACGCCTTGAGGGTGTTCGGAAAAACTCCCGAGTCCTTATTCTTGGGTATTCTGCTGAGGAATTGTCCGGGTACAACAAATGCCCCCCACGGGTCGTGCGTCGGAGGCGGAGACGAGGGTGTACGGCCCGTGAACTCCTCCTTCTGGATTGCTGTAGGTGTATTTTGACACTTCATATGTCCTTGTTTTGTTGTATTGTGTATATTGACATTCTGGAGTACTGACTATTTTTGTGTGCTCTGCGTTGTAGCTATGGCACGGTTTGGCCGAGATGAGCGAGTCTCGAGGCAAGTGGCTCGGGAGGAGGATCGCTGGGTGAGGAGGACTGAGCGGCCCATGCCTCCCTTGGGCCCGCCGGTCATCACTGTGGATAGCGTGGAGCAGCTTGACTTGGGGCACACAGTGATAGCAGAGGGCCCTGTTGGCGAGCGGACGAGCGGAGTCGGGGCCGTAGAGTTGGCCCGGATCTCAGAGACGGGCGGGGTCTTCACCTACGACCGCAGCAGAGGCTACCCGGTGGAGTTTCCTTCGAACTGCCGTTTGCTTGAGTTTATCACGAGCTTCATTCCGCCCGGCATGGAGGAGTGGGACTCCCGAGTTACTAGGGTGCGTCGCCAACTAGAGCGGGCGATCTTAGCAGGCCGGGATAGCCTGCACGGGATTGTCGTTTGCGGCTTCCCGAGCTTTTCTGGAGACTATTAGAGACAATGTCAGTTTCCCAGTGTTGAGTGTCTGGGCTTCTTCAGCAGGGCGGACCAGTTTGGGGTCCGTGTTGGAGCGATGCGTCCCGCTTCCTGGGACTTGCACGGCCACCACCGGGCAGAGACAGAGGGTACTACAGGGTTGGTGCTGGAGCCATCAGGGCTGCAACATGCTGGGAAAGGTTATGACGACCACAGTCTCCTAGACGAGATTCTACGGCAGACTGATGTTCGCTTGTACGGTCGCTGGGTGGTGATTCCTGTGCACAGATACCGCCAGGGGGCTACCGAGTGGTTGATGGGGATTGTACACCATTATCGGGTGCTGCTGGACAAGGCCGGTATCAGATATGCTGTGACTGCGGTCTTGTATGGATACCCCTGTTACACGGGGCTTTTGTAGGCGTTGGCAGAGCGCTTCAACCGCCGGTGGAACATAGTGGTGATGGCTAAGGGAGAGACCTCACTTGACTTATGGTCTTTATTTCGGATTTCTGGGCTATCGATCAACGGAGAGGGATATGAGGAGGGTGTGCCGGATGACCTCCATCGCAGTCATACTGACGGGCAGGGACGGTACCAAGTCCCTTACAGCTATCGATATTTACTGAAAACTTGGAGGGATTTAGCCCTGGCTGGGAGAGAGAGAGCTGCTCAGACTCCCAGGGTGCCGCTAAATGTGTGGATCTGCCACTTCTACAATGGGCCCTTCTGCTTTTACCAATAGTTTGCGAGAGACCAGACTCCGTGGGAGGAGTATGCAGAGGTGGAGCTGCGGTTCCAGACGTACTCGAGGTACATCTATGCACCACAAGAGGGGTGGAACCCCCATGGGCTGTCGGATGTGACGCATTTAGCAGTGTACTCGGCATACTTGATGCGGGACAAAAAACCCGTATCTTATGAATTTTTTTTATTTTTATCAAAATATTTGCTATTTCCTTTTTTATTATTATTTTTTCCCAATAAATTCTCCTTTTTATTTTCTTTCCCGAACCATTTTTAAAAACCTTTTTTCTTTCTTTCTTTCACCATTCCTTTTTTTTTACACCTTACGAACTAGAGAGAAAGAGTGAGAGAGCGAGAGAAAACCAGATAGAGAGAGAGTGTGTGTGTCACGAAGAGAGAGAGAGGGAGTGGAGGGAGGAGAGAGAACGGTGGCTGGGCAGTGGCGTGGGCCAGCGGCGACTCTATTTTAGACAGAGGGATCGATGGCGGGTGCTGACCAGCGGCTCACCTGCATGGCTGGGGGCAGTGGTGTGAGCTCATCCATGTTGCTGCCGAGCTGGGTGGGATGAGTGGTGGGTGGCAAGGACTCGGAGGACCCGGCGGTTATCGGCCATGGCTACTGTTGAGAGAGAGAAGTTAGAGATAGAGAGGGAGTTGCAGCAGCTTGGTGTAGTGGGGGGCAAGGGAGCACGGATGGAGATGGGGTGTGGTATGGTGGATGGAAAAGGAGAATCAAACAAGAATTAATGGCTAAGTGGAGGGGAAGAGAAGAGATGGTGGGATAGTGGGATAGGGTGGGGCTTCACACCCCCATGGGCATCACACCCATCTCCTTCTAGGAGAACGAAAACAAGCAAAGAGGCATCACACCTCATAAATTTCCAATAAACTCATCTTAACTTCATTGTTTTTTTTAGAGTGGAGTTACAAGACCCTTTTATAGACATCACCCGATAGACAACATGTTCAAAATATCAACACCTAAGACTTAATCTTCAACACCTAACACCTAATCTTTTATGACTAACACCTAACACATAACTTTCGGTGGAAGACTAATGACACTCAAGACTATTCCAAGATGGTGACATCTTAAAAGAAACATACGCATAAAGGCTCACTATATGGCCAATTAACATAAAACACTTATAACACATGTAATTTGATATTGACCCATGCTGTTTAACGATCCTCGTCAAACCCCTCCGCTTGGAGGAGGTTTGACCTCGAACCTCGAATTGCAGGACCCTTGTGGTAGCGGCATCGGTGGAGGCAAAGACGGATGGCAGAGGTGGACGGACTTGGAGCTTCAAGTGGGGTCTCTCACCCGTCCCCATCTCAAGAACGATGCACAAAAAGCTTCAAATTCGCCCTTCTTGGCGGAGCGGAGTAGGACGGACCTGGAGCTTCGAATGGGGCCTTGCACCCGCCCCCATCTCAAGGGTGATGCATCCGAAGCTTCAAATTCTTCCTTCGTGGTGGAGAGGAGGAGGGCAGATCTGGAGCTCCGAATGGGGCTTCGCACCCGTCCCCATCTCAAGGACGATACATCCGAAGTTTCAAATCTTGCCTTCCTGACATAGCGAATTTGCCCAAGGACCCGACTTGTGAGAACAAGTGGGTAACCTCTCTGATACCACTTGATGCGGGACAAAAAACCTGTATCTTATGAATTTTTTTTATTTTTATCAAAATATTTGCTATTTCCTTTTTTATTATTATTTTTTCCCAATAAATTATCCTTTTTATTTTCTTTCCCGAACCATTTTTTAAAAACCTTTTTTCTTTCTTTCTTTCACCATTCCTTTTTTTTTACACCTTACGAACTAGAGAGAAAGAGTGAGAGAGCGAGAGAAAACCAGATAGAGAGAGAGAGAGTGTGTGTCACGAAGAGAGAGAGAGGGAGTGGAGGGAGGAGAGAGAACGGTGGCTGGGCAGTGGCGTGGGCCAGCGGCGGCTCTATTTTAGACAGAGGGATCGATGGCGGGTGCTGACCAGCGGCTCACCTGCATGGCTGGGGGCAGTGGTGCAAGCTCATCCATGTTGCTGCCGAGCTGGGTGGGATGAGCGGTGGGTGGCAAGGACTCGGAGGACCCGGCGGTTATCGGCCATGGCTGCTATTGAGAGAGAGAAGTTAGAGATAGAGAGGGAGTTGCAGCAGCTTGGTGTAGTGGGGGGCAAGGGAGCACGGATGGAGATGGGGTGTGGTATGGTGGGTGGAAAAGGAGAATCAAACAAGAATTAATGGCTAAGTGGAGGGGAAGAGAAGAGATGGTGGGATAGTGGGATAGGGTGGGGCTTCACACCCCCATGGGCATCACACCCATCTCCTTCTCGGAGAAAGAAAACAAGCAAAGAGGCATCACACCTCATAACTTTCCAATAAACTCATCTTAACTTCATTGTTTTTTTGAGAGTGGAGTTACAAGACCCTTTTATAGACATCACCCGATAGACAACATGTTCAAAATATCAACACCTAAGACTTAATCTTCAACACCTAACACCTAATCTTTTATGACTAACACCTAACACATAACTTTCGATGGAAGAGTAATGACACTCAAGACTATTCCAAGATGGTGACATCTTAAAAGAAACATACGCATAAAGGCTCACTATATGGCCAATTAACATAAAACACTTATAACACATATAATTTGATATTGACCCATGCTGTTTAACGATCCTCGTCAATACTGGTTGACGATGTTCGTGGTCCCGCACAGGGAGGACGGTCTGCTAAGAGTGAAGCTGTTGTGGCCTGCATGCCTGCTGGTGGAGGGACGGAGGTTGGCTTTAGCTCCTGCGGCCCTAGCCAACATGTATCAAGGACTGGGGGTGTTGGCGGCGCACCCAGCGCCATGGGAGAGGAGTCTGCTTTTGCCGACGCACTACCTTAGTGTGTGGACCGGTTTGCTGTTTCCAGGGTTGGTGACTCGAGGGTCAGTGGCGAACCAGGCAGCGCCCCTGCTGTTTAGCTTCACCGGTCAGCCAGATGGGGACGCGGTTGCACAGCTGGAGGGGGCTAGGAGAGCGCTATCTTACCTGCCCGACAGGGGCGAGGAGGGGCTACCTTTCGACAGTGCCGTTAGAGACTCTCATTTGATTTTGGTGCCTTCAGACTGTGGGGCGACCTACGCCCTCCCTTATCAGTGGGAGCCGGATGCGGATTTATATGTGGAGTGGGTAATGAGCACCCGACCAGCAGTACTTGCGCTGCACAAGTCTGTGATAAGCTTTCCAGAGCCATATTATCCACACAGGTTTACCCGGAACTTCGGGTATGACCATTGGATTCCGCCGAACCAGGAGTTTCCTTTAGCAGGTCGACAGTACAGAGGCCGGGACAGCCACTTGCTAACTGCGGCGTGGTGGGACGTTTACTGCCGTTAGGAGCCGGAGTGACTACCGACACCTGGCCCGGGACGTAGGGGACGGTTTGATGTTCATTATGCCAAGTGGTGGTTCGGGCACAGCCACTTGTACCAACAGAAGGCCTCGGCAGTTCGGAAAGCCGAGGAGGATCATCTTCTGAGGGAGGATCTGCCTCCTATTTTTCTAGATGATGAGTACCTGTGGACTCGCTTCTCCCGGATCTGCCGGGAGGTGAAGCGGCTAGCCCAGCAGGTGCGCCGGGGTAGCCGGGGATTGTTGTCTGTGGGTCGAGGCGGCAACGGGGCACTAAAGCCCCTTAAACAGGCGCGGCTAGGGCCTGCACATGTTGGAGCTGAGGCGTCTCGACCGAGGGCGCCGAAGACTTGGTGGGCCCAATTCTTGGCTGACTATGGCTTTAGGAAGAAGGGCTCACTGGACCAGGTACTCCCGGAGAGGAGCTTTGCCAACACGACAGCCGATGACTGGAGGCGCCACATCGCCCACGCGATAGGGTCGGCCGGGCCTGTGGAGTTGGTGTCCGATGTGAAGTGTGCTTACACTCTGAGAGACATCAAGGAGGCAGTCACGAAGGCCGCACGAGTTGTGGGTTTGAAGCCGGAGCAGCTGGTCCCCCTACCGTTGACCCCGTTCACGGCCTCAGGTGAGATGTTTTCTCGAGTATGTCACCCTGGCCTTGTGATTTTCTGATGTGTAAGGCTGAGAAATTGTGTTGCTGGGTTTGCTGGACAGGCTCTGCGGCAGAGGAAGATCACCCCTCCACGAAGGTGTCTTCGGGGAGCGGAGACGGGTGTAGATCTAAAATTAGACCTCCCCCAATTGATGATTTGAATAAGTGATGATTTAACAAGATATAGAACTAAAATCAATGATAAAAAGGGGGGTCACATGTAATAATAAAAATCCGTGATCGCCACTGAGGCCAACAACATGCCAAATAATATGAAGATCAAAATAAGGGCATGTTACATACCTCAGAAATTCAAGAGGGCCAAGAGTTGGCCTGGGAATGAACGCGCTATATCATCCTAGCGCCTTCTCAAGATCGCGCTATGTTCGTATGGCGCGATATCAGACAGAAAGCGGGATGAACTGGATTCGTTTCTTCCTTGCTCCAAGGCCGGCCAAGGTGTAAGGGCTCCACGTATCAATCTTCTAGTGCCTGCAAACAATCATAAACAACAAATAAAAGGCCCATTAGATCATGATTTATGTAGAATCTGTCCCTATTCTTAATCAAAAGCATATAAGTGAAGGGCTAGATCACCTTGGGGTTTGGTGGTTTTTAAACCCCTATGGGAGGGCCAAAAATAGGTTTGGTGTGTGTGAATGCGTGTATTTTGTAAAAGAAGTGTTTTTGAAATAGATATGCAATGTTATGCGAGGATTGAAATAAACGAATTGGGGAGAAAAAACTAAGAACGAGGAAGAACACAATAAGCCCCAAAATACTCCCTTGGATGTGTGAGGAGCGAGGAGTTGTTTATTTGGAACGAAGAGCAGCCTCCTCCTCGTCAAGATCTTGAGTTGCATCCATCAGAATGACGACCAGGGGTCCAATTTATAGGAGAAGGATCAAGAACTGACCCTAGGTCGGAGTTCGATCCAATCTAATGACTTGGTGGCTCAAATCAAGGCAATCTTGCCGATTAATGAGGGGGAAAGACTCCTATTAGGATTAGGAACCTTCCTTTGGAAGAAATATGATTGGAAACTTACCAAAATAAGGACCCAAATCAAAAAAGGGGAGTCCGGGTCGGACTGGGTTTCTACTTGATAACGCGCTATAAATATATAGCGTGTTCTTCATGAACGCGCTATAACGATATAGCGCGACAACGATTGGTTCGCCAAATGACTAAAAAATAAATAAATACCCTTCGGACAGTCGTTCAATCAAATATTAAGTAAGAATAACAACCAGAGTGGATGCTATAAAGATCAAATATCAAGAAATAACGACTGTTCAAATTGTCATTCAATTAGGTCCATAACGTGCTATGAACAAGAAAGTGATGTGAGTGAATAGCGCGAGAATGCCAAATTCGAGACGAGATCCAAGGTACGGAAATTGAATTGTGGGGCCAAGAATAGGGAGAAATATCCCAGAAAATCAACCAATTATGGATCAATTGGGGCATTAACTAGGAGAACAAAGAAATTGCTTAACTTATCGGCCAAAAATGGGTGTCTACAGATGCCCCTCCTTGATATCCGCTTTGCAGGGGAGCGAGACGGAGGGGAAACGGAGGAAAAACGGAGATGACACGGAGTGGTAATGACGGAGAGATGAAGTGGAGATGTAGTGAAGCGGACTGATAAGTGGATATCAAGGAAAAAGAGACACCCATCACAACCGACAAGTGATAGGAATAATCTAGAAAACTCCGAGCTAACCACAAGGTCAAGCTAGCACCGGTGACTCCTACCTAGAACGATAGGCGTGGAACAAAGAAAAGGGAGCTGATCAACCTCTTGCATAAAAGAGGCATCCGCAGTGCGTAGCAACTACGAATTTCACTCAGTTAGTGGAATGGACGCGAGCCCGGCGGATCCATCGACGCCATCGTGTGGTTCACAGCTAATGAGTGGACCAAAAGGGATAAGTTGAATTGGATTGAAAGGAGATAGACAAATTCCTGGCAAGGGTCACATCGACCAACGAGATCCAGCGCTCAACTAGGAGCAATCTTTCAAATTCAGAATGGAATTGAATTTCTTTATTCAAAAACTTAAGCATTATTGATCCTTAATTGGGAAGAAAAACTGGACATTTACGAATGCGAAAAGGGCATGATGCGTGCAGGGCTAAAGTAAAAGAAATCATTAAAACAAATGCAAAGAAAGAATAAAATATAAGATACTCAAGGATAATATTGTTAAATCAAACAGACCCGGGTCAAGAGTTATCCGCAACCACGACATGCGAGATGAAGTCCATCGTCCCCAAATTTGTCCGTCCTAACCGCCTATCCGACGATTAACTGCATGTTTCTAGATCATCACTATTTTTGGTAGAGGGGAACTCAGATCCCGAAACATACGGAGAACCGGTCGGTCCTTGAGATAATATAATAATGTAAGTATCATATAGTAATGCAATAAAGGAAGGGATAAAGGAATACTTACCTGATGGCATGCCATTTTTTTTTCCTGGGGATACAATTGTTAATCAATAATGCAAGTGCGAATACACAATATCACATAAGCAAGACAACACAAACTCAAAACATTCCAAACATTCTCATTCTCATTGTGTTTTCTTTTATTTTCTGCCCCCTTTTTATTTCTTTTCTTTTTCTTCTTCTCTTTTTTTTCATCTTTTATTTTTTTTTAATTTTCATTATCGCGCTATATGTATCTAGCGCGATAATGTCGCGCTATAAACTTATAGCGCGTTCATTACGCGCACAATTCAAAAACCGCCCCCCACCCTTTCATTCATTCAAACTCACTCTTTCCCTCTCTTCGTTCCCTCTCTCGCCCTCTAACTAGCCCCAACCTCCATCGCCCTAATCCGATGGAAGGGGAACCTCCTCGACGTTCCAAACGGCGTGCCACCCGCGGCCGCCAACGATCTCGCACGGAGGAGGAACGAGCGCCCTCTGCCATGGAAGAAAACCCCGATTCGGAGGCGACCGTCTCGGCTAGGCTTGAAGGAGAAGAGGTGGAAATCCCTTCCGACGAGGCGGAGGGGGCTGAAGGTGCCGCGGCGGCCGAGGAAGTAGCGGCGGAACTTGTTGGTGGTGCGGCGGTTCGAAAAAGATGATTGGTAGGAAACCACCTCTAACTTGTTTTCTCTTTGATTTTTCTTGTTTTTCTTTCATAAAAGATAAAAACGGAGGGGTAGACGCCCCCCTTAGACCAATGTAGAGGGCAAAATGCCCATAGAATGGATTTGGGGAATGAGGGGTCGCCCCCTATCTTTCGAAGATGACGATATAGCACGTTCAATAGCAGAAGCCCAAAAAAAATTATGCTTCTTTTTGATGAATTGAAGTTGACATTTCCCTTCTTATGTTATGTGCAGGGTGTAGAGGGTGCAGTTCGTGCCCGGATTTCATGGACATTGGTTCGGGCCGTCTACTTCGCACTACCAGAGTTTCAACGGGCCCGCCTCCGTCGAATGGGCTTTGGAGAGTTCTTGGAAATAGAGGTACTGAGAGTTGATGTGGGATTGATAAGGGCCCTGAAAGCCAGATGGGATACCGGGTGCAAGGCCTTCCTCTTCCCCTGGGGTCATATGATCTCGACTCTAGAAGACGTCACCTGTATTACTGGACTGCGGGTGCATGGATCGACAGTGACAGGCTGCACTTACCCCGACTACCGGGAGATGGCGCGCAGACTACTAGGCTTGGAGCTGGAGGGGACCGGCCGGACCTCGCTAGTGTCAAGAATCACTTTACAGGAGAGTCTCGGCTTGTTCCACACACAGAGGGAGGTGGGGGAGACCTCGACGGCTCATGAGAGGAGACTAGAGGCTGAGGCCAGAGAGAGCTTCACCACCGAGGCTGGTGCACCGGCCGACATGGAGCTGAGGAGGTTTCTTATTCTGATGATTGGCAAGCTGCTTCTAGCGACTCAAGGTGATGCAGTGAGCTGCCGATTTCTACCTCTACTGGAGGATCTGAGCAGAGTCGGACGGTACGCTTGGGGTGCGGCAGTCTTAGCCCATTTGTTCGATAGTTTTGGCATTTCTTCACTCCAGTCTTCACTCGGTGGATTCTACCCTCTACTTCAGGTATCTCTCTAAGCCTTTAACTCCATGGATAAAGTTATGCACTTGCCTCTTATACTAATCACATGAGCTACATTTCAGGTTTGGAGCTATTTGTATCTTCCTACCCTCAGGCGTGCTTGGGAGGACCGAGGAGATCTACTGCCCCTAGCCAGACGATGGACCCCAACACGAGACAACCGATCTCTGAAGGACCAGGTCACCCACATTCAGGAGATGTTAGATATGATGCCCCATATAGAGGTAAGATTTAATTTTTTGAAATTGAATTTAATTATATGAATGAAATCAAGGGCAATGACAAATTGAACTCTGCAAGTGGTCTGGACTCCGTATCAGAGGGATATCGGAGTGATGCCCTGGGTGGAGGCGGCCATCCCATACTTCGGGAGAGAGATCTGGTTGCACGCCCTCGATCAACCTGGTTGAGCCCCTATACTATAGGCTAATCATGAGGACACTGGGGCTTCACCAGGCGGTAGTAGAGTTCCCAACCCAGGCGACGGACCCACGACCTGGACGACGTTTTCGAGGCCTCCAGGGGATAGATGATTGGCGGCAACGTGCCCGTGAGCAGTTTGCATATTGGAAAAGGCGTGGCCAACCAGTCCCTACAGGAGCGGACTCAGATGATGCCTATCTTCAGGCCTACTCTCAGACATACGGCAACCGAGTCTACCAAAGCGCACGTGGACATGTATGCTTTTAATTCATTAGCATTTTCCAAGATTAATGTCTTAATTGCCTGATATATGATTACCATGTGTTTAATGCAGTTTGACATAGAGGGGAGACTAGCCATGGTACAGAGGCTCCTTGACTCCACGATCCGATAGTGCGAGGACCTCCAACATACCATAGATGAGCTGGTAAGAACTTGTAATTAGAATGATCTGGATTGAAATTTCAATTAACAATAATGTTTCTTTTTCAGCGCGAGGAGCTAGAGGTAGTCCGATCCTCGCATGGCGCCTCATCCTCTACTCAGCCCGCCTTTGACCACACCGATCTAGAGGGCTAGCTTGCTAGTGCAGTTGCTCGAGCGGAGGCAGCTGAGGCCTCCCTACAAGAAAGAGTAAGCAATATAGTTCTTTTAATCTAGTCTTGAAAACTTTTATTAACATCAGTATTTGACCAAGATTTCGGGAATAGGAGCACGAGTTACGGATGGCAAAAGCAGAGCTGAGGCGCTGAGACACAGAGGAGCTTCCTCGGGGTGTGGTGGAGCTACGCCTCCTCCTCGGGGTGGAGAGGAGTGAGCGGTAGAGAGAGAGGGAGGATCGAGACAGAGAGAGAGAGAGATAGGAGAGAGAGAGAGAGTGGAGCGGGAGCTGGAGAGAGTGCAGCTGAATACTAGATTAGGAATCGCCGAGCAGCGAGCGAAAGATGCGGAGGATCGCTATCTGCGAGGGTGTGAGCGGGCTCAGCGCGAGGGGTACTCCCGGGCCTATTCGGGCACTGATTATTTAGTTACCTCCTCTGAGCATCAGAGGAGGGAAGATGCTGAGAGGAGAGCACGCGGTGATAGGGGTTCAGCTTCTCGGGGATCGATGGCCCCTCCTAGGCCTTCCCGGGGAGGACAGGAGGAGGCTGAGAGCTCGTGTAGAGGGGGAGATTAGGAGGGTCGAGGGGAGAGCTAGAGAGGTTGTTTGTACCCACTCTAATTTTGTACCCTTTTGACATATATAGTGGAATGAGACAGTCTTTGATACTTGTTGCACCTCTTGTGATTATTCTTTTGATTTTACGTGCCCCTGCAAAAGGATATCCCTGCAATAATGCCATCAGAAATATGATGCAATTTTTTTTTGGATTTTTAAAAATATGCAAATTTTTATAAGTTTTTGAAAAGTATTTGTATTTTTATGTTGATTTTGGAAAATATGAAATTTTTTGGAAATATTCAAATTTTTTTTTGGAATTTTGGCAATATTCAATTTTTTTGAAATTTTGGCGATATTCAATTTTTTTGGTTTAGGCAATATTCAAATTATTTTTTGGAATTTTGGCAATATTCAATTTTTTTGGAATTTTGGCAATATTCATTTTTTTTGGAATTTTGGCATTATTCAATTTTTTTGGAATTTTGGCAATATTCAATTTTTTTGGTTTAGGCATTGCTAGTGCAGCATCAACGGATGTTTAAACCACTAGCTTAGGGTCCTTGTTTCTTCCCCTTTCGCTAAAAACTGCCCAAAGTTGGGCGTGCATTTAAAGGTGGCGCCCTATGACGGGCTACCTTTGGTTAATGGTGCTCCTACCAAGGCCATACGTAAAAAACACTCGGTCTTAGAGGGAGAAGAGAAGAATAATTGGAGATAAGCTTTGTGCAGGATGGGAGGTATCGAGACTTGAATCCCTTCCAAGGTACTACCCCTCAAAGAGGTGGTCTGTTGCGCCGGGGCTTTATGCCTTTGATTTTTAGACCCTTGACACGCATACGACCAGGGTTTTTCCTGCGGGGACTTTGCCTCTCTTGACATGCCATAATTCATAATTTTACATTTATCAAAATTTTAACTTGATTTTCATTATAGCCCTTTTTGGCGAGAAGTATATCTTGAAAACTTATTTCATTTTGGGTCAAGACTGCCCCTATTTGAGACTTCTCTCGTATTGGGGATTACCTAGGTTGGTCATCTCATCCGTCAACCTCTTGCACCTGCACTAAATCGAGTAGAGAAGAGAAAAGATTTTCAGGTATACTCATGGCATGGCCAAAGCAGCAACGGTGTTTCACCAAAGGAGGCCGGCTAAGGACGCCGTGAAGTGTGTGAAATGCCCAGCTAAGGGTTGCTCTTAACAAGCGGGGAGGGAATACTGAACTCCCAGCGCAGGGTTCTTATTAACCAAAGGTGCTGCAAAAGCAAGCCTAAAGACTCTTTTATGAGATTTAGTAAAGATAAAAACCTAGGATAAAGGTCTTGACTACCACTCTTAATCTTGTTAAGAAGCACTTCATTTTGAAAACCATGTGTGAAGTAATAAGTAATGATATCATTAAAATGCGTACTTACGCCAATATGTTACCTTGTGCTCCTTTGTTAGAACAGCTGCCGCTAGAGGTGATCTTGATCATCATGGGATTTGTCCACAAGTGGCAGATAAAAGATTGGAAGCCAAGGTTTGAAGTGGCTTAACAAGAAGGAGTGGTACTAAGGCCAGACTCAGACGAATAAGGAGAAAAGGAAGAGAGGCGAGGGCTAGAACTCCCTCGCTAAGGCACGGAGACACTGATCACATGGAACAGTCTATAGAAGAAACGAAGAAATCAAGAGGAGTAGTGAGGACTAAAGCCTCGGAAGCAGTGGGAGAAAGGGCAGATGCCCATGGAAGAAGTTGGGTCGGACCCAGGATCAGGAGGAATTAGAAGAAGAAATTGATAGATGGAAAGAGGAGGATCCGGAGGGTCAGGCAGTGAAGGAGGAGAATCATGATAGGAGGAATCATCCAGAGGTTCCGGAGGAGGAAAGCATCGAGGGACGCGGTGCCCTGGGAGGAAATCCAGAGATTCTGGAGGAGGAAGATAGAAAAGGGTGCGATGCCCTAGGAGGAGAGAAAGATCCGGAGGAGTGGAATCAGAAAGGGCGTGATGCCCTAAAAGGAGGGATAAAACACCTGGAGGTTCCAGGGAAATAGCAGGAAAGGGGGCGCGATGCCCCAGGAGAATGAGGAAGGAAACGTCTAGAGGGACGCAATGTCCTGGGGGGAGTGGATTAGAAGAGGATGGAGGAGAGGAATGAGACACCATGGGGCGTGATGCCCCAGGGAGACAAGAGAAAAATCCGGAGAGTCCGGATGTATGAGCTGGAAAGGGGCGCGATGCCCTGAGAAAAGATTGGAGGGGGCACAATGCCCGGTGAGTGTAAGGGGACCTGGAGATCCCGAAGATAGAGGCGGAAGATATAGGAAACGTGGGGGATTCAGAGGTTCCGGAAGGCGGGGGAGATACGGGTTTGGAAACCCGGGAAAGAAGAAGTGCAAATGCATGTGGATGCAATGCAATGGATGTGATGGATGCATGAAATGCAAAGAATGTAAAGAACATGAAGGGAGAGAGGATGAGATCCTCCTCCTTACCCCTGGAGTGGCCCATGAAGAATCGGTGATAGATAGGAATATGGATGGCGTTGAGTAGAAGGTGGATAGAATAGTGGAAGGCCCCTTAGCACCAAGATAACCGCCCCTCCATGGCAGCGAAAGTGTATAGCCAATTGGCCCAATGGATAAAGCAAGAGCCCGTGATGAAGCTTCAACAATAAACGACAACTTCCTTGGAGGGCAAAGAACAATAATGTGAGGGAGTTGAAGAGTTAGAATATGAAGCATCGTGTTGCCCAGGGATTGTGACAGATAAAGAGTGTTGAACAGAATAGGCATTCGCCCCTTGTATGGAAGAATGGGTTCAAGATTGGAAAGTTGGAACAAGGGGTGCCCTGCCCGGCCTTTGGGCTCGAAACTTACACGGCATCAAAGCTTGACATTCTCTCTTAGTGAGCAGTGGCGGGGACTTGGCCTCTTCGACCATGCTTGGCACAACAACCCGGATTGGCATCCGACAAATAAACTCTTGCATCTTGAATATCACGGTCATGGCCAAATCATTCTTATCCAGCTCCTGATCATCTTTGGCATATGTACTTGTAAAAGGACGCCCGTTCCGAGTGGTAAAGGGAGGTGAAGCGGAGGTGGAAGGCTCCATAGATGGTGGTGTAATGGAAGGTGTTGGAAAAAGAGTGAGTGGAACCGGAAGTTCAAACACATCGAACTTCCCCCTTTGCCCAGAATCAGTCGGGGTTGGCTCGAGTTCAAAAAGGGATGGACCCTACTCAGGATCAGCCACGGGCAAGGGTGATGGGTTAAGTGGTGGAATAGGGAAAGGGACTGGCAAAGCTGGTTTTGGCGTTATAGGGATAATGGAGGGTTGAGGTGGCGAACAAAGAGGAGGAGTAATAGAAAGCTCGGCGGAGACCGACGTAGTGGAGGGTGATGGAGGCTCGGCGGAGGCCGATGGAATGGAGGCTACTGGTGTGGTTGCGGGAGGTGCGAACGGAGAAGGTTTAGTGCGTTGAAAATGCCGGATGGGGCGAGAGGTGTTAGGGATAGGATGAGACTCATGGTGTGGCGGTATGGGTGGTTGAAATATCGACCCATCATCAGAACACCATAAGGTCTCATAAATGGGGGTTGGATCGGGGACTGTGGCATCGTTCTGAACATAGGGGTCTTCTAGCGGTGGAGGAAGAGGACGGCGAAGGAAACTCGGAAGGGGTGCATCTGGAGGAGCTTCAAATTCTTGTACCATCTCGAAACCTTCATCGTTATATAAATCCAACGGACGCCGTGGTGGAGGCGAAATGATAAGTGGTAGAGTATGGTGTTGTGGGGGATTTTGAGGAGGCGAATATGCATATGGAGGTGGAGAGCCATGTAAATGCGTAGTGTGGATGAGTGGAGGGCAGACAACGTCCACCTGATTATCAGGACTTGTAACATCTTCTCGCTCACATACATCGTTGATGCCATTGTCCATCCTCTCCTTCCACTCTTTTTCCATCTTTGTAATCTCATTTAGAGCAGCATAGAGAGGATTGACTGGAGTAGGATGTCACGCCCCGAGAGTGGAAAATACACAGAGATGCGTGACGAGTTTATATCAATCATGTCAATCAGAGTATTAGTGTATTCGACACAAAATCAGAGATGCGCAAAAGTAAAGATAACCCAATCCTTTTATTCCTTTATGAAAGTACTTCTATTACAATCCCTTGAAAATGCTAAACCTAATAAAAAGAAAAGTACAAAGTTGACTCAAGAAAATATAGAAAAGACAAGACTAGTTAACGCTTGAGAAGCTCTAATCTCTTTCACTCTTGACCTTCCCCGTCCGATTGAGTCTCGTCGTCGGACTTACCTGAAAAGTAGGGAAACACTGAGTGAGCGAACGCTCAGTAGGAAATTCTATCTCAAGAACTAGCAATGGGTTTAAGTAATTACATTTTTCATATGTAAATGCACTATGGCTATGCATGCTTGCGTAAAACGACAAGATAGAGGGTATAACAAGAGATAATGAACTATTCATGAACTTTCAAGAACTTGTATCAAATATATGTCAAGATATTTATCATGTCATGTGGGAATTGGCTATTTCACGCAAGTACTTTGCCCGTGTCGGGCCACGCTAGTAAAGTCACGCAAGTCAAGTCACGCACGTAAGTAAGAGAGAGATTGTGGAATGCCAATTAGATCAAGAGAAAATAATACTTCGGTGCAATGCTAGACACCGGTATCATTACAACTCCCATGGGCACTAGTACTTTTGGGTGCTCCTCCCAGGACCAGATCGGGCCCTTATATGCACAGCATTAAAGATAGATCTAGACATCCACTTTATTGTATAGCCAATATGGAATTTCAAGGAAAAAGCTTGTGGAAATTTAAGATAGAGTAGAGTTCAAAATTGAACTCGATATAATCATGAATATCGATAAAACTGGGTGGAATTGGTTCCCTAACTTGGGTACCATGACAAGTAAGTGCCCACAAGTAGATGGTCACTCTTTTAATATAGAATTGAGGTCCACAAGAACATCATAACAATGTTTGATATAGAATTGGGGTCCACAAGAACATCACAATAATGGCATGCTTTCCCCGTTCATTAAGATAATTCTCATATCATACACATAGCATAACATGAGGGCCGGTATACCATGTTTCTATAGAGTGACATGGCAAAGATTGTGTAATGGGATTTTAAGGTAGAACCAGCTCAGTCGGCCTTGAGGGAATCCAAGGCTCGAGGAGTCTTACGGAGGTCTCTATGACTAACTCACTAGTCCAAAGGAACGGAATGTCCAATGGAGAGCTTGTATGTCACCGAGAATTGAGAGTAATGTGATAAATCATCACGAAACATGGGACTATATCCACGGAATGGGAATATAGTGCCAGATAATATACTTATATATATACAAAAGCCTCGGTTAGCAGTAACAGTGGAAAACAGTAACCAGGAAAATAGCGACTTAGGTGAAGTCGTTACTAATGAAATTAACGCCTTTTTTCAGGGGCGTTTATTTACAATTTGACGACTGATACAGCAGGCGTCCATCATATTTCTTCTATTTTGCAAAATTTCTAAATTCTAGAATTTTAGTAGAACGCGCCTTAAAAAGGGGCGTTACTTTCAAATTCGCACCCTTGTTCAGGGCGTTAGTTCTGTAAGACACGACCTTCATCAGGTCGTTAATTCAAGATGTTCCAGGATTGATAGGGACAGGGGTAATTTCAAGGATAATAAAATTTCAGGAAGAGGAATCACACTGTCAGGAAGAGAAAAATAGCAGGATTCAACAACTATGATCATGCATTAAATTAGAATCATGTTTTGATAGACATAAAAGTTTTAAACGTGGGTAATTTTAATAACTAGATGAAATTGACGACTTAATGCAGGACGTCAAAACTGGAATTAGCGACCTTGTCATGGTCGTTTCTTTTAATTTAGCGCCCTTGATAGGGTCGCTTCTTTTAAAATCCACAGAAAACCCTTTTAAAAAACTATAATAAAACTATATTCATGCATGTCATGATGGTATTATTATGGAATTAAACTAGTTTGGGCTACATTCTTGAGAAAACCTACCTGATGAATGTTCTGGTGAAGGAACGTGAAGAAGAATGATACTCTGTTCTAAACAGAGTTCTTCCGAAGCTTATGTAAATAGCTTCCTTCTTGGAGGAAGAGATCGTCTTGAGGAAGAACCTCCCATCCTTCAACTAGGCAGAAGAGTTACTACTTACGGTAGACTTCCTGCAGCAAAGACGATGAAGAACATCAATATTCTTCATGATTATGACCGAAGGCAAGGGAAGAAGAACAATACCTGTTCTTCACGCACGGCAGCAACAGAGCTTTCCTTCGACCAAATAGCTTATTAGGGTTCGACAGGAAGGGTTATTTATAGGGTTTACAGAACCCAATAGGGTTGGAGTTTGATTAGAACATGTCTTTCCCTGATAGAGTCCTTTCCATGTTCGATTGAACACGAATTAATCCAAAAAACTTACCCTGGATAATGTCCGGGTTTGAATGGGTCACAGATGGAATTAACGCCTTACGTTAAGGCGTTATTTTTAAATTGACGCCTTGAGTTGCCATCGTTTCTTATCAAAACAGCGCCCTTGAGGCGAGCGTCTATTTCTCTTTCCTTATTTTTATTTTTAGCCATTAAGATATGACGCCCATGAATGTAGGCGTCCATTTACAAATTAACGCCTTAGATAGAGGCGTTTCCTTTTTTTGTATTAGCGCCTTTCCACGAGGCGTTATTTTCATTTTGGTTTATTATTTACTCATTTAGGCTTTTTATCATTTATTTACTAAATCCTTTAATCTATTTAGCTCAATTTAGATTTATTTCTTCTATTTTACCAGGGTTGCTACACCCTCCCCCACTTAAAAGAATTTGGTCCCCAAATTCAATCGCAAATATATATGTGTGGAGAGTGTAGAGTACATACCTCTTAAAATAATTCTGGAAATCGTTTCCTCATGGATTCCTCAGTCTCCCAGGTGGCTTCGTGTTCAGAACATTTACTCCATTGTACCTTTAGCATGGGGATAACTTTATTCCTTAATATTCGTACCTCGCGATCAAGGATCTTCATGGGCTTTTGTTCATAAGTAAGGTCCTTCTGAATCACCAGGTTTCCATGGTCAATGATATGTGTCGGATCGTGCACATACTTCTTTAACATGGATATATGGAATACATTATGAACATCGGACAATTGTGGAGGTAATGCGATGCGATAAGCAACCTCGCCAACCCTTTCTAGTATTTCAAAAGGTCTGATAAATCTTGGTGTAAGCTTGCCTTTAACACCAAATCTCCTTATTCCACGTCCAGGTGATATTTTGAGAAAAACGTGATCTCCGACTTGGAATTCAAGATCTCTCCTTCTTGTGTCGGCATAAGCCTTTTGTCTAGACTGAGCTACTTGCAGTCTGTCTCTAATCAACTGTATCTTCTTGGTGGTATCCCTTACCATGTCTGGACCTAATAGTTGTTTCTCTCCAACCTCGTCCCAGCATAAGGGTGATCGACAACTCCTTCCGTATAACGCTTCGAAAGGTGCCATTTGTATACTTGCCTGGTAGCTGTTGTTGTATGTAAATTCCGCCAACGGTAAGTGATCATGCCAGCTTCCACCAAAATCAATGATGCAAGCACTGAGCATATCTTCCACTACCTGATTAGTTCTCTCGGTCTGACCATCCGTTTGAGGATGAAAAGCTGTACTAAAGTTAAGTCTTATCCCTAGGGAATGTTGTAGTCCTTTCCAAAAGTGAGAAGTAAAACGGGGATCTCTGTCAGACACGATTAAAACAGGTACTCCATGCAACCTGACCATCTCTTTTATGTATAATGCAGCCAGAACATCAACTGACCATCGACTCTTGATTGGCAAGAAGTGCGCTGATTTGGTCAATCGATCAATGATAACCCATATTCCATCATGTCTTCCTTTTGATTTGGTTATACCCATGATGAAATCCATACTAATATCCTCCCACTTCCATTCAGGAATATCCAGAGGATGTAGTTTTTCGACAGGCTTCTGGTGTTCCGCTTTAACTTGTTGGCAGGTGAGACAGCGAGACACAAAGTCCGTGACTTCTCTCTTCATATTAGGCCACCAGAAAGTCCTTTTTAAATCTTGGTACATCTTAGTAGATCCTAGATGGATTGTGTACCTTGATCTGTGAGCTTCATCTAAGATCTTCTTCTTTAATTCTGGACAATCTGGTATACAAGTTCTATCTTGGAATAACAACCTTCCATCTGAAGCTAGTTGGAACTTAGATTGTCCTTCTAGTTTGCCCTTGATTTCCACTAATACCGGGTCATCATCCTGAAGTCCTTGTATTTCTGAAAATAAATCTGGCCGTATGATTACGTGAGATAGTATAACACTTTTGTTTCCCTTGTCCATGCTTATTTCCAGCTTCGAGAATTGTTCTAGCAATTTCCACTCCTGAATCATACACTTGGCTAATAATGCTCTCGACTTTCGACTAAGGGCATCAGCTACAGGATTACCCTTTCCAGGATGATATTGTATAGTAAAGTCGAAGTCTTTGAGATATTCTAGCCAACGCCTTTGCCTCATATTTGATTCCTTTTGAGAGAAGAGATATTTAAGACTTTTATGGTCGGAGTATACAATGAACTGCACTCCATATAGATAATGTCTCCATATCTTCAGTGCAAATACTACCGCGGCCAATTCTAAGTCATGAACTGGGTAGTTCTCCTCGTGCTTTTTCAATTGGCGAGAAGAGTAGGCTATAACTTTTCCTTGCTGCATTAGGACACATCTGAGGCCAATACCAGATGCATCGGTGTATACCTCGAACTTTTCTCCTTCAATTGGTAGAGCTAAGACTGGGGCAGTAGTTAAGTGATCCTTGAGAGCTTGGAAGCTTTGTTCACAATCCTCGCTCCATTCGTAACGGATCTCTTTACGAGTTAACCTAGTGAGGGGTACGGCGATCTTGGAGAAATCTTTGATGAATCGCCGATAGTAGCCCGCAAGACCCAAGAAACTACAGATCTCGCTAGCATTGGTCAGTCTTTCCCAATTTCTTACAGCTTCAACCTTTGATGGATCTACAGATAAGCCATCCTTCGATATAACATGCCCTAGAAAAGTTACTTCTTATAGCCAGAACTCACATTTGCTGAGCTTTGCATATAGTTGGTTTGTCCTCAATATCTGTAATGAAATCCTTAAATGCTCCTCATGCTCTTCCTTGGTCTTGGAGTAAATTAATATATCATCAATGAAAACCACCACGAATTGATCTAGATAAGGCCTGAATATACTATTCATTAACTGCATAAAGGCAGCAGGGGCATTTGTTAGTCCAAACGGCATAACAACAAACTCATAATGGCCATACCTACTTCTGAATGCGGTCTTATGAATGTCATCATCCTTGATCCTCAGTTGGTGATATCCTGACCTGAGATCAATCTTTGAAAAATACTTGGATCCAGATATTTGATCAAATAACTCATCGATTCTCGGCAGTGGATACTTGTTCTTGATAGTGAGATGATTCAACTATCGATAGTCGATGCATAGCCTCATGGATCCATCCTTCTTCTTTACAAATAGCACAGGTGCTCCCCACGGGGAAGTGCTTGGTCTGATAAATCCTTTCTTGAGAAGCTCCATCAATTGCTCCTTCAACTCCTTGACTTCAGCAGGGGAAATTCTATAAGGTGCCTTAGAAACTGGACCAGCACCAGGGACTAAATCGATGGTGAAGGCCACTTCTCTTTGTGGGGGTAATCCAGGTAAATCTTCCGGAAACACATCCAGAAATTCTTGCACAACAGGGATGTCTTCTAGTTTAGTTTCCTTAGCCTCCTTAATCGTGACAAACGCAAGGAAGGATACACAGCCTTTTCTAACTAGCTTGCTAGCTCGGAGAGCTGAAATAAAAGGTGTCTTGTTTCGACTCTTGGGGCTAGTAAAGATTAATTCCGGAAACTCCTTGAAAGTAACCTTGCTATTGCGGCAGTCAACCGTTGCCTGGTATTTGGATAACCAATCCGCTCCTAATATGATATCATATTCCTTTAGGTCTAAGCATATGAGGTTAATAGGGAAATTCCTACCTTGAACCAATACTTCACAGTTTTGGTAATGGTGAGTAATATCAGTTTCGTTCCCAAGAGGAGTAGACAAAACTAATTTTATCCATTCTGGTTCCAAAGGTAACGGATCAGCGAACTTTTTGGAAACAATTGAATGCGATACACCAGTATCAAATAAGACATGTGCAGACTTGGAACAAACTTTCAATGTACCTTCTACTAGTCTGCCTTCTTGTTCGGTCTCCTTAATTGCGTGGAGACGAGCATTCTTTGTTACCGGGCGCTTCCCGTCACCGGTTTGATCGTTGAGTAAGGGACAGTCGGGAATCCGATGATCACGGCTCCCACAATGGAGACATGCTCCAAGCTTCCTCCAGCATTCTTCGGCTTTATGACCAGCCTTATCACAATGCTTGCATATTATATTAGAAGGCGTAGTGGTAATGGAGAAAGGTTTGGTTTTCTTAGTCTTCTGCTCCTGAGAAGAAGTTCCTCCATTGCTCGGCCTCTTCTTGAAGTTGGATTTGAAGGAACCCGAACTTGTGACTTGTTCCCTCTTGTCCTTACCACGAATTCTATCTGATAGTTCCATGGCATCTTCTAAAAGCTGGGCTCGGCGTACTATTTTCGAATAGACTTGGATGTCCATCGGTGCTAGCTGGGTGATGTATTGGGGCCTGAGCCCGTTCAAGAACCTTCTAGCCTTCATCCTTTCGGTACTAACTAAATGCTTAGCGTACCGGGACAACCTGGAGAACTGTGCCTCGTATTCCGCCACTGACAATGACCGTTGCTTGAGGGCGGCAAACTCGGTAGCTTTCTTTTCCTGGACTCGGTCTGAAAAGTATTTATTGTTGAAATGTTCAACAAATTCCTCCCATGTAACTTGGTCTTGGTCTAATGTAGCTTCTACAGACTCCCACCAACAGCGGGCGTCTCTTTCGAGTTGAAAAGTGGCTAATAGGACCTTCTCTTGGTCCGTGCACTGCATCACTCTAAATATACGTTCTGTCTCTCGGATCCAGTGCTCCGCGTCATCTGGATCAGTGGATCCCATGAATTTTGGAGGGTTCATATTCTTGAAACTTTGGTGGAGATTTCCCGTTCCACGATGCCCACCTCCTTGTGCTACCTGTTGGAGCACTTGGGTCATGCCTTGCAGCGTGCGTTGCATGTTGCGCCACTGAGCACGTTCGGCAGCCATTATCCTACAATTACAATAACTATATTAGTATGTACTCGCGTTCGGGCTTTTAAATTTTTATATTAACTCAACCCTTGGTTCTACCCAATTTCATTGGTTACAGGTTTAAACCTATCCTTGGACTTGGGTTTCCTAGGAATTGAATACCCTAGGCTCTGATACCACAAAAACTGTCACGCCCCGAGAGTGGAAGATACCCAGAGATGCGTGACGAGTTTATATCAATCATGTCAATCAGAGTATTAGTGTATTCGACACAAAATCAGAGATGCGCAAAAGTAAAGATAACCCAATCCTTTTATTCCTTTATGAAAGTACTTCTATTACAATCCCTTGAAAATGCTAAACCTAATAAAAAGAAAAGTACAAAGTTGACTCAAGAAAATATAGAAAAGACAAGACTAGTTGACGCTTGAGAAGCTCTAATCTCTTTCACTCTTGACTTTCCCCGTCCGATTGAGTCTCGTCGTCGGACTTACCTGAAAAGTAGGGAAACACTGAGTGAGCGAACGCTCAGTAGGAAATTCTATCTCAAGAACTAGCAATGGGTTTAAGTAATTACATTTTTCATATGTAAATGCACTATGGCTATGCATGCTTGCGTAAAACGACAAGATAGAGGGTATAACAAGAGATAATGAACTATTCATGAACTTTCAAGAACTTGTATCAAATATATGTCAAGATATTTATCATGTCATGTGGGAATTGGCTATTTCACGCAAGTACTTTGCCCGTGTCGGGCCACGCTAGTAAAGTCACGCAAGTCAAGTCACGCACGTAAGTAAGAGAGAGATTGTGGAATGCCAATTAGATCAAGAGAAAATAATACTTCGGTGCAATGCTAGACACCGGTATCATTACAACTCCCATGGGCACTAGTACTTTTGGGTGCTCCTCCCAGGACCAGATCGGGCCCTTATATGCACATCATTAAAGATAGATCTAGACATCCACTTTATTGTATAGCCAATATGGAATTTCAAGGAAAAAGCTTGTGGAAATTTAAGATAGAGTAGAGTTCAAAATTGAACTCGATATAATCATGAATATCGATAAAACTGGGTGGAATTGGTTCCCTAACTTGGGTACCATGACAAGTAAGTGCCCACAAGTAGATGGTCACTCTTTTAATATAGAATTGAGGTCCACAAGAACATCATAACAATGTTTGATATAGAATTGGGGTCCACAAGAACATCACAATAATGGCATGCTTTCCCCGTTCATTAAGATAATTCTCATATCATACACATAGCATAACATGAGGGCCGGTATACCATGTTTCTATAGAGTGACATGGCAAAGATTGTGTAATGGGATTTTAAGGTAGAACCAGCTCAGTCGGCCTTGAGGGAATCCAAGGCTCGAGGAGTCTTACGGAGGTCTCTATGACTAACTCGCTAGTCCAAAGGAACGGAATGTCCAATGGAGAGCTTGTATGTCACCGAGAATTGAGGGTAATACGATAAATCATCACGAAACATGGGACTATATCCACGGAATGGGAATATAGTGCCAGATAATATACTTATATATATACAAAAGCCTCGGTTAGCAGTAACAGTGGAAAACAGTAACCAGGAAAATAGCGACTTAGGTGAAGTCGTTACTAATGAAATTAACGCCTTTTTTCAGGGGCGTTTATTTACAATTTGACGACTGATACAGTAGGCGTCCATCATATTTCTTCTATTTTGCAAAATTTCTAAATTCTAGAATTTTAGTAGAACGCGCCTTAAAAAGGGGCGTTACTTTCAAATTCGCACCCTTGTTCAGGGCGTTAGTTCTGTAAGACACGACCTTCATCAGGTCGTTAATTCAAGATGTTCCAGGATTGATAGGGACAGGGGTAATTTCAAGGATAATAAAATTTCAGGAAGAGGAATCACACTGTCAAGAAGAGAAAAATAGCAGGATTCAACAACTATGATCATGCATTAAATTAGAATCGTGTTTTGATAGACATAAAAGTTTTAAACGTGGGTAATTTTAATAACTAGATGAAATTGACGACTTAATGCAGGACGTCAAAACTAGAATTAGCGACCTTGTCATGGTCGTTTCTTTTAATTTAGCGCCCTTGATAGGGTCGCTTCTTTTAAAATCCACAGAAAACCCTATTAAAAAACTATAATAAAACTATATTCATGCATGTCATGATGGTATTATTATGGAATTAAACTAGTTTGGGCTACGTTCTTGAGAAAACCTACCTAATTAATGTTCTGGTGAAGGAACGTGAAGAAGAATGATACTCTGTTCTAAACAGAGTTCTTCCGAAGCTTATGGAAACAACTTCCTTCTTGGAGGAAGAGATCGTCTTGAGGAAGAACCTCCCGTCCTTCAACTAGGCAGAAGAGTTACTACTTACGACAGACTTCCTGCAGCAAAGACGATGAAGAACATCAATATTCTTCATGATTATGATCGAAGGCAAGGGAAGAAGAACAATACCTGTTCTTCACGCACGGCAGCAACAGAGCTTTCCTTCAACCAAATAGCTTATTAGGGTTCGACAGGAAGGGTTATTTATAGGGTTTACAGAACCCAATAGGGTTGGAGTTTGATTAGAACATGTCTTTCCCTGATAGAGTCCTTTCCATGTTCGATTGAACACGTATTAATCCAAAAAACTTACCCTGGATAATGTCCGGGTTTGAATGGGTCACAGATGAAATTAACGCCTTACGTTAAGGCGTTATTTTTAAATTGACGCCTTGAGTTGCCGTCGTTTCTTATCAAAACAGCGCCCTTGAGGCGGGCGTCTATTTCTTTTTCCTTATTTTTATTTTTAGCCGTTAAGATTTGACGCCCATGCTTGTAGGCGTCCATTTACAAATTAACGCCTTAGATGGAGGCGTTTCCTTTTTTTGTATTAGCGCCTTTCCACGAGGTGTTATTTTCATTTTGGTTTATTATTTACTCATTTAGGCTCTTTATCATTTATTTACTAAATCCTTTAATCTATTTAGCTCAATTTAGATTTATTTCTTCTATTTTATCAGGGTTGCTACATAGGAGGAGCGGGCTGTGGGCTCGTAATCCTCTTTAATTGTTCCTCCAACGAAGCGACTTTATCAATAATAGTTTGTTGGAGAGGTGTAACTTGAGCAACCGAGGGTTGGCAAGATGGCCTTGAAGGAGGGGCCCCATAAAAAGGCCGTGGAGGGGGATTAATGGGCTGACCCCTAGAAGAACCTGGATGGGCCGGGTTGCAAGGAATAAATGGGCCTTGAGGCCGATGAGAAATAGAAGGAGACGGGTGATGGGCCACCCGGATAGGAGTAGGTGTGGACGAAGGAGGCGGGTGATGGTCCACCCGAATAGGAGTATGTGTGGATGAAGGAGGCGGGCGATAGGCCACCCGAATAGGAGTATGTGTGGATGGAGGAGGTGGGTGATGGGCCACCCGAATAGGAGTATGTGTGGATGAAGGAGGCGGGTGATGGGCCACCCGAAAAGGAGTATGTATGGATGAAGGAGGCGGATGATGGGCCACCCGTGTGGGATTGGAAGGAGGATGAGGAGAGGATGTGCCCTCAACAATAGCCTTAAGGGCTTGGATTTGTTGAGGGGTGAAATGATCTAATGCACGAATGATTTGAGAGACCTTCTCATCATTGGGAGGAGATGGTCCCGAGGGAGTAGTGGCGCGTTGAGAATGCGAGGGATCATGAGATTGGAAATTACCCACAGGTCGGGCAATACCGTAGGAGTGAGGACGCAGTCCCTTGGAAGTGTTGTGATAAGAGCAATGAGATTGAGGAACATAAGATGTGCTTGGTTGATTATCCTCTTGATTATAAAAATTATTAGCCATGTTGACTTGTTTTATCAAAGCAGAACACCATGCAAGTTTACAAACAATTCCACTCAATAAGCAAAGATATTAAATGATGAATGTTGCTCCTTTTGTTTCTATATGTACCTTGATGTGACGGAATTTTGTTTTGACAAATTTAAATAATTCACATAAGGTAAGAACCTAGTTTTAAATGTGGTTTAACTCTGGTGCCAACTAGGTCAACTCTCACTGCGCGTAGGCCAACTAAACCCTGGGGACTTCAAGGTACAACCGGCCCGACGTCCTTGAGGGAATCCATGGGTGCGGGGACTTACGGAGGCTTGGTTTAGGAATTTCCAGTCCAAAGAGACAGAGTGCTCAATGGAGGGTCCTTCCTTCACCAAGAGGGGGTGTGGATCCTAGAAAGGGTGGAGAGAGGAGGTCTCCCAAACCAACAAGATTATGATGCTATGTAATGCAAGAATATCTAAACTAGAACTAGCAAATAACAAGAAAATATAAGAGAAACGAATACACAACAGGAAATGTACAAGATGCAACCAGAGAAGATGACAATTAGAACCCCGACAGAAGGCGTGAGTGAAATACCTTCGGGTGAAGAATGCGCTATATGTCAATAGCGTGATCTGATAGAAAGCACTATGAATATATAGCGCGACCAAAGACAGAGGGGGAAAACCCCAAAAGATAAATAATCACACACACTTTGATGGATTGACAAGCAGGCAACCAAAAGAACGAACGTGGTGGCACAAAGTGTCCCACCGTGATCGCCAAAATATGTAGATCTAAAATTAGACCTCCCCCAATTGATTATTTGAATAAGTGATGATTTAACAAGATATAGAACTAAAATCAATGATAAAAAGGGCGGCCACATGTAATAATAAAAATCCGTGATCGCCACTGAGGCCAACAACATGCCAAATAATATGAAGATCAAAATAAGGGCATGTTACATACCTCAGAAATTCAAGAGGGCCAAGAGTTGGCCTGGGAATGAACGCGCTATATCATCCTAGCGCCTTCTCAAGATCGCGCTATGTTCGTATGGCGCGATATCAGGCAGAAAGTGGGATGAACTGGATTCATTTCTTCCTTGCTCCAAGGCCGGCCAAGGTGCAAGGGCTCCACGTATCAATCTTCTAGTGCCTGCAAACAATTATAAACAACAAATAAAAGGCCCATTAGATCATGATTTATGTAGAATATGTCCCTATTCTTAATCAAAAGCATATAAGTGAAGGGCTAGATCATCTGGGGGTTTGGTGGGTTTTAAACCCCTATGGGAGGGCCAAAAATAGGTTTGGTGTGTGTGAATGCATGTATTTTGTAAAAGAATTGTTTTTGAAATGAATATGCAATGTTATGCGAGGATTGGAATAAACGAATTGGGGAGAAAAAATTAAGAATGAGGAAGAACACAATAAGCCCCAAAATACTCCCTTGGATGTATGAGGAGCGAGGAGTTGTTGATTTGCAATGAAGAGCAGCCTCCTCCTCGTCAAGATCTCGAGTTGCATCCATCAGAATGACGACCAGGGGTCCAATTTATAGGAGAAGGATCAAGAACGAACCCTAGGTCGGAGTTCGATCCAATCTAATGACTTGGTGGCTCAAATCAAGGCAATCTTTCCGATTAATGAGGGGGAAAGACTCCTATTAGGATTAGGAACCTTCCTTTGGAAGAAATATGATTGGAAACTTACCAAAATAAGGACCCAAATTGAAAAGGGGGAGTCCGGGTCAGACTGGGTTTCTGCCTGATAACGCGGTATAAATATATAGCCCGTTCTTCATGAACGCGCTATAACGATATAGCGCGACAACGATTGGTTCGCCAAAAGACTAAAAAAAAATTAATACCCTTCGGACAGTCATTCAATCAAATATTAAGTAAGAATAACAACCAGAGTGGATGCTATAAAGATCAAATATCAAGAAATAACGACTATTCAAATGATCATTCAATTAGGTCCATAACGCGCTATGAACAAGAAAGTGATGTGAGTGAATAGCGCGAGAATGCCAAATTCGAGACGAGATCCAAGGTACGGAAATTGAATTGTGGGGCCAAGAATAGGGAGAAATATCCCAGAAAATCAACCAATTATGGATCAATTGGGGCATTAACTAGGAGAACAAAGAAATTGCTCAACGTATCGACCAAAAACGGGTGTCTACAACGGGGGCCTTCAGCCTAGGCGAAAGTGACCTCTGGTGGAGGCCAGGGCAGTGGAAGTTGGTGAGTCCTCTCGAGGGCCCGGAGCCGGCGAGCACATTGAGGCGAAGCCGACATTGAGTAAGTGTCGTGTTCGCCTTTTGATTTCTTGTCGGTTTAGCCATGGTGGTTGACTAACCCCTTATTGGTAGATTTGTGCCTTGTAGCTCCACTAGAGATCGGGGTAGATATGGCTTTCTCGCTGCCCCAAGAGGTCGACCCATTGCCTGGTGATGGGGTCGAGTGCGGAATAGATATGGAGGGGTTTCTTCGCGTGATGGACGAGGTTTCCCCCAACATCAGGACTTTCCCTGACTTTGAGTCGTGAAAGGCCTCAGAGGACGCCCGATCAGGTAGGGATTCCTAAGATGGGGCATATTCTGATTATGGTTGTGTTTGGTTCTGGAGATTAACACAGTTGTTGGTATTATGCAATAGTGGCTAAGATGTCAGAGACCGAGGCTCCTTCTGAGGCACAATGTGAGGCGCCTCTACCGGTTGGAGGACAGGAGCCAGAAGCGACCCAGGATGGCCCAGGTAAGCTTTGAACTGCCATGGAGGGGATTGCCCTCCCATTACTATGCGATTGTCGGGCCGGAGTTGTTGACTATGTTTGTGTTGTTATCTGGCAGGTGAGGACCCGGCTGCTACTCTGGAGATGATCCAAGAGTTAGTCAGCACTGGCCCATCGGTGGCCCTCCACTCCTTCGAGGTAGAGCCGAGAGTTGTGGACGCCTCGATCCCATCCGTTATCGGGGGTGCGCCTGGCTCACTGCCACAGCTACTAGCAGAGACGCCCCTTGCTTCTTTACCAGCCGTGGTGTCCGCTTGCACGGTAGGACTGGTTGGGTCTTCTAGCATGGGACCTTCAGGTATGTAGCTGAGAGCTTACTCACTTGTACTGGTCTTTATGTTGTCCTTTGGTGTTAAGCTTTTGTTGAGGTTGGTTGCAGGTGCTTCTTCCCCTCTGGAGTAGGGCGAGCTTCCCCACGACATGACCGGAGCCGCGGAGGGAGAGCCTGCTGTAGTGGCTTCGGTTGGGGGTGATGAGGAGATTGTCGACATTGAGGGGGTCTCCGAAGGGAGTGCCCCGGCTGGTGAGTTTCCGATTTGAAACCCTTGATTGGAGAATTATTTTGGAGCAAGGTTGGACTGTGTGGTAACCTCGTTTGCTTTTCCGACTTGCAGGGACCTCTGGTCCGGTCACCTCCGGGAGTTCGTCGGTGGCTTCGTCAGGCTCTTCTAGTAGCAGTAGCTTAGCCATGGAGACAGGGGAGGGTTCGAGCTCGAGCCCTCCCTCTTCGGAGGCCTCTTCTGCCAAGGAGGCTGAGATGGAGGCTACCACTAGAGGTACTTGGGGGTTGTACCCCACCCTACTAAGCATTTTGTTACGCTATATGGCAGGGTGCTGATGCTTCTGTGCTGTATGCAATGCTAGAGTCCGGAGGGGAGTGCCCGTTGGCTCCGGGGGAGGGTGGCCGGGAGGGGCCTCCCATCCCACCTGTAGTTGCCGGAGGTGACCTAGTTGTGGAAGAGTCACTGCCTTCTTCGACCCCTGTGGTTGGCGCTATCGAGAGGGAGGAGAGGTTGCATTCTCCGACCCCGACGGAAGACACCACTAGCACGGCGAGAGTTGCCTTGGGTAAGGAATGAAAACCTATCTTTTCTCAAGTTTTCCACCTTATTTGTCACTGGAAGTTTTGTCTGTATCGTTTACTTCCTTTTGTGTTTGTTGAGGTTATGTAGGCTCTACTGGGGTGCTAGCTGCGTCAGGCGACTTCTCCCTGGGCCTGGGGATTGAGTGGCCCATGTCTGCCTCGCCGCCGGAGCCGTTGCTGGATGTGAGCATGGGCACCGCCTTACAACGAGCTCGAGGATACCTGCAGGGCGACCCCCTTCCTTCTCCGGAGGGTCTGAGACAGCAGCTGAGGGAGTGCACCCAGGGATACCACGGGCTCGGCTTCTCACGCGAGCCCTGGATGTCCGGTTTGGCTGGGATCTGGGCAGAGTACTTATGCCTCTACGAGGCTCAGAAGTAGAGGACTTGGAAGCTGGCAGCCATCCGCGAGGCACAGAGGGCCCGACTTGTGTTGACCATGGCAGAGCAAAGGGGGCATGTCGAGGCAACGGCGTTGGTGTCTCGAGACCGTGCCGCGCAACTGGGAGAGGCGGAGAGCCGAGTCGAGGCCTTGAGGAAGGCCTTGGAGGAGTAGCAGTCGGCCGCCGAGCACACTCGGGCTGAGTGGCGGATGGCCAAGACGATGGCCGAGGCCAGCGCTCAGCTTTTGTCAACCTTGGAGGCGGAGCTTGCGGTGGCTGACTCTCGCCTTGCGACACTTTAGGGAAGCGAGCCTAGGGCCTAATGCTATCTCTTTCCCCCTTTTTGTTTTGTATCATCCAGACTGTATGGATTTTGTCACCCCATGGGCATGTCTTGGGCTCCTTTTACAGAGTATTAATGACAAACATGCCAGATTTTTTGGTTGTTTACTGAGTTGTTCCCTCCCTTCTCTAGTGGGACAACGTCGTGTATATGGATTGGCGACCACTTACTGTTAGCCGTGCTTGTTTCCTCTACTGTGTACCAGTGTAAGAGATAGGGGACTGGACATATCAGGTTTGGAACTGGAACTGGTACTAGAACTGGGGTTGTAGCTGGAGATAGTGATAGGGACTGGAGCCGGCTGGCTAGCCTACGCAGGCGTTATAGCCTGCGGCTGAGGCAAGTGGCTGGGTGGGTGGCACGCGAAGGCGTTGTAGCCAGCAGCTAGAGCTGGAGACTAGGCGGCTGGCCTGTGAAGGCGTTGTAGCCAGAACTGGAGCTGGGGACTAGGCGACTGGCCTGTGAAGGCGTTGTAGCTGGAACTGGAGCTGGGAACTGGGCGGCTGGTTTGTGAAGGCGTTGTAGCTGGGACTGGAGCTGGGAACTGGCGGCTGGCCTATGGAGGCGTTGTAGCAGGAACTTGAGCTGAGGACTGGGCGGCTGGCCTGTGAAGGCATTGTAGCCGGAACTGGAGTTGGGAACTGGGCGGCTGGCCTGTGAAGGCGTTGTAGCCGGAACTGGAGCCGGGAACTGGGCGGCTAGCCTATGAAGGCATTGTAGCCGGAACAGGAGCTGGGGACTGGCGGCTGGCCTATGAAGGTGTTGTAGCCAGAACTGGAGCTGGGGATTGGCAGCTGGCCTGTGAAGGCATTGTAGCCGGAACTGGAGCTGGGTGTTGTGTCCCCAGGTTTTGATGATAACAAACCATAAATCATTAGTAGATATTTGAGAAATATCTAACATGTTTTGGTTTAATGTATAGACTAATCAAGCATAGGAGAAATACTCTAAGTAATGTCTCGACACCGCTTGGCGATGTCTCGACACATTGAGTGAAAAGCGTCGACACCTCGGTTCCTCAAAGCAAGCCTCACTTCTCTCTGGCGGATATATCTTGATACCTTCGTGTGATGACTCTGCTCCGGGCGCAAGATGTCTCGACACCATCTGGTAATGTCTCGACACCGTCTGGTGACAACTCTGCACATGGCGCATATGTCTCGACACCGTTTTGTGATGTCTCGGCACAACAACCACGGGTCTTCAAGATATTCAATGGATGTCTCGACACACTATGTGTAAAGTGTCGACACATTAGTGTTCGACCACAACGGTTCTGAAACCGATAGAAGCTGTCTTCAAGTTATTCAATGGGATGTCTCGACACACTGTGTGTAAAGTGTCGACACATTCATGTTCGACCAAAATGGATCTGAATCTGATAGAAGACGTCTTCAAGATCCGGAACTTGTCCTGGACGATCCTTTCACTCTGGAAAAAGCTGTCAAAGAGGCTACTTTTTCAGAGGACGATGTTCTAGCTGAGATATCCTCTGAAGGGACTGTACATTTGCTGATATGGTCTCCTACCTACCCACATATCAACAGGCTTGACAGAAAAAGGTCAACTATGCAAATGGAAGCAAATCAAATAATGTGGATGTGACATTCTGGGTTTAGCTTGGAAAGTGGACAACGTTGGTGTCGCAGCAAGTCACCAATATATCAGGAGCATGAGCTCCAGTTCGAAACAAGGGCAAGCAAGGGAGAAAAAGAAAGGAAGAAGACTTGCTGACGGAGCTATCTCCTTCCTGATGCTGCTGGAGCGAGTGCAACCAAGAAGACGATCCTCTTCCTCATTCAAAGAGGTCTCTTAGCAAAGTAGAAGGGATTTACGAAGTTCCATCCAGTACCCTTGAGAGCTGAAGCATGATTATCCTTCCCTCGTATGGTCATGGTGACGAACCAGGAAGAACAAGAAAAGAGAGCCAAGGAGTCCTCAAGCTCTTTCCCAGACAGGAGATTTCCTTCTCATAGTGCTTCATAATAGTACTCTGTCTAGCTGATTCCATTTCAATTTGCTTTTCTTCAAAACACAATCTCTCATATTTGTTCCCTACCTGTGAGTAGGAAGACAGACGATGTGGTCACCGGTCTATGTGTTTTGGGGTGTGATCCCTCAAGCTGTTTGGCAGCGGAGTGTTGAGAGTGTATCTCTCTGATAGAAGCTGTGAATCAGCGGTTGTGCTTTTGCACCAGTGAAGCCTCACCGTGTTGTGTGATGGGTGGACGTAGGTCTCTGGATTGAGACTGAACCACCTTAAAGATTGTGTCTTGTGGGTTGCTTTCTTTTATGATCTAACGGTAGAAGCTTGGTAGGACCATTCATGGACATCATTTATGTGTCCAGCTTCATAGCTATTAACTAATTCCAGCCTTATTATCATTTGTGTTAGATATGCTTTTTATTTCCGCAAAGTATGGTAAAAAAGGGGATGATCTATTCACCCATCCCCTCTAGATCTGTCTATCACCACTCTACACGTGGTATCAGAGCTAGTCTCTCTGTATGTGGTCTAACGACCTTGAGAGAACTGATGATATGGCTACTAAGAGTCCTATGGCTGAAGGGCATTCCATAAATAGACCTCCCTTTTTCACTGGGACAAATTATCCTTACTGGAAAAATCGCAGGCAGGTCTTCATTGGAGCCCAGGATCATGATGTCTGGCGAGTGATCAGCAAGGGACCATTTGAGCTACCTCCAGACAAGGATACATGGACGAAAAAATAGATCAGGACATCAACACTGAACTGGGGTGCCAAGCACATCATGCAGTGCTCCCTTCATCCAACATAGTACTCAAGGGTGTCAACTTGCGCTACTGGAAAAGAAATGTGGGACCGCCTTGAGGTAATATATGAAGGGACACAACAGGTACGTGCAACCAAAGCAAACATGTTGGTATCTGAATATGAAAAATTTAGAATGAAAGCTGATGAGTCCATTTCGAACATGTATGCTAGGCTAACCGTGCTCACTAATGGCTTGACTGAGCTAGGTAAAACCTATTCTGAGTAGGAGATAGTAAGGAAGATTCTGAGATCACTAACACCTATTTGGCATACAAAGGCCACAGTGGTTGAAGAATCAAAAGACTTAACTACCATCAAGGTAAAAGAACTCATAGGGTCCCTGATGACCTATGAGATGAATCTGAAGAACCAAGAGGCTAAGGTACGTAAAAAGAAGCATATGGCTCTTAAAGCTGAACCAAGCACCAAGGACTTATCTGAAGATGAAGAGCCTTCAAGTATCAACACGGAAGAGGATGAAGTTGCTCTATTGACAAGGAAGTTCAAAATATTTTTAAGAAAGGAAGGTACATGCTTCACTAAGAAGAAGCCCCAGGTAAAAAGAGGTTTCAGGTCAAGATATGAAAATGTTAAAAAATCTGAAAAGTTTGTCTGCTACTCTTGCAGGAAACCAGGACACATCAAGTCAGAGTGTCCAGAAGGAGCTAAGAAAGCTATGCCCAGGTGGAAGAGCAAGAAGAAGCAGGCCATGGTATGCACTTGGAGTGATGAAGAAGAGGAAGATACTGAAGACAACTCCTCTGAAGAAGAGAAAGATGATCTCTGCCTAATGGCTAAAGGAGAAAATGACAGCGAGATGAGCTCTCCCTTTGAGCACTTCTCTATTGATGATTGGGAAGAGGGTTACTTCGAATTAATGAATAAGTATGAAGTGTATAGAAAAGAAAATAATACCTTAAAGAAAAAGGTTGACTCCTGTGAAATGATCAAACTCTTAATGCAAAGATAATCTCTCTAGAAATTGAAATTGAGGATCTAGAAAAATGAATGAAAATCTTGAAGAAGGAAGAAAAGAGATGAAAGATTTGGAGCATGAAAATGAAAGACTGAGAGATGAAATTGATGAGTTGAAACTAAAAATGAAAAGCTACGTGAAGGACAACAATTTGTGTAATGAAAACTCAGAAGCCTTTAAACAAGTGAATTCACAACTGTTGAAAGAAAATAAAAAACTTCAAAAGGACCTAGAAGACAAACAAACTGCTCTTGAAAAATTTGTTGATGGAAGTGAGAACTTGAATGCCCTGCTAGGAACTAAAATGAACTTTAACAGAGAAGGGCTAGGGTATGAGCCAACCAAGAAGAAAACATTTGGGCTAAAAACTACCACCTTTGTCTCATCCTCCGAAGTATCAACCACCAAATCAGCACACCAAGAAAATGTTGAAAACAAAGAAAAAGAAAAGGTAGGGGAATCAATCAACAAAACTTCCCTACAAACCAAAAAGGGTCACCAACAATCCCAAACAGGCCGATACCAGTCCAAGCCTAAGTCTGCACATCCCAGAAGAATGAACGGCTATAATGATGGAACAGGTCGGGACTATCCTCAAGACAAGCTAACACCCACATGGTCAAACGCCCAACAATACCCCATGTTTGCACCAACAGGTCGACACTTTCAATACAAGAGGTCGACACATCCTTCATCGAGAAATAGCTATAGATGGATGGAACATGAGATAGGTCGAGACTTTACCTTCTATAGGCCGACACCTTCATGGGTTAGGAGCAGTTATGTTCTCTATGGTCATAGGTTCACTCAACCTCAACAACCTAGGCACTATGACACCTCCTATTCCTCTAGACCAACCAACTGGAACAGATGGTCTAACAAACAATCCTTTTCCACCATTCCGAAAACCTATAAAGCCCAAAAGACTAAAGAAAAGAAAAACCAGAATCCCCAGCAAAGCAACAATGCCAAGAAAGTTTGGATTTCAAAATCTGTGTTATCTTGCTTTACAGAAATGAAGAAATTATTGGGACCCAACTGTCCTTGGGTTCCAAACATTGTCACTTAATTCCTTGTGCAGGAGTGTCTTGCAGCCGTGCACAACCGCTGGTATCTTGACAGTGGCTGCTCAAGACACATGACTGGAGATAGAACCAAATTCTGTCTCCTAGTTGAAAATGAAGCTGGACATGTCATGTTTGGAGGAAACAACAAAGGAAAGATCATCGGTACAGGTAAAGTTGGTAAGAACCCCTCCAACTCAATTGATAATGTATTACTTGTTGACGGTCTGGAGTATAATCTGCTGAGCATAAGTCAACTATGTGATAAAGGTCATACTGTTGTTTTTGACTCTAATGAATGTAGATCTTGCACCCTAATTCAAAAGAAACCAAGTTTTTTGGTAAAAGAGTCAATAACGTGTACATGATTGACTTAGATGACCCTGCTCACATAAATCTTTATCTTGCTGCACCCAAATCTGAATTAGTATGCTTGTGGCATCGCAAACTAGGTCATGTTAGCTACAATACTCTTCATAAATTGGTGAAGCATTCTATTGTCAAAGGTCTGCCTGAAATAAAATTCAAACTGAACTCTAAGATTTGTGATGCATGTGCTCAAGGAAAGCAAACTAGAAAGTCATTTAAAAGCAGAACTGAAAACTTATCATCTAAACCACTTGAACTAATACATATGGACTTGTTTGGTCCGACCAAAATAGCTAGCTTAAGTGGTAAAAGATATGGTTATATTTTAGTATATGACATTACTAGATTTACTTGGGTGTTTTATCTTGCACATAAAAATAATACCTTTGATGAGTTTCAGGCACTGTATATTCAAGTGAAGCAAGACGGTAAGTTTAAGATTTCCAACATAATTTCAGACCATGGTGATGAATTTGACAATGCCGACTTTGAAAATTTGTGTAGGACTGAAGGAATCATTCAGAATTTTTCATCACCAAGGACTCCTAAATAAAATGGGGTAGTTGAGAGGAAAAACAAAACTCTCACAGAGATGGCACGCACAATGCTTGCTGAAAGGCATCTACCAAGGAGATTTTGGGCAGAAGTGGTAAACACTGTATGTTATATCATCAACCGCTCAATGGTAAGGCCACTCACCAAAATGACCCCATATGAGCTCCTAAAAGGTAAAAAGCCATCTCTCTTTCATATGAATGTTTTTCGGTCAAAGTGCTTTGTTCATAACAATGATAAAAGAGTTCTGGACAAGTTTGAGCCCAAGAGCGAAGAAGTGATATTCCTTGGGTACTCTGATAAGTCTAGAGCTTATAGAATATATAATCTTAAGACCCTTTGTGTGGAAGAATCCCCTCACATCACCTTTGATGAGATTGATCATGACAACACTTGCAGGGAAGATGATGATGAGGAATTCCTGAACATAAAAGGAAAAGAGGAACTTCCACATGAGGAGACACAAGCAAATGAAGACCAAGAAGGGCCAAGCAATGCTCCGGTCACCGAAGCAGATGGAGGTAACACTCAACCTGATCTAAGAGTGTTAAAAGACCATCCTTTAGAAAACATTTTAGGCAATCTGCATGACCGAACCAAAACTAGGTCTCATTTCAAAATTATAGATGAAATTGAACAACTTGGTCTTGTGTCTCAAGTTGAACCTAAAAATATTGTAGAGGCCTTAAAAGATGATTACTGGATAAATTCCTTGCATGATGGATTAAACCAGTTTGAAAGAAACAATGTCTTGCATCTAGTTCCCAAGCCTCAAGAGAAATCAGTCATAAAAACTAAATGGGTCTTCAGAAATAAACTAAGTGAAGATGGAAAGATAATAAGAAACAAATCAAGATTGGTGGCTCAGGGGTATAATCAAGAATTTGGCATAGATTTTGAAGAGTCTTTTGCCCCTGTAGCTAGACTAGATGCCATTAGAATTTTGTTAGCTTTTGCATGTTCTCATAAAATCAAACTGCAGCAATTGGATGTTAAGAGTGCTTTTCTAAATTGTCTTATTAAAGAAGAAGTCTATGTAGAGCAACCCCCCGATTTTGAATGCACATATTTCAAAGATCATGTTTATAAGTTGGACAGGGCTTTATATGGCTTGAAGCAGGCACCTAGATCTTGGTATGACAGACTAAGCTCATTCCTCACCGAACAAGGGTATTCAAGAGGTAATGTAGACCAGACACTATTCACCAAGAAACAAGGTAAGGATATCTTGATAGTTCAGATTTATGTGGATGACATAGTGTTTGGGTCCACCAAACCTCAAATGTGTGAGGAGTTTGCTAAACTCATGACCAATGAATTTGAAATGAATCTAATGGGTGAGCTTCAATTCTTTCTTGACTTGCAGATTAATCAAAGCAATGAAGGCTATTTTATCAATCAAGCCAAATATGTGAAGGAGTTGCTGAAAAAGTTTGATCTGACAAACTGCAAACCATTAGGAACTCCAATGGGGACTGCCACTTCACTGGATGCAGATGAACAAGGTACTCTTGTAGATGCAAAGAGGTACAGAGGTATGATCGGGTCATTACTCTATCTAACTGCATCTAGACCAGACATTCAGTTTAGTGTTTGCCTTTGTGCTAGATTTCAGTCTAGTCCTAGAGAGTCCCACTTGACTGCTGTCAAACGTATTTTTAGATACCTTGCTGGCACTCATGAATTGGGATTATGGTATCCTGCATCCTGTGAACTTTCACTTATTTCATATTCAGATGCAGATTATGCAGGATGCAAACTAGACCGCAAGAGCACTAGTGGCTATTGCCAATTTCTTAGTGGGTGTTTGGTTTCTTGGGCCTCTAAGAAACAACACTCGGTTGCCCTCTCAACTGTAGAAGTAGAATATGTTGCTGCAGGGAGTTGTGGCACTCAAGTACTGTGGATCAAACACCAACTCCAAGACTATCTAATAGATCTTGGCTGTGTTTCCATTTTGTGTGATAACACAAGTGCTATAAATCTTGCAAAAAATCCAGTCATGCACTCTAGGACCAAACACATTGAAATTAGGCATCATTTTATAAGGGATGAAGTCCTCAAAAATCACTTCGAGCTTCATTTTATTGACTCAGAAAATCAGATTGCAGATATCTTCACAAAACCTTTAAGGAATGACAGGTTCTCAACATTAAGGAGAGAGCTCGGTCTATGCAGACCTCAATCCAATCAAGTTTGAGCTATATGTTCCTTTATCAGTGCTCAAGTTACTTGTCTTTGCTATGATTGGAACAAGCATGTCTGCATTGATCTAGAACTGGTCTATTGGCTGTATAAACCATGCCTTGAATGATGGTCACACTCAGGGGGAGCTTGTGTGCATTTCTAGCTATTTTTAGTTGAATATCATCTTATGACTAAATGGTATATCAAATGTCGAGAAGTGGAAAGACAGATCACGCTTGTCAGGAAACTCTCTTCATGCGTGAGGACAGGCCTCCGCCAAGTACCATGAGTCAGAAATGCATATTGATCATTGTATAGTTGATTTCTAGTGCATAAGCATGTTTAAAGCTTTAGCATCCAATAAAGCACTTCTCAGTGGCAGTAAAAAGGTAAAACCATTCTTGAAAGATTGACTGAAAGAAGAAAGTCAGAGGCACTGACAGTAGAAGCTGGCAGGTGTATTTCAGAAATAAAGAGTCACAGAAGCTAGCTGAGTATAGTTTATTGAATAGTCATGTGTCGAGACATGCAGGAAAAAATCTATTGAATAGGTCGAAACTTTCCAAGTCATGTGTCGACACCTGCAGGGCAATGGCTTAATGAAGGACGGTGCACATCTTAAGTATGGTCGGTGCATGTTGTGATTATGGCATGACAAGGTTGGTGCAGATCGTGTGCGCATGAGCTTCCAAGTCGATGCATGTTGCAAGTCAGTGCACATCTTGAGTAAGGTCGGTGCATGTTCTTCAACAAGGTCTGTGCATAATAGGTTGCTAGACCAACAAGGTCGGTGCACATCCTAACCAAGGTCGGTGCACAGCCATTAAGGTCTATGCTTATTTCAATTTCTACTCTACAAGAGTCTGTGCATATCTGGTGCTCATGCTACAAAGTCTATGCAAAGGCTGCGCCTCCTCTAGGCAAGTCGACACCCCCACAGAATGTGTCGACATTGTCACTAAGCCATTCATGGGTCTGAGATCGAATGGAGAGTCATTCTGACCTCTTTCTTTCCACTGCCTCCTTCATTTACACTTAAAATCTGTTGCCTCAGAACCTTCACTTTTCACCGTGCATTAATTGAGGGGGAGCTGATAATTTTTTTATTCGTTTATACAACCCTGGGTAAGTTAATCTGTTTTACTATTGTTAAGGAAATGGTTTCTTGTTTATAATCCTCATTTTCGTTAATCATTGTGTTGAGTTCTACCAAACTTGCACTCATAATAGGTTTAAAACATTCATCAAGTCCTTGAAAATGGCCATTGCCTAAGTGTCTGAAAGTTCACTGCAAATAGGCTTCTTAGTTTATGAATTGATTGGCATGTATTGTCCTTAAACAAGTTACCTAACTTGAAGTCAATTAGAGAATACGCCTCTTAAAAACCATACTGTAATAACTTCAGAGCAATGACCTAATCTTCAGAGAAATTAGATCCTCCATCAATGAAATGAAGGTTAATCTAGTCATGATGAAGACTGTTAACTCTGTTCAGAAAAATTTAGAAAGATAAGCTATACTGAGTAACCAAGGACTCTGGCATCTAAACAACATGTTTCCTTGAGTCAAAAAGTAATGCTATATCGGACTGTTTAATTAATAAAAAAAAATTAGTTTGAGGTTGACTCTATGCCTTACTTCACAACAAAAAGATTTTTGTTTACTTTCAATACCTGCTTATCTTCCTTTTCCAATCATGCCAAATGAACGTGATGAGTAAGCCAAATGGGCTTGGTTCCATTTTCTTTAACTTTCTCAAATATTTTAATCTTATTATTTGTTGCAAAAATGGTTTCTATCAAACCTTCATAACTCAAAAATGAGCTTATAAGCTTTAAACTGTTCTGAAATACAAATAGGGGTATTTTTTCCATTTCTTATTTCAGGGTTGTTATTTCAAAAGGCAAAAATCTCAACTCTCCGTATTTACTCGGTGGTGAAAATCACCTTTTTACATTTCTTCATTTCTAGCCCTATTCACTCTCGCACACACGGTTTCCGGCGAACCTGCACACCCTCACCATGGAGGTCGACGCCCTCGTTCCATCTCCTTCGTATGTGAAATCAACTTCCCAGCTACCTCCAGCTGCCATCTGTCACCTCTCCTCCCTTCCTTCTATCTTCTCCATGGCTCCTTCGGTCACCCGCGGAAAGAAGAAGGACGCGGCTCCATCCAAAAAGGCTGCTGCCTCGAAAGCTCACAAGGAAGGGCGCTCCAAGAGTATTGAAGACCGCCCAACTGCTGAACTAGCCAAGCGAAGAGCTGTCGAGGCCCAAGGTTCAAACAGTGACAAAGGCACGCCTCAACAACCTAAGGCCAAGCGGTCACGACTGTCTGCAACGGAAAAAGGGAAGGCCAAGGCACAATCAGTCCCTCCGCAGCCCCGTGCTGCTCCCTCAGTCAGGGAAGAAGAAAGTGATCCCACCAGGATCCTCTTCCCTAGGTATGTGGACTTCAGTGACCACAAGATGCTTGAAAATTTTCCTGAACTACTGTCGTTATTTGAATTCCAAGGATGGCGACCATTTCTGTCTGACTCCAGGGTGTACTACCCATTTTTGGTACAGCAGTTCTATAAAAATTTTGTTTTTGATGAGAACAAGAAAGTCCTAAGGACTGAGGTAAAAGGGGTCTCCATAAAACTTACAACAAAGCTTCTTCACAGAGCTTTACACATACCCCAGGATGGGCTAATAGAATCTCAGGTTGAGATTGATATGTCTGAAGCATACACTATCCTGACTGGAAAGCCTCGCAACCCTCAAGATGCAACCCAACTTCTTGTTAAATCCTTTGACACCAATCGTTTCCCCCCCTTTCAACGTCTACTCCACCACATTTTCACTACCATGATTACCCCACAAGGGGGTGGCAGAAGTAGACTCACTGAGACCCAGATATTCCTCTTTTACTGCCTGTTCAACAATCAACAGATTTGCCTTCCAGAGATCATGCTCTAGATTATGAACAGTTGTACTCGCAACCGGCGTAGCCTGCCTTATGCTGTACAGCTTACTGCAATATTTCAGAAGGTTGGAATTCCTCTTGAGAATGAAAAGTCCACACATATCCCCAGGAGCAATGTTTATTCCATGAGGTTCATTGAAAATTACATGCACTTGAAAAAAGAAGGTGATAGGATTGTAAGGAATCTGCCTGGCCACTTACCTGACCAACCAGTACAGCCAGCTCTACAGGAACAGCTTGCAAAGGATCAGCCTATCCCGCCAGCTGTAGATGCACAGTTAGATCAGCATGAAGACCAGTTCCATGTAGAAGTTCAGTTTGAGCAGGACCAACTGCAGCCATAGACTGACGACCACATTGAACAGTCTGGAGTGATGCTAGCTTTTAGAATCCAACCTCCACTCTCTCCTGAACCTGAACCACAAATCTTCACTGAAGGGAATGCTCCTCCAGAATTCCATGAAGAGGCATCCACCTCAAAAGGTACAGCTCATGGTGCCACTGCCAGTCCAATGGACATTCACCCCACTCTCATCAAGTTTCTGACCGCACAGTTTGAGAGCATGAACTCCTTTTTTCGACAACTAAGTCTTTAAGTGGACAGAATCGAAGCCAGACAACTTCACCATGAGCAAGTCCAAACCAGCAGATGGGCAAAGTTTGTGATGGACAAACATAAGTCAGATGAAAGGTTGATAAGCTTTATGAACTCCCTGGTTAATGTGTGTGAACGAGCAGGGAGAATCATGAAAAGACTATGAGACATTCACACTGAAACCCAGGAGAAAACTGCTGAAATGGGCATGCATGCCTATGACATCCGAGAAGATCAAGGTAATCTCAACATCAAGTGTGCCCGGCTGATGGACACCTCCAATCAAATTGCAGATCAGCTGAATGCAGCAACGCTTTCCATCAGAGAACAAGTGGCCACAAAGACCAATAGAACTATCAATGCCACATCTAATTTGGAATAGACAGTCAATTCCACCACTTCCCGGCTACTTGATGCTTCCAACCGGCTGAAAGGGAAGGTCTATGCTGACTGCAACAAGTGCCTTGATGCATCCTCCAAGCTTGCGGAAAATAGTCCACACTGACACAGCTCGAACAGTCAACAGCACAACCAAAGCTGAGGCCAAAATGGATGTGGTGTACAACAAATTGGATATGGTTGGCATTGAAATACTGGAACTCATTCGTCTCCATAAAGCCCAACCCCAACCAGCCTTGGAAGACACTGGTGATGAATGGTGCCCTCCTCCTCAAACAGAAGCAACCTCTTCTCATTTTCCACCTCAAGGCTCCCAACAGAAGGCAAAAATAGAATACATTTGTGAAATGGTCCACACCTGGCTCAAGGATGTCAATGAAAACATCAAAACTTTACACAGGTTTATCAGACAACGGGATGAGCAACTAACTCAGAGGGTTGATTCTCTAGCACTAGCTATTACGCAACTACAATAGGAATTTCATGAGGCTCAGAGCCTTCACCTCGCCAGCTCCAGCACCAAGCCTCCTCCACAGCAGCCACCTCTTTCACCCCCTCCTTGTTGACGACAAAGGGGGAGAAGTACTGAAGACTTTTCTAAGAAATGCTACAAGCATCATCATCTAGCATGCAGTTAATTCTTCATCTAGATTTTAACCTTTGCATCTAGTCAGTGCAATATAAATGCTTGAATACATATCTTGCTTGATCTGTATAAAGCTATGATTGATCAATGAAACAAGCCTTTTTTGTTGAAAAATGCTAACGTTCAGTTGTTGGGTTGAATGGATGAATCTCGCTTGTTTGATGGCTCCTCAACCAAAATGTTGCAATGCTATATGAATGCTTGGATATAATGATTCATGGTTGTCATCATCAAAAAGGGGGAGAATGTTGTGTCCCCTGGTTTTGATGATAACAAACCATAAATCATTAGTAGATATTTGAGAAATATCTAACATGTTTTGGTTTAATGTATAGACTAATCAAGCACAGGAGAAATACTCTAAGTAATGTCTCGACACCGCTTGGCGATGTCTCGACACACTGAGTGAAAAGTGTCGACACCTCGGTTCCTCGAAGCAAGCCTCACTTCTCTCTGGCGGATATATATCGACACCTTCGTGTGATGACTCTGCTCCTAGCGCAAGATGTCTCGACACCATCTGGTAATGTCTCGACACCGTTTGGTGACAACTCTGCACATGGTGCATATGTCTCGATAGCGTTTTGTGATGTCTCGGCACAACAACCACGGGTCTTCAAGATATTCAATGGATGTCTCGACACATTGTGTGTAATGTGTCGACACATTAGTGTTCGACCACAACGGTTCTGAAACCGATAGAAGCTGTCTTCAAGTTATTCAATGGGATGTCTCGACACACTGTGTGTAAAGTGTCGACACATTCATGTTCGACCAAAATGGATCTGAATCCGATAGAAGACGTCTTCAAGATCCGAAACTTGTCTTGGACGATCCTTTCACTCTGGAAAAAGCCGTCAAAGAGGCTACTTTGTTAGAGGATGATGTTCTGGCTGAGATATCCCCTGAAAGGACCATACCTTTAATGATATGATCTCCTACCTACCCACATATCTGCAGGCTTGACAGAAAAAGGTCAACTATGCAAATGGAAGCAAATCAAATAATGTGGATGCAACATTCTGGGTTTAGCTTTGAAAGTGGACAACGTTGGTGTCGTAGCAAGTCACCAATATATCAGGAGCATGAGCTCTAGTTCGAAACAAGGGCAAGCAAGGGAGAAAAAGAAAGGCAGCAGACTTTCTGACGGAGCTATCTCCTTCCTGATGCTGCTGGAGTGAGTGCAACCAAGAAGACGATCCTCTTCCTTATTCAAAGAGGTCTCTTAGCAAAGCATAAGGGATTTATGAAGTTCCATCCAGTACCCTTGAGAGCTGAAGCATGATTATCCTTCCCTCGTAAGGTCGTGGTGACGAACCAGGAAGAACAAGAAAAGAGAGCCAAGTCCTCAAGCTCTTTCCCAGATAGGAGATTTCCTTCTCATAGTGCTTCATAACGATACTCTGTCTGGCTGATTCCATTTCAGTTTGCTTTTCTTCAAAACATAATCTCTCATATTTGTTCCCTACCTATGAGTAGGAAGACAGACGGTGTGGTCACCGGTCTGTGTGTTTTGGGGTGTGATCCCTCAAGCTATTTGGCAGCGGAGTGTTGAGAGTGTATCTCTCTGATAGAAGTTGTGAATTAGCGGTTGTGCTTTTGCACCAGTGAAGCCTCACCATGTTGTGTGAGGGGTGGACGTAGGTCTCTGGATTAAGACTGAACCACCTTAAAGATTGTGTCTTGTGGGTTGCTTTCTTTTATGATCTAACGGTAGAAGCTTGGTATGACCATTCATGGACATCATTTATGTGTCCAGCTTCGTAGCTATTAACTAATTCTCACCTTATTATTATTTGTGTTAGATCTGCTTTTTATTTTCGTAAAGAATGGCCAAAAGGGGTTGATCTATTCACCCCTCCCCTCTAGATCTGCCTATCACCACTCTACACTCGGAACTAGCGGCTGGCCTGTGAAGGCGTTGTAACCGGAACTGGAGCTGGGGACTGGCGGCTGGCCTGTGAAGGCGTTGTAGCCAGAACTGGAGTTGGGAATTGGCGGTTGAGCACTGGGGATGGTCGACCCTCGGGGGTGTGTTGACCATCCTGGCTATGGGGTGACGTTGAGCTTGCCATCGGCGAGACGCCGCGGTCGACGGCATTCATCAATGAAAAGTAGGAAGGAAGAGAGAGATTTCCTTTTTTTTCTTTCTCTTTACTAGCTCTGCCGCCCTTGCGGGTTTTCTCCAGAGCTGGCCCCCTCTTGCTTTTTCCGGCGCGCCCTTGCGGGTTTTCACATCGAGGGGTTACCTGATTATACCTGAGGCGCCCTTTCGGGTTTTCCCCTCAGCTGGGTAGGTGGCAATTCTTGCCGCCAATCGTCTCGGTGTGATGAGGACGGTCGGGTCCGCCGGGGTATCTCTATTTTTAACCGTTTTGTTTGTTTGTTATTTTTTTTCGAGGAATTGCCGTCCATTGCATGTCGCTGTCGGGGGACGTAGCATGGAGCTAGGGGATGTGGGTAACTGGGTATGGCTTCACCCTTAATGAGGGTTCGTATGAATTATCGAATTATGGTGCTGGGGGCCACCTTGTCGTGGCAGGATGCGAATGGAGTTATAGTTGGTAGACGAGGGATTACGGAGGGAACTGAGTGCACACTGAGACTCGGGGGGTTCTGGATTTGCAGGAGATGTAGGATGTAGTAGTGTGGAGTGATAAGAGTCTGGGAATAGACTGAGACTGGAGTTGACTGGAATGACGACCAAGGATGTCGCGTAGGCACCGAAACTTATCGATCCGCTGCGACGGAGCGAGGGCTGCAACCAGGGCGGGCTAAGTAGGGTGATATAAGGCTGACTGAATATTGTAGGGTTAATAGTATGGCACTGTGGATTGATCGAAGCCCGACATCCGGGGGGCCTACGACCTATTGAGGGATAGGCGGAAGGCCACCTTGACTGGTGCGGAGAGGAAGATCTTCTCATTATCGGCTCTACCGCCCTTTCGGGTTTTCGCCAGAGCCGACCCCCTTTAGCTTTTTCCGACGCGCCCTTGCGGGTTTTTACGTTTAGGGGTTTCCCGATTTTGCTTGAGGTGCCCTTTCGGGTTTTCACCTCAGCCGGGTTATTGTCCTTTTTGCCCCCAGTCGCCCCCTTGTGGTGTGGATGACTGGGTCTACCGGGGCATCTCTATTTTTAACCCCATTTTTTTGTTTTCATTATTTTTTTGCTTACCTGGGAGCTCGGCGGCTGGATTGTTGCTGGCGCAGAGGTGTCCTTGCTCTTGCCGTGGAAAGGACAAAGGCGGGAGGTTGACCCCTGAGTATGCTTGACACTGGTTCTGAGAGGGCTTAGATGGCCCTATTGCTTGGCTGGGAATCGGAGACCGGAAGGAATAACTGGCTAAACCCTTTGTAGGGAAAGGCCGAGTTTACTGGTAGTAGCTGGGACGTGCGCCTTAGTCTGGCTGGCACGAACTCGTGTTCAGGTGCATAATATCGCTTCATATGTTTGCCATTGAGGTGGGAAGGGCTTGTGACCCTTGTGGTCAATGACCGTGTAAGCTCCACCCTCGTAGACATTGTGAATGATGTATGGACCTCACCAATTTGGCTGTAGTTTTCTACTGGAGCGCCCCGTCATGACTTTTTTTTCTTTGATCATGACAAGGTCACCTTGCTTGAAAGCTCGCTGCCTGACGAGTTTTTCGTAGGCTCTCGCGATGCGGGCCTGGTATACTTGTAAGTGTTTGTAGGATTCGAGCCGTTTGCCTTCCAAATCGTCCAGCTCTTCTAGCCTTCTCTGGTATTCATTTTCATCAGGGCCGGCAAAGTCGGTGTGGATCGCCACGCAATAGGAGGCCAACTGGACCTCAATGGGGACAACACCCCGTAGGGGTTTTGTAGATCATCTGGTAGGCCCATAGTGCCTCGAGGACCTTCCCACACCAATCATGTTTTCGGTGGCCAACTATTTTAGCCAGAAGCTTGCAGAGGGTTTTGTTGAAGGCTTCCGCTAAGCCGTTGGCTTGGGGGTTGTAGACCGAAGAGGTTCTCTAGTCGATGTGGAACTTGGCCGCTAACTGGTATATGGCCATGTTCTTGAATGGTGTGCCATTGTCTGACACTATACTACTGGGAGTACCGAATCGATAGATGATGTTGTGTCGGACAAATCTGGCGACCACTTCGCCCGTGACCACCCTCAGGGGGAGGGATTCCGCCCAACGAGAGAAGTAGTCGGTGGCGGCCAGGATGTATTTATGGCCCTTGGAAGATGGCAGGAAAGGCCCCGTAATGTCCATGCCCCACTCTACGAACGGCCAAGTGGGGGCTGTAGGACATAGTGGATTGGGAGGTTTTCTGGGTACTGGGCCAAAGGCTTGGCATTGGTGGCATGTACGGGCGTACTAGACGCAATCCACGTACATGGTCGGCCAATAGAAGCCCTTAAGCTTGATGTTGTACTTCATGCGATCTCTGGCCTGCTGCGTGCCACACAATCTAGAGTGGACTTCTCACATGATGGCTCGAGCCTCAGCTCAGGAGACGCATCTCATAAGAATCGACTTGTCCTTCTCGTGGATGGGTCGGTATAGGGAGTCACCAATCAACTCATAGGAGGGTTCTCAACGCAATAACTGGACCCTTTGAGAGGATGGGCTCGTGCCAATCCTCTTTTTCTGGATGGGTGATATGGTCAAGGTCGTGGACCTCGTAGACAGTGAGGCCAGCATCGCCCTCTAGTGAGCTCGACATCAGTCTTCTGTGCTTGAAGATGATGTCGACCTCGCCCTCAGGCGGGAGTTTGATAGCCGTAGCTTACTTCACTAGGGCATCTGCCTAGGTGTTGTTGCTTCTAAAAATATGATCTATTTCGAAGAAATAGAACTTCTGGTTCAATCTAGTGGCGGCGACGTGGTATGGAACCAGTTCTAGCTTCCGCACGTCATAAATACCGAGAACTTGCCGAACCACTAGTTGGGAGTCCCCGTAGGCTTTGAGGCATTTGATGTCCATGTCGAGAGCCATCTAAAGTCCAATGAGTAGAGCTTCATATTCGGCCTCGTTGTTGGTCAGGGCCTTCATAAGAGCACATGGGTTGTACAAAACTCCACCCTGAGGAGTACGGAAAACAATGCCGGCACCTGCCATGGTGATTGGATCCCGGTTACTCCAGGTGATCCCTCGGGAAGCGCTATCGAAGTAGAGTTCCCTGCAAGATATACTAACTGTGAGAGCATTTTGATGCCAGTAATGCAAGACATCTCTACTCTGTTCAACTGGTTGATGTGATTGGACAACAATGGACTCCTCGTCAGGAAGGTCCGCATTGAGGGGTGAATCGTCTGGCACTGGGTGAGCTGCCAGGAATGCAGCCATACCCTGTCCCTTGATTGCCTTTCTGGGGACATAAGTAATGTCGTATTCCATCAGCAGGAGAGCCCATCTTCCCAGTCGGCGTGAGAGGATGGGTTGTCGGAGGAGATACTTCAGGTGGTCGTGTTTAGATATAAGCTTGACTCGATGGGACAGGAGGTAGTGCCACAGCTTTTTAACGGCAAATACTAGTGTAGACACGCCAAAATCGATGCTATGATGAGTAAATCTCATGTCACCACATGACGCCCCAAAGTGGATTTCAATATTGGCTTAATATGGAGTTTTTATAATTTATTTGTCATTTTTATATGATAATTGTAATTAACGACTGAAGGAAGGGCGTCATTTAACTGACGACTTGATGGGTGTCATGGTTTAATGAATAAACGACTGTTCATGCAGGCGTTGTTTCCTAGATTTTACGAATCCTAATCAAAATAAAATTCAAAGAATTGACGTCCATCTCTGGGGCGTTGATTATTTGACGCCACTTCACGAAGGCGTCATTTCTCATTTTTAAATATGGAAAGTCTTTTATTGCTATAAATAAATCTAGGAATAAACGACTGCAGGGCTGTCGTCATTTCAATTAACGCCCCTGTTCATGTCGTCATTTTGGACTTCCGTCTCCGTTTCGCCTGCTACCTTCCAGTAGTGATCCTTTCCCCATTTTAAACATCATGTTCGATTGGGAAGTTAGATATTTGTTGGAGGATTGATATCCATGTTTTAATCCTATTGAAATAAGGATTTTTGGGCCTATAAATACCCCATGGTGTTCCTCACGCGCGAGAGGTTAACGAGAAGGAGAGTTAATAGGAAGAAGAACAAGAGAGTTTTTGCCTGAGGAATAAAGAGAGAAGAGAGTTTTCATTTTTTTTTCTTGCAGGTTCTTCCTCCAAGCAATTCTTCCTCTCACGGCGTTCTTCTTACGGTGTTCTTTCTTCCACGGCGACATCTTTATCCGCGTGTTCTTCATCTACTGCAGCAGCCGCGGCTATTGCCTTCCCTCCCCTTTATTGATGTACACACAGTAGAGAGGGCACCTCCTCTTTAGCTTTTCTTTATTTGTTGTTATCATATCATCACCACGTGCATCCTCTTCTAGCTCTTTGCTAGAGATATTATCATACACTTGCTTTGCACATCATAGCATAAATTCCATACCTCGTTACTCCTCTTAGGGGTTTAAACCAAAACACACAAGGTGTGTTCATGCCCAATTTGCTTGATTTCATATTATTAGAGCATTGATACTACACATCTTTTGCCTAATCCATTTATTGGTTCATTTTGTGTGTTTTGCAAGGGTAATCAAAGTAGAAACCCCCTTCATCGGTCGGCCGGTAGAAGGAGGAAGGAAGGACTTGCAATTTCTCCGCTTCACACAAGGTACATGCGATCATCTTTATATTTTTGAGGTAACCCCTCTGGCGATCACCCTCCTTAGAGCATCTCATGCTCCCCCCTTTTCTTTGTGTCCCACATATTTTAGCATTTTATCCACATTAAAATCTTTTCTTTTTTTAAAAAAAATGTCTATGTGACACGTTCACAAATTGGGGATCACGGTGGGACGCTTTATGTTTTTATTTTGATTACCCCTCCCTTTGGCACCCTCATGTGCCCCTCCCTTTTGCACCCTCGCGTGCCCCTCCTTCGGCACCCACGTGTGCCCCTCCTTGGTGCTCCACGTAGCACACTCCCCTTGTGCACCACGTGCACACTCCCCACTGGATTAGCCAATTTTTGAACTATCCATAGTGTTTTTAGAAAAAATATTTCGTTTCTATTAGTATATCAGTCTTCTCGGTTCTCTAGAACTGAGTGGCGACGGCCCTGCATCCACCATTTTCATATTCAGCAACCGCATACAGAGGCGCTATTTCCATTTATTTTTAAGCATTTTCATCATTTTTCAATCAACGCCCCTCACAGAGGCGTCATTTCTACATTCAACGTCTCACCCTAAGGCGTCAGTTTGTGATTATTGTTGATTTTCTGCATTATTCTTGGTTACTGTTTACTGCATTTTGACGCCTTTCCACAGAGGTGTTACTTCTGAATTTAACGCCTAACTCCAAGGCGTCATTTCAATTATCATTATTTTTATTCACATTTCGAGCACTGCTCACTGGTATCTAACGCCCCTCTACAGAGGCGTCATTCATAGATACAACGCCTCACTCCATGGTGCTATTTCATTTTGATTGGTCTCTGTTTGCACTGATGACAATGATTAGCGACCCATACTCAGTCGCTGTTTGTTGAGACCACGACTCTGGTCAGGTCGTCATTTTGTTCTGTGCCCACATAACCTTTCTTACTGCTGTTGCCTTCATCTGTTGGTTGCTCTTATTGCTTGTCTGATTATTACTGCTTGATCTGCCTGCATTAGTGTGCATTCTAGGGCATTTGGTTGAGAGACCTCCTCTCTCTACACTCCTAGGATCTCACACCCCCCTCTTGGTGAAGGAAGGACCCTCCATTGAGTATTCTGTCTCATTGGATCGGAAATTCGTAAACCAAGCCTCCGTAAGTCCCCGCACCCGTGGATTCCCTTACGGACGCCGGGCCGGTTGTACCACTTGAAGCACCCGGAGTATAGTTGACCAATACATCGGTGAGGAGAGAGAAAGAACCTAGTTGACCCGGAGAATACACCCAAACTCCCAACTAGGACCCACATTCAAAGGAGAAAATTCATTATACTTTAAAACTCATTTTAATCTCCAAAGAAAACCTTAAAATCTTCGGTTCATTACAACTTGTGTGCATAACTTGTTTGATTGGGTGATTATCTCTTGATTATACTTGCTTATAGGAAGTATATCCCTCTCCTTAAAACATGAAACTCCGTTCAGGTAAAATCATCAACATGGCCAACTACGGGTACACCTATGATGGTTATGAGGAGGGGAAATTTGACCCATCTTTTGAGGTTCCCCCTCAGGATCCTATCTACTATGAGAGAAACTATGCTCCCTCTCCCACTCATTATCCTCAAGTTCATATGGTTGGCACCACTTCTCAGGAGGTTGAGCCCTCTTCCCAAACTCAACCTACCACTCAAAATACCTCCGGGGACGTCTCCCCTTCCTTCAATTTTAATGATTTTCTCAGAGCTTTGACTCAGTTCGATGATTCCCAACGCCAGGCGGTCCAGGCTGCTTTAAAAGGGAAGTCTATCCCGTCATCCTCTAATCCTCCCCAGGCCGCGGGTGGCCATTCCGTTAACATCCCCAATGACCAGGCGGTCGCACAAAGGGTGCCCTCGCGCCCACCAACTCCCGTTATGACTACGCCGGCCCAACCGGCAAGTCACTCAGTTGCTAGGCCCCAACAACCTCCAATTCCTCAATTTTTAAGGAGGCCTATGCCAAATCTTTACTCTTCAAATCCGGCCCCAGCTGAATCCGACACCAACACCTTACTCCTCCAGAAAATTGCTAGAATGGAGGAGCAGTTGAAGAAGGTCATGGCACCGAAGACCGCTCCTGAAGTTACCCTCCCTACTCTACCAGTTTTTCACTTACCCCCATCTGAGATGCCGAATGTCCGGCGGTATAATGGAACGGGCAATCCGTTCATCCACTTAAAAGATTTCATGTATGAGGCATCGTTCTGGCAGGATAACAAGACTTCTTTAGCCTATCTTTTCAGGCGGTCTTTAGATGGTCCGGCACTGGAGTGATTCTATTCCTTGGAGCCGGCTGACGCCGGTGATTTTGATGTTGTTCAGCAAAAATTTCTGCAGAAATACAAGGACCATGTGGGTCCGTCTTTGTCAGATACTGATTTAGTTGCAAAGAAGATGAAGCCCGAGGAGGACTTCGTTTTGTTTGCCGATAGATGGAGGGCCATGACCGAAAGATTGAAAGACACACTGTCGGAAACGGAGCAGGTGAAGATGATCATATCAAACTCCACTCTGCAATTCCGTCACATCTTAGCCATGAATAAATTAAGCACAATGGAAGAGCTCTACGAGAGAGCGAGGTATATACAAACTCAAATGAAAGATTCGCCCATTATTGGCATGTTTGAGCCAAGACCGAAGGTAATGAGGAAAAATGTTAATGCCGGCAATACTGGTGGAACCACCGAGGGCACCGTTACTAACGAGCAGGTGGGTGCATTTGGCAACTCCACACCCTTCTGTCATCCTCCAAAGCAAAGGCCACCACCGCAACAGCCTGCCTTCCAAAGCCAAGTCCACCAACCAAATAATAATCCTCCTCAGACTTTCTGGCCTCTTCCACCTCAACAACAACAACAACCTCATTTCACACCTCAAAGTCAACCTCCACAATACCACCAAGTGCCCCCCCCGCCAGCCAATTATGCACAACAACAGCCACAACAACCAAGAAGACCACTGGGTCCCAGAAGGGCCGAATACCCTCCGTTACCCGAGAGTTTACCTGATATTTTTAACGCCCTCATGGCCGCCAATGCGCTCACCTTGCGTAAGGAAAGAACGGTGTGGCCGCAAAATGTAGACACTTCTCGGTATTGCGTCTTCCATCGGCAGCCGGGGCACAACATTGACAACTGTTTTCATTTCAAAGATTACATATATGTTATGAATGATCAAGGTAGTATTGATTTGGATGAGATGAGGAGATTTATCGCCACTTTAAAGGCATGAAGGCCTCCTCGGCAACAACAGGCTCAGCAGCCTTCTCAACAACCAGCAGTACCTCCTCCTCAGCAGTAGCAAGCTCCCGCGCCACAACCGAACATGGGAATTGTCCAAGACCCACTGCCGGAGCATCCACCAAACCAACAGGTAAACCCTGTCACCTCCTTCCATGAAGTAGAGAAGGGACAAGGGTGGCACCATGAGAACGCCTCTGTCGGGGCCCTAAATCAAGAACCAATTCAACCTCTGCGTCTGTTAAGGACACCACATCCAATGTCTTCCCCTCAACCATCTCATCCCCTCTTACGCCCTACTAACCAAATACCTCCCACTACCACCACTAACCCCTCGCCACTTAGGCCACTCCTCATCCGACCATCGCCACCTTCCACACCACAATAAGCTCTTCCCCCCATAAACCCATTGCCATCTAGGCCGCTCCTCATTCGCCCCTCGCCAATACCTAACTCCACCACTACAATCCACACTCCTCCGCCCCCCACAAACCCCTCATTTTTGCCTAGGCCCCTCCTCATTCGGCCTACACCCCCTCCAGCCATTCAGGCGCTTCCTACCCCTCCTACCATTACTTTGCCAATCACCACCACTCCCCAACCAACGAGGCCCCTCATAAGGGTTCCTCCTTTGATTACTCCTCTGAACCCCAACTCCAACATCCCCTCTTCTTCTTCATCCACCAATCCTCCACCTACTCGTACCCCGACAGAGGCGCGATCATCACGAATCACGATGCTCCGCAGTGGACGGATGTTCCACCGCGTCTTTCCTCAAAGGGAGCTAGAGCCCGCGCAGGGACAGGAAGAACAAGAGCAAGAACAAACATCTATACCGGGGACACACTATGACTTGTTAAAGCACTTGTACAAGTCCCCGTCCAGGATTTCCATTCTGGAACTGATAAAGAGATCCACGGTTCACCAGCAAGTTTTGAAAGAATATCTGCAAAAGGTGATGGTTAATGAAGATATCCCAGCTGAACAGATTACAACAGTCTTGACGTCGGCATGTGATCAGCCAGCTATTACTTTCCATGAACATGAGTTAGCTCCGAAGCCGACAAGAAAATATGCCTTGTGCATTACCGTCAACATTAACAAAGTGCCAGTTAAGCAATGTCTGGTAGATACGGGAGCATCAATTAATGTGTTGTCGCCGAGCACTTTAAAAATGTGTGGCATTCCGGATAGTCAAATTTGGCCATCCACTATTACCATCACGGCCTATGATAATACCAAGATGCCTCCTCTCGGGATGATTACTCTAAAAGTTGGTTTGGGTCCAGTCTCCATCACGGCAGATTTCCATATTCTAGACATGGACCCAACCTTCAACAGCATTTTAGGCCGCCCTTACATCCAAGAGCTCGATGTTGTGCCCTCCACTAATCATCAATGCATAAAGTTTCCTCATAAAGGGCGCATCGTCAAGGTCACTAGCATGCCCATTTTTCCGTCAGAGGATATACATTCTGCAACATCAGTGCCTTCTATGTGGCCTTCCAATAGGCCTTTGCTCTCAGTGTTAGATGTTGCCGACCCGCGGCAAGATTTGTTAAAGCCTCCAGTCACAACACCGGCTTCAACTTTAATGACACCCCTACCCTCCAAGGGAATGAAAAAGAAGAATATGTTGAATACCCTGGGATGGAACATTTTGATGAAAATGGGGTATAGAACGGGCAAAGGCCAGGAAGCTAACCTCCAGGGCAGAGTCAAGCCCGTCAGGCATCAAAAGTTGATTCCCCGAGGTGGCCTAGGGTACAAAGGGCCAAGCAAAGATGAAGATGAGCCATGGGCTGTTATGACCTCCAGTCTTAAAACAAACCGGCAGCCTCTTACATGGACCCTACAGACACATTTTGTAAAAGGGGGCACCCAAAATGACGAGCAAACCACAATGGTTACCTCCTTGCTAGACTGTCAAGATGTGCATGCACGGCAGTTTGCTCGCCACATAGCTTCTTTGGTGACATATAAAGCTCTGGAATCCTTGAGGCCCGATAAAAGAAGAAAGATGGATGACCTGGAATGTGACTGGTATAGATGGTTCGACATGAATGACATCACCATTGCTCTAAGCCGTCTGTTCATGCCGATTGATCCGGAGTGGCCGCCACTTATTCATGAACTGATTGAAAGGCCAGCCATGATTACTGACAAGAGGCAGCTCCTAAGCAACTTTACAGATATTGGGGAGCCGGATGTGCCGTTTGAAGAAGGCTTCACCGTGGATATGCTGTGGACTGGCCTCTTTTCTCTCTGTTCCATGCATCCATCACTTATTACCTTTTGGTGCTCTAAACTATTTTCCCCCGATATTCCTAGACCGCCCGCGGTCCTGATAACCCTTTCTCCTGATTTATTCAAAACTCCTCCAATTCCTCCTTTGCTCCTCGAGCAATTTTCTAAACTCTCCATCACACCCCCGCGTGGGCAATCACTTATTCAATCTTTCCCAAATCTTTCAATTTCAGCATCACCTCCTATTCCTCCCTCTCATTGCTTCATTCTTGAAAACAAAAATGAAAAAAATGCCAAAATTCCCAATCTTTCATCTCTTTTGAAGAGACCTCTTATCTTATTCCAGAGTGTGCCTCGATCCAAGGGCCGCTCTTTCAAGGTTCATTAGCGGACCTTCTTTTCTCCTCTGACGAGGAGCCTCCCTCTGTATCTTCTCCTGTAACCATTGCATCTTTGTCTTCTTCTCCCCCTCCTCCTCTAGGTCAAGGTAGTTCATCCAGTTTTCCATCTTGTTCCTCCCCCTCTTCTTCTAATAAGAGTCTTGGGGTAGCTTTTCATAATAAATCCAAGGGTAGACAGATTCCCCGTAGGTTCTTGCTAGATTTAGCCAGAACATGCCGGGCATGCTTAGCTCTTCCCGAATTTCTATAGGATCCGACACTCCTGTCGGATATAGAATGTGAGGATGTGTGCTCTTTAGACGAAGGGTTTGGTGTCTATGAGATTATGAATGATAAAGACCCTATTGAAGAAGGGGATGAAGAATATGAAGAATATGAGGACGAGGTTGATGCTTTTGCTAGTGGCACGAGAAGATTCGATGAACCGTCAGCCTCAGTAGAAGAACCCACCAAAGAGATCAATCCGGGTACCGAGGAAAACCCTAGGATTTTCCTCATTAGCAAAAATTTTCCGCCTTCCGAAGAGGAGGCGCTTATTCAAGTTCTTCAAGATTATAAGGACGCGTTTGCATGGAGCTATGAAGATATGCCAGGTCTGGACCCTGCGCTTGTTGAACACTGTCTTACACTTAAGCCAGGATCTGTCCCGGTCAAGCAGTGGTTAAGATGTTTCCACCCTCATATGGCATTAAAGATGAAAGAAGAGGTCGATAAACTTCATAAGGCCAGATTCATTAGAGTCGTCCTCTATCCTAATTGGGTGGCGAACATCGTCCCGATTATGAAAAAGGACGGAAGAGTCAGAACTTGTATATATTTCTGGGACCTTAACCGCGCGTGTCCTAAAGATGATTTCCCCCTCCCTCACATAGATGTGCTGATTGATAATATGGCAGGGTATGAAACCCTTTCTTTTATGGATGGCTTCTCTGGTTACAATCAAATTCGCTTGGCTGAGGAAGATCAAAATAAAACCTCATTCACTACACTGTGGGGGACTTATTGTTATGTCATCATGCCGTTTGGGCTCAAGAACGCCGGAGCCACCTACCAAAGGGCCATGATGGCTATTTTTCATGACATTGTCCATATTTTCATAGAGGTGTACATTGATGACCTGGTAGTAAAATCAAGGACAATGATTGAGCATCCTGGGGTTCTAGCCAAGGTCTTGCAAAGAGCACGGGAGTATCAGTTGAAGATGAACCCCAAGAAGTGCGTGTTTGGTGTTTCGTCAGAAAAATTTCTTGGATTCATAGTCAGTAAAAGGGGTATTGAGATTGATCCCAACAAGACAAAGGCAATAAGGGATATGTCTCCTCCTAGGAATTTGAAGGAAGTCCGAGGATTGATTGGGAGGTTGTAAATTATTCACCGGTTTGTCTCCCAGCACTCACCAAGGTGTAGGCCGTTTTACGAGCTTACTAAGCCGGGAGTCAAATTTAATTGAGATGACAAGTGTTAGGCAGCCTTTGATGGACTAAAGGATTATTTGGCCAATCCTCCTGTCCTGAGGCCGCCCGTTCCAGGCAAACCACTTGTTCTTTATGTTTCTTTCCTGGATGACTCTGTAGGTGCCGTTCTTGCCCAAGTTGATGAAGAAGGAAAAGAGAGGGCAGCCTACTACTTGTCCATGTTGGGTTCGGTGCAGTATTCAGAGGGGGGGGGGTGAATGAATATAACCCTTTAAAAAACTTTCTCCCAGTTAAAATATGATGCTCACTAGAATTACTAGTTCGCAAACTAGATAAGCTTAAAAGCTAATAATCAGTTGCAGAACCAAACAAGCATACAGTGAGATCACTAGGATGCTAACTAGGCTGAATTTGACAAGGAGTCGCTCAACTAGAATTTCGCTCTCTTGACAAATTAAAACATTCTAAGAAGACTAATTAACTCTTCTTCTCAACCCGAAGCCAAACGCATGGAGCGCCCCTATGCATTCATCTAGCGGAAGCAAATCATAAGCAATCAAACCACAATGCAAGAGGGGTTTTTAGGTGGTTCGGTCCTCCAGACCTACATCCACCCCACACTCAAACCGAGTGTGGCTTCCACTAGCTCACGCTAGACACAGCAGACTCAGTCTGCAACAGGTGCTGCCACACAGCTTGACCAGGGGAACAGCCTCCCCTCTTCCTCCCAACCGGAGGGAACCACTAGTGACACCAGTCACTAGCAAACCAGAGACACACGGTCTCTCTTCCTCCAGACCCGGAGGGAACCCCTGGACTTGAATCCACAAGCCCAGAACCGGAGATCAGATCTCCCTTCCTCCAAACCGGAGGGACACCACAAGTAGCACCCAGCTACTTGCAACCGGAGATAGCAATCTCCCTTCTCCTGAACTAACAGGAGGAACCCCGACCTCACTATTGAGGATCGGAAGAACACAGATAACCAAATGAAACAGGAAAAATAAGAAAAGAAAAATACACAGCGATCAGAAAGCTGTAAAGACAAATAACACAAATGTGGCTCGCATGGAGCTGACTGGCCTGGATTTGATCCACGGTCCAGTAGACAGATCTTCAGGTAACTTCTTCCTTGTTCTCCACGAGCTCTCTCGCTCACTTTCTATTTCTCTTTTCTTTCTCTTCTACTCTCCTAGGAGCTTCTTCTGTTACTTCTCTTCTTCTTCTTCTCAGCTCTCTTCTCTCTCTTTTTCTTCTTCTGCTCTTACTCTCACTCTCTTCTCTTCTCTGCTCTCTTCTTTTCTTTCTTCTCTTCCTTTTTCTGGATCGGGGCTCTCTGTATGAGCTTTTCTTCTTGCCAACTCGATCTATCTTCTTCTGTGGAAGAAGGCTCATATATATAGCAGCAGCAGCAGCATCAGCCCCGACGTGTGACCTCCACATTTCCAGCCCTAAATATTAGGACCACGTGGCAGTCACTCAGCAGGCTTCATTCCAGCCTCGGATCACGTGCTGCCCAGTCATTTGGGAATGTTCTTCCTCGAACCTGCAAGGAGATACAAACCATTAACACTGAGGGCCACAATAACTAAAGCTGCACGAGGTATGTGGTAGCAGTTCTAGATGCACTGAGAAAGACACGACATTCAGTGGTGACAAAAATAAACATTACAAGGAGAACGACACGAAGTCACTGTAACAAAACAAGCACTACGTCAAGAACGACACGAGGTAGGATGCAACAACAAGCAAGACATAAAAGATGACACGAGATGCAACTAGAGGACAGAGAGAAGCGACACGAGGTTCACACAGAAACGACACGAGGTGGCATAGAAAGCAACACGAGGTGCTGCAATGTTCTGCACGCAGTGGAACAAAAACGACACGAAGACACAAAGACAAAAACAACACGGAGACACGAAGACAAAAACAACACGGAGACACGAACATAAAAACAACACGACATAACACACAGCAAAGAGAACGACACGAGCTGACCACAACACGAAGATGAAAAAAATAAAGAACCGACTCGAACTAAGGACGACACGTGCTGACAACAGAAACCGACACGAAGTGGTTGCAAACAAGCAAGACACGAGGTCTACATAAAGCAACACGAAGTGTGGTCAAGGCGAGACAGACACAAAGACGAAAAATAAGATTCGACACGAAGTGAAAACAACACTAAGACGAAAACAGAAGTTGACACTAAGTGAAAACAACACGAAGTGAAAACAAGACTAAGATGATGAGAACAACACGAGGTGAAGCGACACGGGGTTCACTGGGAAACGACTCGAAGTTCATCAGAACAAATCGAGTTGCTACAGTAAACAACACGAAGACAATCAAACAAAAACAACACAAAGACAATGGATGCTACAGTGCAATGTCTATACTTGAAGTTCAGTTGAGTGTACAGACTTCACCAATGAATCACTCATTGTACAGACTTACTATAGCAGTCTGATGTACAGACTTTGATGAACAGTCCAATGTATGGACTTGTACTGCAAACAACAATGTATAGACTTCATGTAAAAGTCCAATGTATTGGACATTGAAATCGAAGACCAATGTGCAGACTTGACAGTGAAGACTAGTGTGCAGACTTCAAGTTTAACTGTGGATGTACAGACTTGAAGAATAAGCCAGTGTATAGACTTGAAGATAGAAGGCGATGTACAGACTTTGATGACCAACACCAATGTATAGACTTAGGAGCATAAGACACGGCTGTACAGACTTCGCCTAAGACGCTGTACACACTTAGCCTAAGACAATGCATAGGCTTGAACGAGAGTCCAATGTATAGACTTGCATGATGCACAATTACACAGTCCAGTGTATAGACTTTGCTACCCAGACATGATATATGCAGATACATGATATCTGACAGAATGCAATGCACATATATAAAGAGCAAATGCCATCAATGCTAGACATCATCATTCATGTTGCTATCAATATGCAGAATGCTCAAGAATAATAATGCATAGAAATGCACTTTGTTTATTGCAATCATCAAAACATAATAACATTGCTATCATCAAAATACAATATAAAATGCACTCACTGTCTTGCTATCATCAAAACCAAATAGCATTGCTATCATCAAGGCGACATAGCACATGCTTGTGCCTAAGAGGCACAACATTCTCCCCCTTTTTGATGATGGCAACACAATGTGACAGTGAGTCACACACAAGATTACAATATCAAATGCACTCACTGTCTTGCTATCATCAAAACCAAATAGCATTGCTATCATCAAGGCGACATAGCACATGCTTGTGCCTAAGAGGCACAACATTCTCCCCCTTTTTGATGATGGCAACACAATGTGACAGTGAGTCACACACAAGATTTTCTCCCCCTTTGACATGATCAAAAAAAGAAAAATAGTAAAAATATGAGTGCAAAGTGCAATATGCATGCAACTTCCTCTAGAACATTTTTCCCCTGAAAGTAAGACTCCCCTGAATTATTTCTCCCCCTAAATAGAAGCTCCCCCTTTGAGAAGGAATATGAACAGATAAACAAGGTAGAGAAAGTAGGAGGGTCACTTGACAACAACTGAATCATAGGTTCAGAAAGGAAGCATGATTATAGGCAACTGTTAAAGTTTAAAAATCAGCAACATACAATTTTGACAAAGATTCAGGTTTAACAGTTATAATTCTAGAGTAAAACACCTGACCCCTGAAAAAAAGTTTTAGATTCCATTTATAGCAATGAATCTAGGGCACATGGTATTAATAGATAAGTCAGACATAATACCCTTTTATGATTAAACAAGGAAATTCAAGAGAGGCAATTTGAATATGTATTAATAAAAACAATTTCCACTCATAGACTTTTGATTTTCAAAGGGTTACAGCAGTTTGATTTTCATTTTTCAATTTCTGAACCTGAACTGAGTAAATAGATCAGTGGCATTTATGCTGTTGACATTAGGTGTACACCTTGATCAGAGGCAAGTACCCCCAGTTACTAGGCATAAACTACTAGACCTATTTCAGATCAAAACCCACAAAGAATAGTCTTCACTTTTGACATTAAGGGTACACCTTGATTAGAGGCCAGTACCCTCAGTTACTTAGTGAGAACTCCCTCTATAGATTTGACCTTTTGAACAGAGATATTCTGAAGCACTTCATGACTATGAGTTCTCCTACTTCATTGGAGGAGATCACAATTTCTCAGTGCAATTCAGCCATTGTTCTGTCACTATGTTCAGTTCATAGAATTATGATCTTATTTACTGCTGCCCTTACTTCTTTTAGAGTGATTGTTTAAAAAAATCAGTACACACTCTTATTAGCCTTTTCTAGAAATTTCCAGATCAACACATTTGGCATTACAAAAACTTTTTCTAATCTTACCATGAGATAAAGATTAAGAGCTATAAAGGTTTTCTTTTATCTCAAGTTCTGAAGTGCAGACACTTAACTCTCAAATTTATAAAGGTTAAACCTTTAGTTCCTTTCAATTTGTGAGTGTGATTCTTATAGAAAAACAGTTGCAATAATCATCATTCAATGTACTAAACCAGATGCAAAGCTGTTGTTTAGTGAAAATGATGGGGAAAGGATAGCAATTGGCAAAATGGTCCAATGGCATCTGATGTCAAAAGATATGAATCAAATGAATGGGGACAATGAGGAGTAAATAGGGTTCAATGAATTGAATAGAATCTCTCAGCTCCCCCTGACACCATGATGCAAAAATATGCTATGCAGTAGACTGTTCTACATGCAGACTATGCAATATTAGTCAAACTCCCCCTGACAAAGTGCATGAAATAGAATTAATGAACTGCTCATAATTTTAGAATATGCTCAAGAAGAATTCATGCTTTGTTCAATTAGAGAGAGAATTTATCAAATGCATCATCTTCCTTTTAAATTTTTAGATTTTTTTTTAACATATGATGCAGTACACTGTTCTTCATGAAAACTAGACCCATGGTACTAGACGGAGGACCTGGTCTCAAAGACCATCTCACACATGGTAGGAACCTCCGGGCAGATTTTCCTGCCTTTTAGTAACATACCATTTGATATACCAGGGTTAATAAGGACAATGCAAAATAAGGCAGTCCTTCATGCATTGAACAACATCATTGACACATGCAATAACAATCAGTCTATACACAATCAGTCCAAGTATGCATTCAATAACAAGCATGCAATGCATTAACACAAAACACATGCATGGACACAGAGTCTATATAGTGCATCAACTGTATACACTAAAGAAGCATTCAAATTCAGTTCAACATATAGCAAGAGAAGAGCATCAGATATGCAGAATTGAATTCTATAGCTGAGTCTGGAATGCAGACTGATCAGCTAGACATGAAGAGTTCATTAAAAAATCAACCATGCAAATCAACATGAAACTCACAATTTTCATGCTCACAATTTCAGATAATGGAATTTAAAACAGATTTCAGAACTGACCTGAATTGAATCATGGGGTTTTTTTTTTGAGTGCCTTGGTTGACCCCTTTTATTTCTCCTTCCAAGGCACACCTGCAGCAAGTCAATCAAGTTGATCCTGCAGAGACCCAAGCAGTCTTGGGTCCTGCACTACCCCTGTCAGGTGTTCTAAACAGTTTCTTAGCAACATGGTCATCAAATTTCATCAGAAAATAATTGTCCAAAGAGTGACCAAGTTTACCACAATATCTACATGAAACAGCAGATTTTCTGGTCCTATGATGCATATCAACAGCAGCATGAGACCTATGATAATGAGCATGAATCGTTCTATTGTAAGCATGAATTTTTGATTTACCATTACCTGCCCACCAGCATTCAGAAGCTTGGTGGCTAGGTTTTCCACATTCATAACAACCAAGAGTCTTTTCTTTAAGACCAGCTTTATTTCTGCCCAAGAAATTTTTGTTTGGAGGGAATCTTACAAATTTGGAATTAAAATGATTTCCCTGAACAAACCAGCAGTCCTTGACTCAGCCCATACTTACCACATTCAAAGCATCTAAGATGTTTGTTGTTTGATTCATTTTTGCCCCTGTGATTTCCTGACCAGCATTCATTTGCCTTGTGTCCAGGCTTGTTGCAATTGAAACAGATGATACGCTGACCTGAAGTAGATTCATATCTATGTGGGCCATGAGCATGTGTGAAAAATCTAGAGTTCAAATTATTATTTTCTTTCATTTTAAAGCATGCATTCATTAGATGACCACGCCTACCACAGTAATGACAGTAAGCAACAGATTTCTTAATGGCATGGTTTCTGTCGGATGAATTCCTAGAATGCATTGCTTCACTAGCATGCTCATCTTCAATCAACAATCTACAGTCATCCATTACATGTCCTATCTTGCCACAATAGTAACATGACACTTGTGATTTCCTGATGACATGATTACTAACAGATTGACTAGATGCATGTGAATGAGTACATGAAGCATGAGCATTTTGCATTGACCCATTACATTCAGCAGAGCTAACAAATTTCAGAGTACAACCAGAAATATTCTTAGCCTTCTTTGTTTGACTCTTTCTTTTCAATTTCTGATTATTCTCAACAAGCTTTGTTTGTTTTTCAATTTTCTGAGCTTTAAACTGAAAGATAGTTTTTGAAGGTGACTTCTAATTTTCACTTTGTTTTGGGAATTGCCTTGAAGTACCAGCTATATCAGAACAGCAGTTTGTTCCCCTTTCAGAGTTATCATCCTTCCTCTTCCCAACAGTTTTTATTTTTCCTTTAATCTTGGCAGACTCAATAGCTGAATTTTCCAGATTGTGAATTTTATCTTCCAAGCTAGCAATGTGAAGTTCATAACTGGCTATTTCCTGTTCACTGCAATTAACACATTCGCTTAGAACTTGGTTTGCAGTTTTATACTTCTCAATTTCTTGTTTTAGGCTATTCAAAATTTCTGAATTTTCATCATAGACAGTCTTTCCTTTTTCTGTAGTGAGAAGTCTTTCAGACAAGCCAATATTCAACAACTTCAGTCTTTCAACTTCAGCTTTTAATTCAGTGTTTTCTTCCTCAAGATTTTTATCCTGAATTTCATTGTTAGCACATCTCTCTCTTCCAGACATGTGCTTCAATTTTTTAATCAGTTCATCTTCTCTTTCTTCTGCTTTAATTTTCTCAGCGAGCAGATTTTTGTGATCATCTTTAAGTGAGGTAATTTGTTTATTTAGCCGTTCATTCTCACTAAAGAGATCTTCATTTCGTTCTCTTAAAGCAGAGCATATTTTACAATCTGATTTAGCAGAAGAGGACTGTGAAACCTCATTGATTTCATTCATTCTGATAATAAGAGTTTTATTCTTCTTTTGAAGATCCTCATTCTCCAATTTCATTTTGTCCAATTCAGAATTAACTTCAGTTAGTTCTTGCATGCCTTTTAGATGCTCATTTTTCTTATCATTCAGTTGATTCTCAAGTTCAGACATTTTATCTAAGCATGTTTGTTTCTCAATTTTTAGAGAATCATTTTGTTTCTTAAGATTCTGAACATCTAGCATGCATGCATCATAAGACTTTTTCATATTTGGACAGTTTTCACAGGAATCTTTCAGATTTATTCTATCACATTTCTTTTTCAACTTTTTGTTCTCAGATTTCAATTTCTTGGATACTTCTAACAAATTTTCATACATCTCTATTAATTCATCGAAAGAGTATCCTTCTGATTCAGAACTTACCTGAGATGAGATCTCATCTTCATCATCCCGGTTGGCCATCAAGCAGCTATCACCTTGCTGATTATGCGCAGAAACGACTCTGTCATATATTTCCTTTCCAGATGTGCACCTGAGAACAAAAAGATACATATCAGTATTAACTACAGCTCTCAAGATATTAAGAACTATGGTATTATCGCAATTCTTAGAGCTGTCCTCACTAGACTAATTGGTCTGATCTTTAGGTAAGCGGTGTGGGCCTTTAGATATAAGACTCCACAAATGTGGACCAATTGAGTCTATGTACACAGCTAGGCCTCCTAGCCAACTTTCAAAGTTAGAACTATCATAAATAGGAGGTCGAGCCATTAGAACAGATGGCAGACAAGTTCAGCGAAGTAAAACAAATGACACGAACTCCACTGAAACCAGATAATCAAAATAAGACACAAGTCAATGAAGCAAGACACGATTTCAAGAGACCCACTCTGAAATGCACCAAACAAATCGGCAGGATCCTCTGCAGATTGTTAGATCTGATAGATCAGAGACCCGCTCTGATACCAATTGTTGGGTTCAGTGCAGTATTCAGAGGGGGGGGTGAATGAATATAACCCTTTAAAAAACTTTCTCCCAGTTAAAATATGATGCTCACTAGAATTACTAGTTCGCAAACTAGATAAGCTTAAAAACTAATAATCAGTTGCAGAACCAAACAAGCATACAGTGAGATCACTAGGATGCTAACTAGGCTGAATTTGACAAGGAGTCGCTCAACTAGAATTTCGCTCTCTTGACAAATTAAAACATTCTAAGAAGACTAATTAACTCTTCTTCTCAACCCGAAGCCAAACGCATGGAGCGCCCCTATGCATTCATCTAGCGGAAGCAAATCATAAGCAATCAAACCACAATGCAAGAGGGGTTTTTAGGTGGTTCGGTCCTCCAGACCTACATCCACCCCACACTCAAACCGAGTGTGGCTTCCACTAGCTCACGCTAGACACAGCAGACTCAGTCTGCAACAGGTGCTGCCATACAGCTTGACCAGGGGAACAGCCTCCCCTCTTCCTCCCAACCGGAGGGAACCACTAGTGACACCAGTCACTAGCAAACCAGAGACACACGGTCTCTCTTCCTCCAGACCCGGAGGGAACCCCTGGACTTGAATCCACAAGCCCAGAACCGGAGATCAGATCTCCCTTCCTCCAAACCGGAGGGACACCACAAGTAGCACCCAGCTACTTGCAACCGGAGATAGCAATCTCCCTTCTCCTGAACTAATAGGAGGAACCCCGACCTCACTATTGAGGATCGGAAGAACACAGATAACCAAATGAAACAGGAAAAATAAGAAAAGAAAAATACACAGCGATCAGAAAGCTGTAAAGACAAATAACACAAATGTGGCTCGCATGGAGCTGACTGGCCTGGATTTGATCCACTGTCCAGTAGACAGGTCTTCAGGTAACTTCTTCCTTGTTCTCCACGAGCTCTCTCGCTCACTTTCTATTTCTCTTTTCTTTCTCTTCTACTCTCCTAGGAGCTTCTTCTGCTACTTCTCTTCTTCTTCTTCTCAGCTCTCTTCTCTCTCTTTTTCTTCTTCTGCTCTTACTCTCACTCTCTTCTCTTCTCTGCTCTCTTCTTTTCTTTCTTCTCTTCCTTTTTCTGGATCGGGGCTCTCTGTATGAGCTTTTCTTCTTGCCAACTCGATCTATCTTCTTCTGTGGAAGAAGGCTCATATATATATAGCAGCAGCAGCAGCAGCCCCGACGTGTGACCTCCACATTTCCAGCCCTAAATATTAGGACCACGTGGCAGTCACTCAGCAGGCTTCATTCCAGCCTCGGATCACGTGCTGCCCAGTCATGTGGGAATGTTCTTCCTCGAACCTGCAAGGAGATACAAACCATTAACACTGAGGGCCACAATAACTAAAGCTGCACGAGGTATGTGGTAGCAGTTCTAGATGCACTGAGAAAGACACGACATTCAGTGGTGACAAAAACAAACATTACAAGGAGAACGACACGAAGTCACTGTAACAAAACAAGCACTACGACAAGAACGACACGATGTAGGATGCAACAACAAGCAAGACATAAAAGATGACACGAGATGCAACTAGAGGACGGAGAGAAGCGACACGAGGTTCACACAGAAACGACACGAGGTGGCACAGAAAGCAACACGATGTGCTGCAATGTTCTGCACGCAGTGGAACAAAAATGACACGAAGACACAAAGATAAAAACAACACGGAGACACGAAGATAAAAACAACACGGAGACACGAACATAAAAACAACACGACATAACACACAGCAAAGAGAACGACACGAGCTGACCATAAAACGAAGATGAAAAAAATAAAGAACCGACTCGAACTAAGGACGACACGTGCTGACAACAGAAACCGACACGAAGTGGTTGCAAACAAGCAAGACACGAGGTCTACATAAAGCAACACGAAGTGTGGTCAAGGCGAGACAGACACAAAGACGAAAAACAAGATTCGACACGAAGTGAGAACAACACGAAGTGAAAACAACACTAAGATGAAAACAGAAGTTGACACTAAGTGAAAACAACACGAAGTGAAAACAAGACTAAGATGATGAGAACAACACGAGGTGAAGCGACACGGGGTTCACTGGGAAACGACTCGAAGTTCATCAGAACAAATCGAGTTGCTACAGTAAACAACACGAAGACAATCAAACAAAAACAACACGAAGACAATGGATGCTACAGTGCAATGTCTATACTTGAAGTTCAGTTGAGTGTACAGACTTCACCAATGAATCACTCATTGTACAGACTTACTATAGCAGTCTGATGTACAGACTTTGATGAACAGTCCAATGTATGAACTTGTACTGCAAACAACAATGTATAGACTTCATGTAAAAGTCCAATGTATTGGACATTGAAATCGAAGACCAATGTGCAGACTTGACAGTGAAGACTAGTGTGCAGACTTCAAGTTTAACTGTGGATGTACAGACTTGAAGAATAAGCCAGTGTATAGACTTGAAGATAGAAGGCGATGTACAGACTTTGATGACCAACACCAATGTATAGACTTAGGAGCATAAGACACGGCTGTACAGACTTCGCCTAAGACGCTGTACACACTTAGCCTAAGACAATGCATAGGCTTGAACGAGAGTCCAATGTATAGACTTGCATGATGCACAATTACACAGTCCAGTGTATAGACTTTGCTACCCAGACATGATATATGCAGAGATATGATATCTGACAGAATGCAATGCACATATATAAAGAGCAAATGCCATCAATGCTAGACATCATCATTCATGTTGCTATCAATATGCAGAATGCTCAAGAATAATAATGCATAGAAATGCACTTTGTTTATTGCAATCATCAAAATATAATAACATTGCTATCATCAAAATACAATATCAAATGCACTCACTGTCTTGCTATCATCAAAACTAAATAGCATTGCTATCATCAAGGCGACATAGCACATGCTTGTGCCTAAGAGGCACAACAGTCCAAGCTTCTCAACCCCTATGAGCAGATGTACTCAGCCATGGAGAAGACTTGTGCCACTTTGGTCTGGGTAGTTCAGAAACTTAAGCAATATTTCTTAGCTCACGAGGTTCATCTTATTGCTCGCATGAATCCTATCAAGTTCCTTCTTGAAAAATCCGTTCTCACTGACCGATTAGCACGATGGAAAAGCTTCCTTTCTCAATTCGATATCATCTACATTCAGCAAAAGGCGATTAAAGGCTATGCCATAGCAGAACATCTTGCTCATCATCCTCTCACTAGATTCGACCCCGTTTGCTTAGAGTTTCCAGATGAGGAACTAATGTCCGTCAATCAGCTTGATTTGATGTGGACATTACATTTTGATGGAGCTCTGAATTCAAAAGGGAAGGGGATCGACATTGTTCTTCTATCACCGGAGGGTATCACTATTCCGCTCGCCTCTCAGTTCGCATTTCAAGTTGCAAATAATATAGCTGAGTATGAGTCTCTTCTGGCTGGACTAGAGGCCGCTCATCAATTCGGTGTTACCCAATTGCAGATTGTAGGTGATAGTCAGCTTATTCTTCGCCAAGTGCTCACCAAATGTCGTACGCTCAATCCTAAGCTTAAACCCTATCAGGAACTGACTTCTGCCTATGCTAAGCTTTTCACCAAATTAATCTTCGTCCATGTTTCTCACGATCAGAATATTCCAGCTGATGCCCTTGCTTCTCTTGCTTCTTCCTTGGTTTTCCTTCCCGAAAGGGATTTCCACTCAATTATTTTTCACAGGCGTCTCACTCCCGCTGTTAATGATCCAGCTTTCCTTAGTATTAAGGAGGAGGTGCTCAAGAAGGTTAAGGAAGGTGGAATTATTGAGAACAAGGAGATCATGATATTAGATCTAGAGGAAGAATTGGATGACGAAAAGAAGCCATGGTATTATTAAATTGCTAAATATTGCCAGGATCAATCTTATCCTGAGGAGGCCACGGCTGAAGAAAAGAAAGCCATTCGAAGAGTAGCCCAACGGTATACTTTGGTTGGAGGTATGCTTTATAGAAGAGGTCTCACTAGAATTTTGCTTAGATGCCTCGACGATGACGAGTCTTGGAAGGTCGTGGAAGAGGCACATTCGGGAGTGTGTGGTGGCCATGTGAATAGCCAGATGCTAGCTAAGAAAATCCTTTGATTAGGTTTCTATTGGCCCACTCTAGAAGAGGATTGTTCTATCTACGTTCGAAGGTGTGTCAAGTGCCAACTGCACGCCGACAAAATTCATTCTCCTGCTTCTTCACTCCATCCTATGTCCTCCCCATGGCCTTTCTCCATGTGGGCTTTTGATATCATTGGACCTCTTGGTGATTCAAACCTCCTCACAAAAATTGAAATCATTTATACTCACGGCCACGGAGTACTTCACCAAGTGGGCGGAAGCGGAAGCGTACGTGGAGATCAAAGCGTCAACTGTCTGCAAGTTTATAATGAAGAACATCATCGCAAGGTTCGGCATCCCGAGTACCATCATCACCGACAATGGATCACAATTCATCTCTCAGGAACTTCAAGACCTCTGCAACAGGTATAACATTGCATTGCATCATTCATCTCCTTATTATCCACAGGGCAATGGTCAAGCAGAGGAAACAAATAAAACTTTGATCAAAATCATTAAGAAAACGTGTGAGACTAACAAATTTGTGGATTGGCCAGAAAAGCTGGTTGAAGCTCTTTGGGCCTATCGCACTTCCATTCGTACTCCTACTGGGCAAACTCCTTTCGCCCTTACTTATGGAATGGAGGCAGTAGTCCCTTATGAGATTCTGATTCCTACTCTTAGGGTACAGTTGGACAAGGAGTTCTCTATTGATGAACGTCGTGAATCTCTTCTTGCTCAGTTGGAACTCCTAGATGAGAAGCATTTGGCCGCCGTCGAGCATGCGCGCGTTTATCAAAATAGGCTTTCACGTTTCTATCAAAAGAAAGTAATTGAGAGAAAATTTAAAATCGGTGAAATGGTAATTAAAAGAATCTTTGTAAAGCCCGGTGGACCCCGTTCAAAGCTCTGACCAAACTGGGAAGGGCCTTAAGTGATAAAAGATGTCTATCCTGACAATGCTTATAAACTGGTTAACGCCGAAGGGGAAGAACTGGCTCACCCTTGGAATCGTCTTTATTTAAAGAAGTACTACCCTTGAGTTTTTGAAAAAATAAAAAGGGAAAAAGAAAAAGGAAAAGAAGAAAATTAAGGCTGGCATGGTGCATGGGCCACGAGACCCAAAAGATCAAAATCCTTAATTCATTCTTCAGTCTTGATGGTTTAACTTGGGGTCAATACCTGCACACACTACACGCTTTACTCTTAAGCTCAAGCGGTCCAAAATTTGAGGAAAGTCAGAGCTCAACTAAGAGTGTAAAAACCTTACCTATTCTCTTCTCTTCAGCTCACGAGAGGGAGTAGGAGTCAAGGAATGCTAACCAAACCTGCTCGCTGCCCTAGTAGGTGGAAGTCAGGGCCCAAAAGGGAACAAAATGCTATAAAGCCCAAGTACAATTAGGTCTTTATTTTGAAAAGAAAGAAAGAAAGAAAAGAGAAACTTACAACAAAAGAAAAGCATGTCAAGAGGGCAAAGTCCCCTCAAGGAAAACCCCGGTCGTAAGCATGCATGAATAGGGGCAAAAAAGAGCAACAAAATTTCCCTAAGCCGAAGTCCGAACCCCAACAGGCATTAGGGCATGGGAGGAAAGTTTTCCTAGTCCTCTGAAACCTCTCGTGAGTTTCCTCAACCTATTCTTCACTTCTCCCTCCATGGAATGTTTTAAGCTCAAGGAACGGCAAAGACCACCCAAGAAGGATGGGTCGCAAGAGGATCTGAGTAAAAGTAAGTTATTAAGTACGTTGACCCATTGTTAAGTCATTTAAGAAAGATTAATGAATTTAAGATGGTGATTGTGTAAGGTTTAAGACCCTTGTACTATGCTCAGCCTCATTTCAAAAAAAAACAAAAAACAAAAAAATGTTTTTTTTATTTAACGCCTCGATGATGGGGCGTCGTTTCCATAATTAGCGTCAGTGTCTATGTCGTCATTTTCAAAATACAAGAAAAACAAAAAAAATGGTTTTTCATTTAACGCCCATGTGCAGGGGCGTCATTCGTGTTGTTCGCGACATTCTGCATGTCGTCATTTTTAATAAAAAAAATGATTTTCCAAATCAACACCGGTGCTCAGGGCGTCAATTTCTGAGTTAACGACTTTGTTAGGGTCGTCATTTAAGAAAGAAAATGAAAAAAAAGAACAAAAATGAAAAAAAAGAACAAAAAATTAAGCCGATGCTTTCCCATTTCATATGCTTGGCTGCATTCTTGTGTGGGCATCTTTTATTTTAAGTTTGCATCTGCTTGCTTGCATGCTGCATCTTCCTTATATATTTTGTTATTTGCCTTAATTAATTAGAGGCTTGGCCCCTTGACCCGTCAACAAGGTCAAGATAGTGACAATCCCTTACTTATTGAGCAAGGGGCCAAGCCGGACAGATGAATTAATCTGTTTGTTTAAGTGTGAACTACAAGCGCGGGGCAAGACCGAAAAGCAAAGGAAAAGAACGCAAAAAGCAACACAAGTACACAAGTGCTCAAACTCAGGTAACTCAAAAATCTCTCATATATATATACAATAAATATCTGAGTACAAGTGTGAGAGTCGAGGAGTACAAGTAAGTCTCTCTCTCTCAGCTCTCGCCTCCACCCTCCTCTCTCCTACTCTCTACCTCACCCACGTCCTCCCGACGAGGAACCCGTAGAGGGGGCATGGACCCCCGAGAAGTAGCTAGAGCTCGTGCCTGCTCCTCGTTCGTCTGCCGAATAGAGGAACCCGCTAAGTAGGTCGTGCTGGCAAACGAGTATCCCGCAGCACGCGCCCGCTCTTGGCCTTGCTGGAGGCGCTCCTCTATCGCCCATAGCCGCTCTTGTACAACGGCTAGCAGCACTCTGATGTCTGCAAGATCGCGATCGCGCACGTCCCTATCGTGGGTCAACTGCTCCCGCTCTCTGGCGCGCTCCCTCCACTCCATGTCAAGGAGAACTCGCAGCTCTGTCATGTCCTGGGGCAGCTCCTCTCGCCGCCTCATCGCCCCCTCGAGCTCTGCGACTCACTGCTCACGGATGGTAAGCTCCATACCATCTAGTGCAGCCTGGGTGAGCGCCTCCTGTAGCTCTATAGTCTACATCAAATAAACAAATCATCAGTTTCGCATTTAATTCAATTTCATAAATAACTGAAATAAAATTTTGTTGACTTACCCGTGTGGCGAGGTCGCGCTCCGCTGCCTCGGCCCGTGCTACTGCTCTGGCGAGCAGTCCCTGTAAGGAGTCCACCACGATGCTCGGCTCCCTCGAGCTGGAGGCTCCTCCTGTCACCCTCACCGCCACACCCTACTGGGCACGCTGCATTCATTGAAATTGTCAGTGGCTAATCATTAATAATTCAGGAATCATATGCATATAGATAATTAAACACTCACCAAGGTCTATAGGTCTGCCCGTGTGGTAGCCAACTGGGCCTCCAGGTTGTGGAGGTGGACCTGCATGTCCATCGCCGCTATGTCCCGTGCATCCTGCATTCATCACACATATCAGTTGGATAATAGGCATATAACATTTACAGAACAAGAAATTAAAAGAAAGTGCATTCATACTTACCCCTATGACCCTCATATGGGGTCGACCGGCGTAAACCTCCTAGTAGCGCCGGAGGTACTCGGAGCTGTCCACCGCCTGTGAAGTAACCCATGTCCCACCGTGCTGCCAGTCGGCGTACTGGTCAGGGAATCGGATCCTCTAGTCGATCACCTTCGTGTGACCCCGAGTCTTCTTGCCAATGCCCCAAGGCTCTCCAACCTCGACCCACTCCTAGTGTAGGCCAAGGGTCCTCATCACCAGTCTGAGCCACAGCGGCTCGATCTCGTTCAGGCAATGAACCCAAAGCTCATGCCCAAAACGAGGTAGACCCGCTACGACCCAAGGCTGGCCCTCGCCGGTCATCCCCTTGTAGGGTCTCCACACCACCTGCATGTCATCATACAACATTCATAATATCATTTCATCATATATTCATCATATTTCAGAAAGCAGAATGAAAAAGAAATTGCATCATATTTAATGCACGTACGAGTGAGGCGGGGTAGTCACGGAACTCCCTCCGAACAACACGCAACTCGTAGGCGTGAGGCGCTCCAGTCACAAGTGGCAACCAACGTCGTGCTAGTGGGAACGCCCCCTCATCCCCTGGTCGGGGGTCAACGCGGTCCATCGGCATGTATAGGTGGCTCCACACCTGCATCCATCGCATTAGTGAACATTCATGTGCATAATCATGATCATAAGCATTTATAAAAGGAAATGCATACCTGAAGAAAGGGTGAAAAGCCACTGACAATAGTCTCTCGACCTGTCCGTGTGGACAGGTCGGCCATCAAGTGTGCCAGTAGGGCGGCTCCCCAAGCGTATCTGCCGACACTCTCTAAGTCCTCGAGAATGCCCAGGAATCAGTAGTTGATGATGTCTCCCTTCGTGCCGAGCATCAGTCTCCCCAGCATCAAGAATAGAAATCGCCTGAGGTCTCGGTCAACTCGCTCCCTCTGAGCCGGGTCCTGGCAGTAGGCAGCCCGGGCTCTCCCTATCAATCTCTGTGAAAACTGCTCTAAGGACTCCCTCCGTCTCTGTCTAGAGTCCTCTAACCCCATAGCTATGGTAAGATCTGTGCGGTAGATGGTCCTGCACTCCCTAGGTGTCTCTGCTATGGTCTCTAACTCTAGTAATCTCCGTGCCAACTCGCTATAATCGGGAAGGGTCACTCCACTCACAGCCTCCCCATCCACTCTCAACCCGGTGATCTGGGCGACGTCCTCCAAGCTAGGAACCATATGTCCCCACGGCATCAGGAATGCCTGGCTAGTCCTATCCCATCTCTCCCTAAGAACCTGGATCAAGGGTAGGTCAGGGTGGATAGGCTATATGCTAAGGAAGGGTCCGAATCCCATGGCATCTATCCTATCCTTCTGAAAATCTGGTAGTCCATAGTAAGCTGCCCGAGCTTGTACCCATGAGATCCAAGTCCTCATCAAACTCTGCCAACAAAGAAAAAACATTTTGATATGAGTTTCATGGAGAGTCATTTGCTGTTTAAATTTGTTCACTGTTTGAATTGACGACCAACCTATGGTCGTTATTTATTGAATTGACGCTCCTGTGGGGGGCGCTATTTCAGAAAATGTTTCAGGTTATTATGTGAATAAAATTAACTGACGACCAAGCCTTGGTCATTGTTTGTTGAAGTAACGCCCCTGTGGGGGGTGATATTTTGGAGGTTATTTTCTGTCCTGAAAATCATAATTATAAAAAATTTTCAATTGACGACCACCCTGTGGCCGTCAGATAATGAATTGACGCCCCTATGGGGGGCGTTGTTTTCTGAAGGGTTTTTAGAATAACAGCATGCGAAATGGAAAATTGGATATATTAAAAATAAAAGAAATGGCATGAAAATAACATCGAATGATAAATAAGCATGATAATTTTGAAATAACGACATGGTTCAGGGCGTGTTTCATGAATTATCTTTTTTTAGAAAATAATAACGAAAATGAATTGACAACATGTGGCAGGTCATCATTTGAATTGACGCCACCCCCAAGGGTGTCATTTGACTGGTTTTCTGGTTTTTGGTTCTCCCTTCACCGAGGGTTTTGGAAATTCAATAAAAATCAAAATAAATTGAAAATGGATGAAGGCTAGGGTTGGGGGGGCCTACCTTCTTTCGCTGTGGCGCCATTAGACCTCCTCGCCGTGGCTGGCGAGGACGGGGTGGTGGTTCTGCCATTGCCGATGCCTCTTCCTCTTCTTCTTCCTCATCATCATCCTCGCCATCGTCTTGATCATCGTCTTCTTCACCGTCCTCGTCTTCTTCTTCGCCTTTGCGTTCTTCTTCTCCTCCTCCTTGTTCTTCTTCCATCGATTCTTCCCCTTCTCCACCGTGCTCCGCCGGTGGAGCTTCTCTGGCCGCCGCGGGAGGAACCTCCTCCTCGACGGGTTGATCCTCGCCCAGGTCCACTACCTCTGGGGCCGTGACCCTCTGTCGCTTGCCAGGGCCCGCCATGGGTTCGGGATAGAGGGAAATGAGATAGAGAGAGATGAGGATAGAGGGAGATGAGAAATGGAGGGTTCGGTTAGGGTTAGGATTCGTAGTAGACAAAGAAGGAAGAAGAAGAGAGAAAGTAAACGAAGGAAGGGGAAGAAAAGAGGGAAAGTGTGGTGGTTATATTCGAAAAGAATTGACGCCCTAAGATGTACCGTCATTTGAATGAGTAACGGCTTGTGTCAAGGCATCATTTCAAGATCCGATGACACGGGCTCAGTCGTCATTTGAGATTGCATGGGAACTTGAACTGTCGTCAGACGCATTAATGAGAAATTGATTGACGTGATTGGAAGTCATAATTACTGTTCGCTATTGATGACAACACAAGCGGGTGTTAGTTTGTTAAGGGATGACGTTGGTCAAGGTATTATTTTTGGAAAATCAAGGGAATATTTTGAAAAGGATTTAAATAATTTAAAGCAAACAACGCCTTAGGTTGGGGCGCTAATTAATCAACGCCAGTGTGAGAGGGCGTCAATCATGGTTTTATTTATTTTTGAGGAATTGATTAATACTGATTGACGACATGGCCGCAGGCATTGTTTGATGAATTGACGCCATGAGGGAAGTCGTGACTCAGTACAGAAGGACCGAACTGAGTTAAATTGGACAGAATCACGTTAAACTTGGAAGATTTGATCAATATAAAATGAATTTTTGGCTCAATTAAGGAAAGATCCTTTATTTCATTAAAGAAAAGATATTATTACATCAATGAGCCACCATGGGTCTCAATCCCTTAAGAGCTATTACATATGGTTTGCATTTCTCTTCTTCCTCTTCAACATGTTGCTTGGGCCGATGAAGAAGTCCAACCCTCCATTGTGCCATGATTGTCTTGATCTCTTCTTGGTCACCACTTGAGCCTAGTTCTCTCCTTTTGAGTGGTGGAAGGTGAGAAGCTTCTTCAAATATGTGCCGAGGAAGGCCGAGTTGTGGAAGGCACCGGTGAGTGTTGTATAGCACGAAGTCGGTCCCGCCAATTAGACGTAGCTCTATGCCGGAGGAGAGTCTTGAATGGAGCTCTTGGGTCTTGAGGAACCCCGGTGTGCATGTGAAACCATCCTTTGGCATGGTCTTGAAGTAGTTCCTCCAACCAATCCTCTTCTTTAGCTTTGGCACCCGATTTGTCATTCTCTCGCATAAGCCTAAAGAATCCGTCATATGCCGGAGGGGGCTTTTAGAGAAGATCTTTGAGGCCGTTTGAGTTTCTTTGCATGGGTCAAACTTTAGGTGGAGGTCCACCCAACAAGAGAGAAGGAGCATTGACCCGTAGATAGGACGCCCCAAGGAAGCCGAGGTAAGACCATTGTAGAGATTGGCTAGCACCACCGGCCCAATCCTTTTGCCCTCCCATATGCTAGCAATTGCACTCAAGTGGCACTCCTCTAAGTAATCCTCCATTGAAGGGAAGAGAAGAGCTCCCACCAAGCATATGACAAATCCCTTCATCACTCTCTCCAATTCTTCATCTTCTTGAGCTTGGTCCATCCTCTTGTAAACCCATGATGCAAGTTTCAAGAGATTAATCCCCTTATTGGCCTTGATTTGGTTTACTAAGTTAGAACTAGGTATGAGGCTAGATAGCATTTCATGAGCACTTATTTGTCTTGTCAAGCTAGCCATCTTGGTTCATCTCCTTGTTTCATCATCTTCAACCAAAGAAGTAATTCCACTTCTTCTAGGAGAATGGTGACTTCAAAGGTGGGAAATAGAAAGGTATGTGTGTTTGGATGCCATAGTTCAATAAGAGCTGCAATGGAGGCCCAATCAAGGTGGATGTCATTATAATGGGTAGCATGAGTTATGAGTCCAAGGAGGTGCCATATAGAGAGAAAGGATCTCATATCTAATGACAATTTAGAGAGGAGGAGAGGTAGCCACTTGATCTTCAAAAAACGTCTAGGCCCCGATATATTTGGATAATCCTGAAAAAAAAATATAAAAATATAAAAGAAGAGGAGAAGAATTTGAGAGAAGAGGAAGGGTAGAACAAATGCTTAAAATAAATTCTTATATGTACTTGGCCCATAGTTATTCTTCCGCTAATGTGGCTTGTGATCTCAGAGATCCTAGGAAACCCCATCCTAGGCTTCTTTGAAGGCTTCTGCAGTATCCTGTCCATCTTTTCTCTTTTGAGAACAGATAACTGCTTCTCTGTTCTTCGGTTCTCTGTTGATTCTTCGGTTGCTGCAATGCTCAATCGTTCTGTTGACTTCGGTTTAGTAAAGGGCGCATCCTTTTTATAATAATCGGAGCTCTGTTAGTTATTTGACAAGCGCGAGTTTGAGTTTGAATCGAATGAGCCTCTGGCGATTCGTTTCCGAGTAGGGAACGGAATTTACAGTTAATTGATGACATACCTCTAGGCGTCATTTTATTGAATAGCGGCTTGATTAGTGTCGTCATTTATTTAGCGACTCACATGAAGGCGTCATTTTTTGTCCGAATCCAAATTAAACATTGAAAGGAATTAACGCCGTTGTGGCCGTCATCATTTATTTTAGCGCCCCTTCGTGAGGGCGTCGTTTCTTGAAATTAATGCTTTAAGTCATTTTATGGCTTTATGACTATTTGATGAAATTCCACTCTATATTTTGATGCCTTATCATAATAATCCTTGCTGCATGAATGAAATTAAGCTAATGATCTTTGATGAACTTATGCATTTATATCTCGAGGGATTGATTATATTTTATCGAGCTAACAAATCTTTGAGCACAGAGAAGAACAGGATTCACGAATCTCGAGAGGCACTCGGGTCTGGTAACATCATTCCATCTTTTGTATTCTCTCCATGTTTGCATTGTTACTATATGTTACATACTTTATATAGCATATCAAGGACCTTGTGGTTCTGATGAACCTGGAATTTGAGTTCCCTGTCATCAAAAATAGTGATAGTTCCATGGGAATCTTGATCACACGGATAGACCATTGGGTCATTTAAGGTTTGGGACTACGGTTCCACTTTCTGAGTTGATGCATGGATAAACGGGCTTCGGCTTAGTATCAGCTTAGAGATTTGGATTCCTGACTAAGTCTGGATGGTTTAGCAATATTATCCTTGATTATTTTCTATTTTAGTTTGTTTTAATTTTTATTTTAGCCCAGCATGCATCATGTAGGACTTTGAGCTTTCATGATGAAAATCCTGATATTACACCAATAATGAGGGCCGCTTGCTCTTAACTTAAGTTGACATGAGATATTCCATTCCCAAATCGAGTACTATGTTCTCCTTGAGGTCGCTCAGGCTGGTTCCTTGAAAGCATTCGTTCGCTGGTTCTTTATCTCAATTCATTTTATTTTCCTGCAAAACCCACCTTGGTTGTAGCACGTCCACATTGGCTGGTAATCGCTCTCCAATGGTGTTTCTCCTTCAGTGCCCGCGCGCACATTTCATTTATTAACTTAGTTCATTCATCTAGTAATCAATTGCTTCCTAGTAACCATTCGAGGTTGTTTCATTCAGAATTATGGAAAGATTTCCAATGCTTAGCGTCAGAGGCGTGTCACATCACACCTTGGCATCTACTTATCAGTTCGTTCCCACTTCATTCCACTTGTTACACTTTCGCTTCATTCCATCTCACTCCCTTGTAAAGCAGACGCCAAGGCGGGACAGTTGTAGACACGCCAAAATCGATGTTATGATGAGTAAATCTCATGTCACCACGTGACGCCCCAAAGTGGATTTCAATATTGGCTTAATATGAAGTTTTTTAATTTATTTGTCATTTTTTTATGATAATTGTAATTAACGACTGGAGGAAGGGCGTCATTTAACTAACGACTTGATGGGTGTCGTGGTTTAATGAATAAATGACTGTTCATGCAGGCGTTGTTTCCTGGATTTTACGAATCCTAATCAAAATAAAATTCAAAGAATTGACGTCCATCTCTGGGGCCTTGATTATTTGACGCCACTTCACAAAGGCGTCATTTCTCATTTTAAAATATGGAAAGTCTTTTATTGCTATAAATAAATCCAGAAATAAACGACTGTAGGGCTGTCGTCATTTCAATTAACGCCCATGTTCATGTCGTTGTTTTGGACTTCCGTCTCCGTTTCGCCTGCTACCTTCCAATAGTGATCCTTTCCCCATTTTAAACATCGTGTTCGATTGGGAAGTTAGATCTTTGTTGGAGGATCGATATCCATGTTTTAATCCTATTGAAATAAGGATTTTTGGGCCTATAAATACCCCATGGTGTTCCTCACGCGCGAGAGGTTAACAAGTAGGAGAGTTAACAGGAAGAAGAACAAGAGAGTTTTTGCCTGAGGAATAAAGAGAGAAGAGAGTTTTCATTTTTTTTTCTTGCAGGTTCTTCCTCCAAGCAATTCTTCCTCTTACGGCGTTCTTCTTACGGTGTTCTTTCTTCCATGGCGGCGTCTTTATCCATGCGTTCTTCATCTACTAAAGCAGCCGCGGCTGTTGCAGTAGATGAAGAACACGCGGATAAAGACGCCTTCCCTCCCCTTTACTGCTGTACACATAGCAGAGAGGGCACCTCCTCTTTAGCTTTTCTTTATTTGTTGTTATCATATCATCACCACGTGCATCCTCTTCTAGCTCTTTGCTAGAGATATTATCATACACTTGCTTTGCACATCATAGCATAAATTCCATACCTCGTTACTCCTCTTAGGGGTTTAAAACCAAAACACACAAGGTGTGTTCATGCCCAATTTGCTTAATTTCATATTATTAGAGCATTGATACTACACATCTTTTGGCTAATCCATTTATTGGTTCGTTTTGTGTGTTTTGCAAGGATAATCAAAGTAGAAACCCCCTTCATCGGCCGGCCGGTAGAAGGAGGAAGGAAGGACTTGCAATTTCCCCGCTTCACACAAGGTACATGTGATCATCTTTATATTTTTGAGGTAACCCCTCCGGCGATCACCATCCTTAGAGCATCTCATGCTCCCCCCTTTTCTTTGTGTTCCACATATTTTAGCATTTTATCCACATTAAAATCTTTACTTTTTTTAAAAAAAATGTCTATGTGACACGTTCACACCTAGTGCCAAGCAAACTTTCTCCATGGGGGAGTAGCGGTACTCAGTGCTGATAAGCTTCCAACTGAGGTAGTAGAGTGGCTGCTCTTTACCTTCTTCGTTGATTTGCGCCAATAGAGCCCCTAGTGAGGCATGCAGGGCGGCGATGTAGAGTATAAGGGGCTTGCCCTTAACTGGTGCCCCCAGGACTGGGGCAGTGAGGAGGTACTCCTTGATTTGCTCGAAAGCGGTGTGACATTCTGCGTCCCATATGAATAGGGCGTCTTTCTTCATCAACTTGCTTAAAGGCACACATCGACCGGAGAGGTTAGAAATGAACCTCCGAATGTAGGTGAGCCTCCCTTGGAATGACCTAAGTTGAGTAATGTTGCTGGGTGGTGGGAGCTCCCAGATCGCTTTGATCTTACTGGGGTCCACCTCGATTCCTCGGTATCTGACGACAAAGCTAAGGAACCTTCCGTTGGATATGCCAAAGGCGCATTTCATGGGGTTCATCTTGAGCCCATATTGCCGGAGTCGATTGAAGACTGGACGTAGATCATGCAAATGGTCTTCACGCCTTTTTGTCTTGACGACGAGGTCGTCGACATAACATTCGATGATATTGTGCAACATCTCGTCAAATATCTTGGTCATGGCTCTTTGATAAGTAGCACCGGCATTTTTTAAACCAAAGGGCATGCGCTTGTAGTTGAAAATCCCTTTAGGGGATCTAAAAGCTGTGTGGTTCTTATCTTTGAGGGACATATGGATCTGATTATAACCCGATGACCCATCCATGAAAGACAAGGCTTCATGATCGGTGGTCACATCGACCATTATTTCTGTGATCAGGACCGGGAAGTCATCCTTTGGACAGGTCTTATTGAGATCCCGGAAGTCGACACAGATGCGGACTTGACCACTTTTTTTCTTGACTGGGACTATGTTGGCGAGCCAGATTGGATAGATACACGGCTTGATGAAGTCGACCTCTGCCATTTTATTGACTTCGGTCGAAACCTGGAGCTCCAGCTCATGGCGCATGCGCCGCCGTGGCTGCTTGACTGGGGTGACTAAGGGAGAGATGGCTAGCTCATGCTCCGCTACAGAGGGGTCTAGCCCTGGCATCTCCCTGTACGTCCAGGCGAAGCAATCTTTATACTCAAGCAGGAGTTGCTTGTAGTCTCACCTTTCTGGCTCGGTGAGGAGAGTGATGACGAATGTGGGCGGGAGGGCTTCATCGTCGCCCAAGTTGATTTCAAAAAGCTCCTCAACGGTTGCCTGGCCGCCGTCCTCCAGCTCGGGAGGAGCAAGTTGAAAGTTGATGAAATCCTCATCATCGGTGTCAGCTTCAAGCATTTCGTGATTCTTGAAGCCACTGGTTGATGCCGATGGGACTGGAGGGCAGTTGTCGTTGGCATCCATCAGGTGTTGATCTGGGCCGCGGGCTTCTTGCCAGCGGTTGTCGACTGGGGTTTCTGGGGTCTGGCCGGAGTCGCCTACTGAAGTTGATAATCCTTCATAGCTGGTAGCAGGGACCTCTCCCTTATCAGGAGAGTTTGTTAAACTGAGTCCTTTGACTGGCCGGGTGGCAGGAGGAGCTTTTTTGGCCCCGGTGTCTTTACAGAGAGGCGAGGAAGGTTCCTCGACTGTTTGGGATGGAATGCTGGCTCTGACGGGGATCAAAATCAGGATCTCTTCTTCCTCATCCCTGGAGCTGTCAAATTTGGCCACGACTTTAGCCCGGCCGTCGACCGGCTGTGTCGGGCCTATGACATTGACCGCGTAGTGAACATGAAAGTCTGGGTCCTGGTCGTAGCCAAGCCCTCTGGTATCCTTGTGAAAGGATGAGGGTTGCCCCCTGGCCTGGGAAGGAGTCCACAGTCGGTGGAAATACCTCCGTTATGTGGAAGCTTGCCATTGAGGTATGTGTTGCTTCAGACACATCTCCTGAATGTACGGTGATAGGCTGTCCAATACTTGGATTGCTCCAAGGGCAACATCGGCTCGTTTGGACCAGCCAAAGTCGTCATCTGGCAAGGCTTGAGGGACCATGTCTGTAAGGCCCGTTCTTTAACGGATCTTTACCAGTATTAAAATGTATTTTAATCCATGAATTTAGAAGATTTTTAGGGCCTTATTGGGCCTAGTTAAGTGGGCTTGGTGCATATATATAAGAGTTTTAGAAATTAAATGGGGCGTTTATACAATTTTGCTTAACTTAAGGTTTTTTAGAAATTAGAGGTTTTTTTTGAAAAAAAAATAATATACAAAGTTTTTTTCAATCTCTCTCCCTAACCCTCTTACACCCGAACTCGCGACCCCCTTTCGACCGCACCCGTAGGCGAACGCCCGCGACCCTCTCCCCCTTTTTCCCTCTCGACGCGTAGTGACCCAAGGGCCATGGTGGAGGCGCCGGTGGCTCCGCCGGCGAGCTTGGAGGGTGAGGACCGTGAACGGCGAAACCCCTTTCCCCCTCTCCTCTTCGCGGTGCACGGCGACCCCGGCCACGGCGGAGGAGCCGGTGGCCTCGCCGACGAGCCTGCATGGAGGAGGAACGCGGCGACGTCCTCGTCGGAACCGGACCGTGGCGAGGAGGTGCGATCCCACGGCAGAAGACGGCGGCCCTCTCTCCCCTTCTCGCAGCGAAATCGGCGTCTTCGGCTTGAAATCCGAAGGGGGGCGGCCTTCTTTCCGTGCTAGGAGCGACGGAAGCTTCCCCGTGACGCGAGGAATGCGCAGACGTCAACCCGAGTCGAACCGCGGGGTGTAGTGACGGCCGGGAAAAGGCGAGCCGCGGCGTGACCCTCGGCTTGCATGCGGTCGGAACGGAGTTTTCATCGCGTTTGAGGTAGGGGGACCGATGCCCTAGCTTGTTAGATCGTTCCTAATGCCATGCCCATTGTCTTTATGTTTTAAACGGCATGCCCATCGTCTTTATGTTTTTGAAGCATGCCCATCATCTTTATGTTTTTGGAGCATGCCCATCGTTGCTGAGTTCATAGACGATGAATTGTCATATTATGATGGTGCAATGGCAGGGAACATGTTAAAGTTATGATTCCCGTCGATTTGGGTTGACTGGGAGGGGATCCGATTATGATTCCCGTGGATTCGATTCTCCAGTAAGGACCATGTTTAAATTATTTCAAGGTTTGTAACGGTCCGCCCATAAACCGTTTACTGACCCGAGAGGCTGACAATTTGATAGTGTAAATATTTTAAATCTATATGGCGGTGAAAGCCTCGCGGCCAGACCGTTTAGCAGCACGCAGCGGTTCGTTATTCGATCGCCTAAGACTATAGCGGCCCTAGTTCGACCGCTTGTTCTTTAATTTTTACGTGTCCGTTTAATTGTGCATTTAATATTGCATCTTCGCCATGTTTAAATATTTTTACAAACTGTGGCATGTTTTTAGATCCCAGTAGAATTATTTTATCTTTCCTTGTGATGGAGCCACTAGTCGTAGCCCGACGACCTTTCATGTCGATCCCACCTGGGAGAGGTGGCGGGGTAGTCCCGTTTTACGATTTTTAAGCTAGTTTTCGTGGGCCCCTGCTTAACAGTAGCGTCCTACTAGAGGGGGAAACTAGCTAGAGGCCTGGCTCGAGGCGACGAGCCGGTGTGTGCACACGTGGTCAGAGGCTTGGACTGACATTGACGAGTGTTACTCTGACTAGTTACTTGTTTCTAGTACTGTTACACGTCTCGCTTGTCGCTATCCAGACTTGCATAGATGCTTGAGGCGCAGTGTAAGCCGTCTCTAGACGCATCTGGTTTCTTCTTTCTGGTGGTCTCCTCTCTCTTGTCACTTGGAAATGATTGAGTTATCATTCTATTGGTAGATTTCGAGTACTCACGTTTAAATTTAATTGGCATTGTAGTTAGCTATTGTTAAATTGTGTAGATAGTTTTATAGGTTTACTAAACTATCGTTTGTTGTGCCATTGCATGTTTAATTATGTCAATGCATGCTTTAACTGCTTTTACATGTTTAGTTGCGAGGTAGGGATCCACGTGACCCCTACTGAGTCTGACTGAGACTCACCATTACTCTTTCAGGTGAGCAGCAGTAGCCGTCTTCCGGAGCTTCCCGTGTTTTTGACGACAGGTCTTAGCAGCCAGCAGTGGTCTGTCTATCTGTGTTAGTCCTTTTGGCCGGGGTATGCCCTATGTAGTTTCACTTTTGGACTTTTGTTTAGTCGTTGGACTTGTATAATTTGTGGATCTGGACTATTGTATATATTTATCACTCTGATATTTTAATTGCTTCCGTTTATAGTTCAAATTGTTGCTATATTTAAATTGCGCTCGTGTAATCTCAATTCGTTATGCATCCCCTCGACAAAACCCCTCCAACCCTTACGGGGCCTCATCAGCCTCTTGGGTGGCTTCCCCGAGTTCTTGGTATCGGTTGATCGATGATATCGGTTTGCCGGTATCCGGATCTCCGGGTCATTACAGTTGGTATCAGAGCGGTGTTGAGGATTTGTATAAGGAATCGAAATTGCAATAGTCCAGAACAAGTCCATGTGTACCACTATTGGTAGCTTAGGTTGTTTTCCGTGATGACTTATGGTTTTCTGTTGTTTTGTGTTTTCGTTTAGTTTAAAATGCCGCCTCGTAGAAGGGCACATGTACCTAGGGAGGGAAGTGGCACTTCTCCTCCTCCGGCTAATGTACCAACTCAAGTTCAAGCTGATCCTGCCCCTCAAGCTGATTTGCCTCCAGGTGGCCGTGGCAGGGCATTATAAGTGTTTTTGCTGTTCCACCCGCCGATTTATGAAGGACAGGCAGATCCCGATGCAGCCAGAGTGTGGCTTGATGCAACCGAACGTGTGTTCCGTTCAATGGAATGCACGGAGGATGAAAAAGTCATGTTGGCTACCTTTCAACTTCAAGGAGCAGCACTCGCGTGGTGGACCACGGAGTGGGAAGTTGCTTTCCGATCTCGTCCACTTCGTCAGATAACTTGGAGGGAGTTTGTCACAGCCTTTGAGCGCACTTACAGTCCAGCTTACCTCAGAATGGACAAGATGCACCAATTCATGGAACTGGCTCAAGGTGACATGACTGTGCTGCAATATTGGAATAAGTTCATGGAATTGGGTCGATATGCGCCCCACATCCTTGCTGATGAAGGTTTGAAGACCGAGCAATTTTTACGAGGTTTGAAAGCGGAGTTGAGGCAGCCCTTGATTGCAACCAGAGTAGCAGAGATGGATGCAGCATATCAGGCAGCTGTTGCTCTAGAACTTGACATGGCAAGATCCCGTGGGCTTACTCAAGTTGACTCAGTTCAGCCGAGTGTGCAGTTTCAACAGGTCAGTCAGCCGTCTGTGGCAGGAGTTCCATCTGTTGTACCTGCTGCCAATGGTACTTCTTTTTCTAAACCCAAATTCAAGAAGATCAAGAAGTTTAAGAAGCGGTATGGCATTCAAGCTTCTTCGGGTACCGTGCAGCAACAATCATCACCTTCTTTCCAGCGTCAAGGCTCAACAGCAAGTCAGCCGAGACCGTGTTTGAGGTGTGGTGGGAGCCACCCAGGCAAGCCGTGTTCGATGCCGGTGGTTTACTTTCGTTGTGATCAACCGGGGCATGTGGTTCGACACTGTCCTCTGAGGCCGCAACCGGTGCAGTTCTCTCAATTTTCTCAACCACAACCGTCTCAGTTCAGACCTCCTCCACCACCACAACCTCAGCAATATTATCCTCAAGCTTCAGTGTCATCTTCCCAGCAGTCTACTGCAGCTGGCAGAAAGTAAAAAGGGAAGGTCTCTCACATAACTCGCGCTGAAGCGGTGGCGTCTCATCTCGTTGAAGGTACTATTATGATTTATGGTCATGCAGCTCGTGTTATATTTAATTCAGGTGCTTCCTATTCATTTATTTCTGAAGATTTTATTGCATGTATTGAGGAGCCGACACTTGAGATATATTGTGAGTTGCTCGTGGAATTACCTTCTGGAGATTTCATGTTCACTCCTCTCTAGATTATATGTGTTGCAGCTGGTTGATTATGATATCATTCTGGGCATGGATTGGTTGGAAGAGTACGGAGCCGTGGTTGATTGTAGATCAAAGAAAGTCTATTTTTAACCACATGGTAAACTATCATTCTACTTCCAAGGTATTCGATCTCGTTCTTCTCGCTTGCTTATTTTTGCTATTCGAGCCTGTAGATTACTTAATGCAGGTTGTCAGGGATTCTTAGCTTCCGTGGTTGCTGTTGAAGCACCACAGCAGAACATCAATGATATTCCTATGGTTTGTGAATTTCCTGATGTATTGCCTGATGAGTTACCATGCTTACCTCCTCAGTGAGAAATAGAAATGATGATTGAATTAATTTCAGGTACGGCACCTTTAGCAAAGGCACCATACCGTATGGCTCCAGCTGAATTAAAAGAATTGCGAGCACAGTTGTTAGATTTGTTGGAAAAAGGCTATATCCATCCTAGCTTTTCTCCATGGGGTGCTCCAGTTTTGTTTGTGAAAAAGAAAGATGGAAGCCTGAGGCTATGTATTGATTACATGCAATTGAATCAGGTGACTATCAAGAACAAGTATCCTCTGCCCAGGATTGATGATTTGTTTGATCAATTGCAGTCTGCTACTGTCTTTTCTCGAATTGAGCTTCGATCTGGCTATTTTCAATTGAGGATTCAGGAATCTGATGTGGAAAAGACTGCCTTTAGCACGCGATATGGTCATTATGAATTTTTGGTTATGAAGTTTGGGCTAACCAATGCTCCAGCAACTTTTATGGACCTGATGCAGCGTGTGTTCCGTCCATACCTGGATCAATTTTTCGTGATCTTTGTCGATGATATTCTTGTTTATTCTGCTTCTGAAGAAGAACATGTGCAACATCTCAGGATCGTGTTGCAGACTCTGTGAGATCACGAGCTCTATGCAAAATTCAGTAAATGTGAGTTTTGGCTTCGGGAAGTTCACTTTCTCGGCCATGTGATTTCTGGTGCCGGAGTTGCAGTTGATCCGGTGAAGATTGAAGCTTTTCTTCAATGGTAGAGACCGAGGACTGTGACAGAGATCAGGAGTTTTCTGGGTCTTGTTGGTTATTATCGAAGATTCATTCAAGATTTTGCACGGATTGCCGCGCCGATGACTCGTCTGACACGTAAAGATGTGCCTTTTGTCTGGTCAGACCAGTGTGAGCAGAGATTTAATGAATTGAAAATGCTACTCACTACTTCTCCAGTACTGGTTCTACCTTCTGGCTCGAGTGGATTCGTGGTATGCACGGATGCTTCTCGAGTAGGTCTGGGTGCAGTGCTGATGCAACATGGTAAAGTTATAGCTTATGCATCCCGACAATTAAAGCACCATGAAGAGAATTATCCCACTCATGATTTAGAGTTGGCGGCAGTGATCTTTGCATTGAAAATCTGGAGACATTATCTGTATGGTGAGAAATTTGAGATCTTTACAGATCATCAAAGCTTGCAGTATGTGTTTTCCCAAAAAGATTTGAATCTCCGGCAGCGCAGATGGATGGAATACATGAAAGACTATGATTTCACTCTCTCCTATCAGCCAGGTAAAATGAATGTAGTGGCTGATGCTCTGAGCAGGAAAGTGCAAATCAGTCATTTGCTAGTTCCATAAAGGAAGTTGTGAGAACAGTTTCCTAGCGAGACATTCAGCATGAGTATTCCTTCTGACCCGTTGGTAGCTGTGTGTGCAAGTCTTGTGATGACTCCAGCTATTTATCAGTAGATCAAGGAAGCTCAACAGGCCGATTCTGATCTGTCCCACATTATAATGATGCATGATATTGAATTTGATGATGAATTGGTGGTCAGCTTCAGAGGAAGGCTATATGTTCCAGCTATTGATGAATTAAGAAATGCCATCTTGCGTGAAGGCCATGGATCCCGTTATGCTATTCATCCCGGCACTACCAAGATGTATCAAAATCTGAAAAGGCAGTTCTGGTGCCCAGGGATGAAAAAGGATGTAGCTGAGTTTTTGTCTAAATGTTTAACATGCCAACAGGTTAAAGCCGAGCATCAAAAGCCTGGAGAAATGCTTCACCCTTTAGAAATTCCGATGTGGAAATGGATCATGTCACGATAGATTTTGTTGTGGGTTTGCCTCGGACTTCACAGGGTTATGATGGAATCTGGCTGTTGGTTGATTGTTTGACTAAAACAGCAAGATTATTGCTGATTAAAGTTGCTTGGAGTGTTCAGAAATTGGCCGAACTTTATGTTGAAAAGATTGTGCCATTACATGGAATTCCAATATCAATTGTGTCAGATCGTGACCCACGATTTACTTCTGGCTTTTGGCCCAGTTTTCAAAAAGCGTTGGGCACAGAGTTGGCTTTCAGTTCAGCGTATCATCCTCAATCTGACGGTCAGTCAGAAGGGACTATTCAGACTTTAGAAGACATGTTGAGATCGTGTTGCCTAGATTGGTAGGGTTCGTGGGGTCAGCATTTGCCACTTGTGGAATTTGCTTATAATAGCAGCTATCATTCTAGCATTGGCATGGCAACGTATGAGGCTTCATATGGGCATCCTTGTAGTACACCTTTGAACTGGTTTGAGGCCAGTGACAGATTGTTGACAAGACCTGATTTAGTTCAACAATGTGCTTATGTGGTTCGCTTGATGAGGCAGAAAATGTTGACAACTCAGAGTTGACAGAAAAGTTATGCAGATCAGCGCAGGCGACCATTGCAATTTGAGCCTGGAGATATGGTCTTTGTAAAATTATCTCCAATGAAAGGTGTGATGAGGTTAGAGAAGCGTGGAAAGCTTAGTCCCCGTTATGTTGGTATGTTTCCTATTCTGGAATGTGTGGGCCAAGTGGCTTATCGACTTCAGTTGCCAGCGGCGATGCAACTAGTTCATGATGTGTTTCATGTTTCTCAGTTGAGAAAGTATGTTCCTGATGCATCTCACGTGCTCGATGATTTAGTTTGGCCTGAAGTGACTGCAGATTTGTCTACGCCAGAGTACCCAATTAGAATTGATGATCGTCGTGAGCAACGACTGAGAAGTAAGGTAATCCCTCTGGTTAAGGTAGTTTGGCAGCGTCATTCGGGTAATGAAGCTACTTGGGAACGTGAGGATGAAATGCATCAGCAATTTCCATTTTTATTCGAGTAAGGTAAAATTCTTTCAGTTCGCTCCTTGTTCTTCCTTTTAAATTTTGAGGATGAAATTTTTATTAGGAGGGAGGGACTGTAAGGCCCGTTCTTTAACGGATTTTTACCGGTATTAAAATGTATTTTAATCCATGAATTTAGAAGATTTTTAGCGCCTTATTGGGCCTAGTTAAGTGGGCTTGGTGCATATATATAAGAGTTTTAGAAATTAAATGGGGCGTTTATACAATTTTGCTTAACTTAAGGTTTTCTAGAAATTAGAGGTTTTTTTTGAAAAACAAAATAATATACAAAAAAAATTTCGTGAGAAAGAGAACCGCTCCCTAACCCTCTTACGCCCGAACCCGCGACCCCCTTTCGACCGCACCCACAGGCGAACGTCCGCGACCCTCTCCCCCCTTTTCCCTCTCGGCACGCAGGGACCCAAGGGCCATGGCGGAGGCACCGGTGGCTCCTCCGGTGAGCTTGGAGGGTGAGGACCGCGAACGGCAAGACCCCTTTCCCCCTCTCCTCTTCGCGGCGCACGGCGACCCCGGCCACGACGGAGGAGCCGATGGCCTCATCAGTGAGCCTACAAGGAGGAGGAACGCGGCGGCGTCCTCTTCGGAGCCGGACCGCGGCGAGGAGGTGCAATCTCGCGGCGGAAGACGGTGGCCCTCTCTCCCCTTCTCGTGGTGAAATCGGCGTCTTCGGCTTGAAATCCGAAGGGGGGCGGCCTTCTTCCCGTGCTAGGAGTGACGGAAGCTTCCCCGCGACGCGAGGAACGCGGAGACGTCAACTCGAGTTGAACCGCGGGGTGTAGTGACGGTCGGGAAAAGGTGAGCCACGGCGTGACCCTTAGCTTGCATGCGGTCGGAACGGAGTTTTCATCATGTTTGAGGTAGGGGGACCGATGCCCAGCTCATTAGATCGTTCCTAATGCCATGCCCATTGTCTTTATGTTTTAAACGGCATGCCCATCGTCTTTATGTTTATGAAGCATGCCCATCATCTTTATGTTTTTGGAGCATACTCATCGTTGCTGAGTTCATAGATGATTAATTGTCATATTATGATGGTGGAATGGCAGGGAACAGGTTAAAGTTATGATTCCCGTCGATTTGGGTCGACCGGGAGGGGATTCGGTTATGATTCCCGTGGATTCGATTATCTGGTATGGACCATGTTTAAATTATTTCAGGGTTTGTAACGGTCCGCCCATAAACCATTTACTGACCCGAGTGGCTGAAAATTTAGATTATTTTAAATCTATATGGCGGTGAAAGCCTCTTGGCCAGACCGTTTAGCATCACGCAGCGGTTCGCTATTCGACCGCCTAAGACTATAGCGGCCCATGTTCAACCGCTTGTTCTTCAATTTTTGCATGTTTGTTTAATTATGCATTTAATATTGCATCTTCGCCATGTTTAAATATTTTTACAAACAGTGGCATGTTTTTAGATCCCAGTAGAATTATTTTATCTTTCCTTGTGATGGAGCCACTAGTCGTAGCCCGACGACCTTTCGTGTCGATCCCACCTGGGAGAGGTGGCGGGGTAGTCCCGTTTTACGGTTTTTAAGCTAGTTTCCGTGGGCCCTGCTTAACAGTAGCGTCCTACTGGGGGGGAAACTAGCTAGAGGCCTGTCTCGAGGCGACGAGCCGGTGTGTGCACACGTTGTCAGAGGCTTGGACTGACATTGACGAGTGTTACTCTGACTAGTTACTTATTTCTGGTACTGTTATGCATCTCGCTTGTCGCTATCTAGACTTGCGTAGATGCTTAAGGCGCAGTGTAAGCCGTCAGTGGACGCATCTGGTTTTTTCTTTCTGGTGGTCTCTGTCTCTCTCTTGTCACTTGGAAATGATTGAGTTATCATTCTATTGGTAGATTTCGAGTACTCACGTTTAAATTCAATTGGCATTGTAGTTAGCTGTTGTTAAACTGTTTAGATAGTTTTACAGCTTTACTAAACTATCGTTTGTTTTGCCATTGCATGTTTAATTATGTCAATGCATGCTTTAACTACTTTTACATGTTTAGTTGCGAGGTAGGGATCCACGTGACCCCTACTGAGTCTGCTGAGACTCACCCTTACTCTTTCAGGTGAGCAGCAGTAGCCGTCTTCCAGAGCTTCCCGTGTTTTTGACGGTAGGTCTTAGCAGCCAGCAGTGGTCCGTCTATCTGTGTTAGTCCTTTTCTTGTACTTTTGGCCGGGGTATGCCCCGTGTTGTTTCACTTTTGGACTTTTGTTTAGTCGTTGGACTTGTATAAATTGTGATTTGGACTATTGTATATATTTATCACTCTGATATTTTAATTGCTTCCATTTATAGTTTAAATTGTTGCTATATTTAAATTGTGCGCGTGTAATCTCAATTCGTTATGCATCCCCTCGACAAAACCCCTCCAACCCTTTTGGGGCCTCATCAGCCTCTTGGGTGGCTTCCCCGAGTTCTTGGTATCGGTTGATCGATGATATCAGTTTCCCGGTATCTGGATCTCCGGGTCATTACAATGTCTCCCTTATATAAGACAATGGGTTTGTCCCTGTTAGCCTTTTCCTTGTTCTTGTGCTGTCGCTTGAAGGTGATGATAAAAGTCGTCAACAACTCAACGATGTGCTCCTCAGATGCACACGGAAACTGGATGCAATCTGGCAGCAAGCATATACTCTTGCCAATAGCTCGACTAATGAGGTTGGCCTCAAAGTCGATTTGGCGCCTCTTAGGGCGGTCTGGGGTTGACTTAGAGATAAGGCGTAGCCGATGAAGCTTGGCCTTCTCCTCGTCAATGGAGAATAGATCACCATTATCTCCCTCCGAGTGCCAGCCATTACTTTTGCTCTTAATCACGGGGTATGGGCTGATCCCCTTAAAGTAGAGCGCAGCGTCGGCCAGATTGCATTCTGCCGGAGTGAAGGGTGATAGGTATGCAAAGACCATGTGTTGTTCCCCTCCCTTGGCATACTTGATGCATTGGTGAAGAGTTGATGGGACGACCCAATTTTCATGGAGCCAGGGCTTGCCTAGCAACACCTTATATGATGTGTTGGCATTGATGATGTAGAATCTTACCTTGAATGTGAAATCATCGAGCACCAAATTGACATCCACCCGGCCGAGGACATCCTCGGTGTCTTGATTGAAGCTGGATATCTTGACCGCTTGAACCTTCTGGAGGTAGGGGGTCAGATATAGAGTCTTGAATGTTTTGAGTGGCATGATGTTGATGGCGACACCGGCGTCCACCAGGATCCGGTTCACATCATGCCCATTGACTTTCCCCTTCATGTAGAGAGGACGATTATGGCACGGAGGGGATAGCAACATGTCCTTCTCTGTAAGGAGACAGTGGCTGTGAAGGCTTCATAGGCATGCATCTTCATTTTGGCGACATGTGCTTCGTATGCTTCCGGCTCTTGGAGTATTTTGATGAGGGTTTCTCTCAGCTCTTTACTTCAAGCAATGGCTTCCCAAATTGTAATACTGGCAGGGAAGCGCTTCATCTGGTGGAGGACTTTCCAGTCGGCCCGAGCTCGGGCTTCCCCCAAGGGGGGAAGTATGTCGGGCTGAGCTTTCTGCGGGCTGCCGAGTAGCTCCCTATCGGGGAGTTGCACTACCTTGCCTTTGCCACCGGGATCAGGCTGACCGGACGGGGCAATGGTTCTTTGTCTGGTTCGGGAAGCCACTGGCTCGCCTCACTGAGAAGCGCTGATGTTGTCAAGAGGTGGAATGGCCACCATGTTGCAGGTACAGCTGCGAAGCATCTCTTCCAACTGCTGTGGGGACGGATTTTTTTTATTATCCTTATTTTTATTTGATTATTAAGGATTTATTTATTAGTTATTATTAGGCGTTCTAGTCACTGGAGTGACAATTTATTATGCGCTCGATCTGACTCAGTCAGTCGATTATGATGTTCGTGTCGGGACTCAGAGTCCGTCATACCATAAAGGTTATGATGTTAATTACGTCCTCTAAGAAAGAGGACAACCCTTGATTAATTACCAAGAGAGGATGCCCCAGGGGCAAGACAAGATGAGACTGCGATGCTGACTTCCTTCGCAAGATTTGGAATGCGTATGAATAATCATGTGATGCAAGATATGATAATAATGTGCAGAATAAATCCGGCAACATATTCCCTTATCTTGGTCTATGCCAAGTGGGAATATAGGTCATCCATCCACGGAATGCCGAGATAGAAGCCAAAGGAAGGATGGGCGTAGCCCGAGATCCAGGAGGATCTAAGTGTGACGGGACAATGTCCACTGTCATGGTATCTGTTAATATTCCCTTGAAAAACTATTGGAAGACATGCAGTGGCAGGACTCCAAGGGTTAGCAGGGTTAGCAGAAAACGTTGTAGTCAAACGGTCTAATGTGGGGGGGGAACCCCATTGATTTAGCTCCCTTAGACTTGGGTGGAGGATCATGATTCCCCCTGACATGATAGGGGTTGGCAAGAAGGCTAGGGATGTTAGGTCTAGGATGAGTTTAGGGCTTGTTGAGGTGGCTGGGAAGTTGAGCATTTGAATGGTAGTAGGGGTTGAGATGAATCAGCGCGAATAAGAATCGACGCGAAGGCAAACCGACGCGATGGAGTCTCGGCTCGATATGCCTCGGTGCGAGAATGAGCAAAAAGGGTGGGAGCATCGGCACGGTGAATGCCCGGCGTGCCAATCACCTGGCGCGGATCTCGTGCCGAGAGAAGGCTGTGCCGGGAGGTTGCATGGCGCCGAGAAGAGTATCCCTTTTAGGTTTTAGGTGTTTTGGAGGCTCTATGAGATTATGGGTTTTGATGGATTCCATTGAGGGTATCTCTTATGTTCAGTAAGGGTTTCATGGGCCCACAAACAGTGATATTCAGGTAAGATGAAAGGTGGGGGGTTGACTCATCCACATAGGGTCCAGGGAGACCGTGTAACCATAATGATTATATTCCCCCTATTACAATGAGCAAAGAGCCATAAGATAGCCTTTCTCAGGGCTTTTGCCACACCAAGTGGGGTTGATTCATCGATTTAATAAAACTTCACACAATACGATAAAGCAAAGATCGTGAATGAATTTTGGCAGCATCTCCCCTTGTTCTGGACGATGCCAAAAGGGGGTTATAGGTCATCCATCCACAGAGTGCCGGGATGGAAGCCAAACGAGAAATGGGCGTAGCCCGAGATCCAAAAGGATCACAATCCGATGGGATAATGTCCACTCATCATGGTGTTTCTTAATATCCCCTTGGGAAGGCCATAGGAGAGCATGCAGTGGCAGAACTCCCTAGGCCAACGGGGTTACAGAATGTAGGGGGGGTTTAGCCCCGTTGATTTAGCTCCCACAAGGGTTGAATGAAGGCCATTGCTCCTCGGGTGATAAGGTTCTATGTTGATGGATTATAGGGCTCAGAGTTCTTGAGAGCATCGGCACTAGGCTATCGGCACGGATGAAGGTCGGCGTGGCAAGGAAGACGGGTCTTGGCGAGATGGGAAAAGCTCAACCGGCGCGGGTAGCACTCGGTGCGGAAGTCGCGGAGAGAGGGAGCCGCGCCGGGAGGCTTCTAGGATCAGGGTTTTAGGGGGTTTAAACGGGTAGTGAGCTGAGGATTTCAAAGACTTCTTTGGGGGGTTCTGAGGAGTTCTATTTAGGGATTTCAAGGAGTTTTACCTAAGGCTTTGAAAGGTTTTATTCAAGGGATTTGAGGTGGTCGACAAAGATGAAGGATGGTTTTGGAACACATCACCCCGAGGAGGAGAGGGCTTTCACTCTGGAGCATCACTGCGAGCCAGGATATTGATTCAATCACATGAACTTTGGATATATCCCTCACCGTCTCACGAATGAGAAGCCATGAGATGGACTGTCTCTGGCTCTAACCACGATTGCGGGGTTTGGAAAACAGCTACGATGCAGTAGAATCAAGCGGTTTAAAGAGTGTGCATACAACAGAGTCAGATCCATTCACGACGACTGTCAAACACAATAGCTTTCAGAGAGGCAGAGAGAGAGATAAAACTCCAGGATCTCAGTCTAATTTCATTAAAAAAGATGCATACATTTAGCACAGAGAGGGGTGTTGGGATCGGTGCGATGAATTCAGAGGGGGGTGAATGAATCTTCCCTTAAAAAATTACTCCCAATTAAAAACTATAACAATCAGAGATGCGGAATTAACACAAATAAGTGCCTTGTATGACACAGGTGTTCTTTTCGAACGAAATGGAAAGATCAGATAGACTTAACTTCTGATCTACTCTATATGCACTAGGGTGCAAACCCAATTCCAATCAAATATGTGGTGTGTGAATAAACCACTCACTAGATGAAAGAACACATCGATCCTAAGCATGCATCTAGTGAAACACAATAGACAATCAAACCACTACACAGAAGATTTTTAAGGGGGTTCGGTCCTCCAGACCTACGTCCACCGCACACTCCAACTAGAGTGTGGATTCCGCTGATACACAGCTTAAACCGTTGGGCCTCACAGCTTGCCTACTGTAATACCCCGATTATTTATTAAGTTTTCTTGAGCTTTTATTAATTAAAAATTGAATTAAAATGAATTAATGTTTGAATTTTGAAATATTAATATTTAATTCATTAGAAAATAGAACCTATAAATTCGACTACCTTAGAAAAATTTGTAAAAATAGTAATTGGGTAAAAGATCATTTTTATAGTAATTTTGTCTTCTGGACTTGACCCAAATTAATTACGTAACCTTGTCTAATTGGAGGATTAATCCCGAATTTGACTTTCACCTAACCTTTACCTAATCGTAACTTAAAACGTGAAATTTGACCTTGTTACTCAACCAAATGATCTGAAATCAAGGGCAAATGGAAGGCCACGAGGTAAGGAACATTTACCCTCAATCAATTTGAGGTAAACCTAGCCCTAAAACGTGCTGCCGACATAGTTTTGGTCAAGTCAAGGATTTCGGCGCCGTTTTTAACACGTAACTTGCAGCGTCGAATACTCCCAACTCCGAAGGATCCAGAAGCCCCATGACCTATAGAAATGTAGCTCTTCGACTCTAGTTTCATTTGGTTGCTGTGGGGTACGTTGAAGTTACAGATCCAAGGAGTTCTTGCTCGATTAGTGGAGGTGGGTCGGCAGGCCGTCGGCTTCCTCTCTTCCTTCCTTGTTCCAACGATTGAGGTAGGAATTCTCAACCAAACTTCGATCATGAGTATAGAAAATTGTTCCTCTCATCGAGCTCTATCCATTGGTGGCAAAAGCTCCAATTTTCATTAGGTATCCGTGGAGATATCGAGCTTTTTGTGAGGTGCTGTCAAGCTTGTTCTTTATTCTAGGGTTTCGAGTTCCCTCTTCAATTTGAGGTAGGATCTAACAACCAAATCCTAATTAACTTACATGAAGTAATCAGCATGTTGTTAGCTTTTATTCAACGTAGAAACCCCCAATTTTTATTGAGCATGCTTGGTGAATTTCGAATTTTTGTAGAAGCATGTCTAGAACATGATTCATATAGTATTCCTTTAAGCCAGAGCTTGATTGCGGGCTTATTTTGAGTCATGTAACCTGATATTCATGTAGAATATCATACATGGTTGGATTCATGATCGAGTTAGCTTTCTTTTGACACCAAAATCCCCAAATTTGGTTTTGTATATCGAGAGAATTTGACAATTTAGTGGATGTATGTCTTGAACTAGGTCTCCTTGTGTTCTTCATAGAATAGGTTGTGATTCTGGTGAATTCTGATGAAATTCGTGTTTCCAAATTGTAGTTTTATGACCCTAATATGTCTAGCAAGATTCCTATAGCATGTGGTTTTAATTTCAACTCAATTGGACCTCATTTGGATGAGTTAATGGGTTTTCCGGAGGCAACTTACGTTACTGTTCTTGCAGGGGTCGACCCTAGGGGTCGACCCATTTTCTGGGCAGCCCAGCAGGCCCGAGGGTCGACCCCAGGGGTCGACCCATCCACTCCCTGCAAGGGGGTCGACCCCAGGGGTCGACCCATCCTGCAGATTTTGAGGGGGTCGACCCCAGGGGTCGACCCATTCAGCTGCCAGACCCCAATTTTTCAGGGGTCGACCCCAAGGGTCGACCCATACACCAGAAAACTAGTTTTCATCGTTTTTCGACTCGAGGATCGATCCAGATCATTAGGGGATCGACCTATTGAACTTAGACCAATTGAAAACTATACTTTTGAAGAACCAGTGACCTATTCTGGAAACCTTATGATTTCAATTTACATTGGTTCCTACTTGCAAAGATAGTGTAAAAACATGCCGTTTACCATCTTCATTTCGACTCATACATTGGTTGAATAGAAACCCACATAATTAGTGGTTAATGGTGTAATTAAATCTCTGTTAATGCATTCTTTTTCCTTCCTGTACAAACTTGTTCCTTTACCTTATCATCTTGAATCAACTTTTGGCAATTGTCTTAATGCAAATGATAATGGATAATCTTTGACATGTTAACTTGATAATTAGGATTAATATGTTGATTAGCTTGTTGGATAGCTGCTGTACTACAGTAGCGCAGCATGATTAACTCTTATTGTGATTGGTTTTCAATCTTCTTGATGATTGTGCTTACCTTGAAATTCTGAAATGAATCTCCTTCCTACTTGAAATTGTTATTGCTACATGGTTCAAACCTTGGAATTCTGGCCATAAATTGTGGAAGTCTAGATTCGTGGGATCTTTGATCCAAAGAAATCAATGCCTGGCAAATAATTAAGGGCTCGGTCTAGTCCTGGGAGGAGCGCCCGAACACTACGTGTACCCCCGGGGAGGTGATTGACTAGGTGTGGCATTTGGCACCAGTACTATGACATGGGTTAAATCTAGGACTGGCCACTACTCTCTACTACTCTCTACTACATTTCACTTTCCACGCTTCACTGTTCTATACTCTACTTGTCGTTACTTTACTTGCTGCTACTTGGACGTGGAAATGAAACTACACACGTGCTTGACATGACTTGAATTATCTTGATATGGCCAACTCTTTATCGTTATCTCTTGTAGTAAATTCTTGTCTTTGTTATTCCTCTTAAGTATTACCATTCTATTCCTTTATATCTCTTGACCTTGCAAGATCTTTAAATTTTGTTTCATTATATCATCATGATTCTTTTATTGCATTATCCTTTGTAGCATGATATTTTGAAAATGTAATTAAACTGCTAATCACTTATACCTATCTGTTATTTCCTACTGAGCGTCAGCTCATAGTTGTTGTTTCCCCCCTTTCCAGGCTTTTCAGGTGACGCGCTTACCGATGGGGAAGGGCAGGAGTGATGTTTTGAGTGTATCAGTTAGTCGAGTTTAGAGTGTGTTGTGTTTCAGTTATGTTATTGTGGTTTAGAGTTTGTTATCCCAGTTGTATTGAGTTGATTTGAGGATTACTGTACCAATTATGTTTTGTTTAATGGTCAATAAGTTATTCCATTTCTTAGCACTTGTATATATTTAGATTAGTTCTCTCTCTTGCCAGCTCGTTTCTAACTGTACGTCCTGATATTCCGCGTCGGGGCGTGACAGTTTAGTTGGTATCAGAGCCCTAGGTTTCATATTCAAAGGTTCCCTAAGTTTAGGTTTTCTTGCATTGCATCTCAATAATCGGTATATCGAAAGGTGTTGTCCGAACGTTAGGCTACGCCTATCGGGAAGGTCGCATACTTACGCGAGTGGTCTTCGGACCGATTAGCTCCGCCAGGTACCGAGTTTTTGGTCGTGTTTAGGTGCATTAGACCTCTAACCTTGTTAAAGTCTAGAACTTGACCTGGTGAGATTGGGTAGAAACTTGGGTTAAGTTCGTTCCTTAATCGTGTTATTATCTATTTTATTGGACCTAAGTAATCTATTTCTCGTGTAGATGGTAGCCGATCGTGCTGAATGAAAGGAACCTGTAGCGCACGGTTCAAGGCCTGACTCAGGCGTTACATCAGGTAGCTCAAGCTGAAGCAGCGGGTCATGGCACCGGTGACTTATACCGAAACTTTCGAGGAATGAACCTACCAAGATTTGCTGGTTCGACTAACCCCGATGAGGCCGAGCATTGGCTCCACGAAATGGGGAGAATTTTTGAAGTCATGCAATGCACCGACCAAGAGCGTGTCCTTCTTTCTACCTTCCAATTGGAGCGGGACGCGTGTACTTGGTGGGATTCCGTCAAGGCAACTCTAGGCGATCAACAAGTCACATGGGAGGAGTTCGAGGAATTCTTCAACGATAAATATTTTTCCGATCGTGTACAAGAGAAGAAGGCGGCGGAGTTCGCGGCTCTAAAGCAGCGAAGCTTATCGGTGGCCGAATATGAAGCACAGTTCTCTCGGCTTTCGCGCTATGCTACTCACCTTATCTCCACAGAAAAGATGAAAGCTAAGCGATTTCTCAACGGGTTGAAGCTTCATTACATCAATCAACTGGCGCCGATGGAGATCTCTACTTATTCTGAGATGGTGAGAAAGGCACAAGTTCTAGAAGATACCTTAGAAATGACGGAGAGGATCCGTGGGCAAGGCATGAAGAAGGAACAACCAATTCCTAAACCCGGATTTGGCACTAGCAAAAAGAGGCCCATGAGTGGGTCTAGTTCGTGGATCGGATCAGGAACGTGGAAAGGCAAGATGCCAAGAAATGAAGAGAAGAAACCCGGCCCTATTGTTCCATTCAAGGGCAAGTGCAAGTATTGTGATCGTCCAGGTCACAAGATGGAGGAATGCTGGCGCAAGCTAGGTGCGTGTTTACGATGTGGGAGTAGGGAACACCGTATCCCTGACTGCCCTCTTCTATCGGAACAAGCTACACCGGCAAAACCTCAAGTTATCAAGAAGCCGCAAGGAAGGCTTCAAGCCTTACATGCAGATGAAACTGGGATTTCTGATGATGGCGGACTCGTCGAAGGTACCCTTACTATAATCGACAAGCCCGCATTTGTTCTCTTTGATACTGGTGCAACGCATTCTTTTATTTCTCAGAAATTTGCGAAGTCGTTATCTGTGGAACCTATTATGATGAATTCTCCATTAGTTATATCAACTCCTATTGGTTCTGGAGCGGCTATTCAATATTACTATCCTTCTAGTAAGGTTATTATTGATGAACGGAACTTTCCAGCCGACTTAGTTTGCATGGATATGAAGGATTATGATGTAATCCTTGGAGCAGATTGGTTAGTCAAGTATGAGGCCAGTGTTCACTGCAGTTCTAGCTCAGTGACTTTTACTGGACATTCTGGTTTATCTTTTACGGGGATCAAGCACCATAACCCCGTATCACTTATCTCGGCTCTTCGAGCCGACAAGCTGATGAGGCGAGGTTGCGAGGCTTTTCTAGCCTTTGTCCATGCTACACCGGAGCAACAAGATGAGATCAAAGACATTCCTATTGTCCGAGATTTTTCTGATGTCTTTCCAGAGGAACTACCAGGACTTCCGCCTGAGCGAGAAGTTATCTTTTCTATTGATCTTTTTCCTAGCACGTCTCCTATTTCTAGAGCTCCTTACCGTATGTCCCCTGCGGAGCTAAGGGAATTAAAGCAACAGCTGATGGAATTGCTCGAGAAGGGCTTTATTCGTCTGAGTACTTCAGATTGGGGAGCTCCTGTATTATTCGTCAGGAAAAAGGATGGTTCGATGAGATTATGCATCGATTATCGGCAACTGAACCAGCTAACTATCAAGAATAAATACCCATTGCCGAGGATCGATGAATTATTCGACCAGATAGCGGGAGCACATTATTTCTCTAAGATCGATCTTCGATCTGGATATCATCAGCTGAGGATTAAGGAAGATGATATTTATAAAACGGCTTTCCACAGCAGGTATGGTCATTTTGAGTTTGTCGTTATGCCTTTTGGTCTAACGAATGCACCAGCAGCTTTCATGCAGTTAATGAATAATGCATTCTGGCCTTATCTTGATCAATGGGTCGTGGTATTCATTGACGACATACTAATTTATTCCAAGACTGAAGAAGAGCATGCCGAACATTTGAGAATGGCATTGCAGATATTGAAAGATCATCAACTATATGCCAAATTCAGTAAATGTGATTTCTGGCTGCAAGAAGTGTCCTTCTTAGGACATATCATCACCAAAGAAGGTATTTCAGTTGATCCTTCGAAAGTGGAGGCAGTAAGGAACTGGGATCAGCCTACTACAGTGACCGAAGTGAGAAGCTTCCTAGGCCTGGCAGGCTATTATCGGAGATTTATTCAAGACTTCTCCAAGATTGCGGTACCTCTCACTCGTTTGACCCACAAAGACAACAAGTTTGAATGGTCCGAGGAATGTCAGCAGAGTTTCCAAACATTGAAGGATTGCCTCACTACTGCACCCGTATTGGCTTTACCTTCTGGCGACGGTGGTTTCGTGGTCTATACCGATGCTTCTGGTATTGGCTTAGGCTGTGTACTCATGCAGCATGGTAAGGTGATTACTTATTCTTCTAGGCAGCTGAAGAAGCACGAAGAGAACTACCCCGTTCATGACTTGGAACTTGCAGCAGTTGTTTTCGTCTTAAAAATTTGGAGGCATTACTTGTATGGAGAAACATTCACAGTATTTTCAGATCATAAGAGTTTGAAGTATTTATTTTCTCAGAAAGAACTTAACATGAGGCAGAGAAGATGGTTGGAGTACTTGAAGGACTTCGACTTCTCGATTGAATATCATCCCGGTAAAGGCAATGTGGTGGCAGATGCATTAAGCCTGAAGCATGTGGCTAAATTATCAAGTCTCATGTTACAAGAGTGGAGGCTATTGGAACAGTTAGCTAGCATGGATCTAAATGTTGATAATGATCGGGTTATAATTGCACAGATTCGACTTAAGCCCGAATTATTGATGGAGATCAAATCCTTGCAAGATAATGATCCCGAGCTGGTTGAGATCAAGGGAAGTTTGAGCAGCAGACCCGACTTCATGGTGGCTGACGATGGAAGATTGTTATTCCAGGGTAGAACTTGTGTACCTGATGAAGCTGAGTTAAAGAACAAGATTCTGGAGGAAGCACATAGATCCAAATACACTATTCATCCTGGAGGCACGAAAATGTTCAAGGATTTGAAAAGGTCCTTTTGGTGGCCAAATATGAAAATAGAAATTGCAGATTTCGTGAGTAGATGTCTGGTTTGTCAACAAGTTAAGGCTGAACATTTCAGACCGGCAGGAAAGTTGAAACCACTCGACATACCCCAATGGAAGTGGGAAAGCATTGGCATGGATTTTATTATGGGTCTACCTAAGACTCGTGGTGGATTTGATGCGATATGGGTGATCGTCGATCGCTTGACAAAATCGACTCATTTCTTACACATTAAGTTCAAGTGGACAGTTGATGTATTGGCTGCTTTATATTTGAAGGAAGTGGTAAGGCTCCATGGTATACCTGTCAGCATTGTGTCTGATAGAGACCTGAGATTTACTTCACATTTCTGGAAGGGACTGCAAGAGTCTCTTGGTACTCGTCTGAATTTCAGTACTGCTTTTCATCCACAGACAGATGGACAGACTGAAAGAACCAACCAGATAGTGGAAGATATGCTGCGAGCTTGCATGATTGATTTCGGAGGCAGTTGGAGTAATCACTTGGCATTGATTGAATTCGCCTACAACAACAGTTACCAATCCAGCATACAAATGGCTCCATTTGAAGCTTTGTATGGAAGAAGCTGTCGTTCCCCGTTGTGTTGGGACGAGGTGGGCGAGAAGCAATGGCTTGGACCAGATCTTGTTTCAGAATCATCACAGAACATCCGTGTTATCCGAGACCGGTTACAAGTGGCTCAGTCAAGACAGAAGAGTTATGCCGACACAAGGAGAAGAGCATTAGAATTTCAAGTTGGCGAGCATGTGTTTCTGAAAGTCTCTCCTTCGAAAGGGATTCGAAGATTTGGCATTCATGGCAAGCTGAGTCCGAGGTATATTGGTCTATTCGAGATCCTAGATAGAGTGGGAGAAGTTGCTTACAGACTGGCATTACCGCCTTAGTTATCTGGCGTACACAATGTTTTCCATGTGTCTATGTTACGGAAATATGTGTACGATCCCACTCACATCATTCAACATGTGGATTTTGAGTTAAAGGAAGATTTAACTTATGAAGAAAGACCTATCAAGATTCTGGACCGGAAACAGCAGCAACTCCGGAATCGGTCTATACCGATGGTCAAGATTCAGCGGAGTCGGCGTGGAACCGAAGAAGCTACTTCGGAATCGGAAGATAATATGCGGAAGCGGTATCCCGACCTATTCTAGGTGATCTATCTTTTCCCTACTTTCCGTATATAGTGCAGTGAATTTGGAGGACCAAATTCTTTAAGTAGGGGAGGGTGTAATACCCCGATTATTTATTAAGTTTTATTAAGCTTTTATTAATTAAAAATTGAATTAAAATGAATTAATGTTTGAATTTCGAAATATTAATATTTAATTCATTAGAAAATAGAACCTATAAATTCGACTACCTTAGAAAAATCTGTAAAAATAGTAATTGGGTAAAAGATCATTTTTATAGCAATTTTGTCTTCTGGACTTGACCCAAATTAATTACGTAACCTTGTCTAATTGGAGGATTAATCCCGAATTTGACTTTCACCTAACCTTTACCTAATCGTAACTTAAAACGTGAAATTCGACCTTGTTACTCAACCAAATGATCTGAAATCAAGGGCAAATGGAAGGCCACGAGGTAAGGAACATTTACCCTCAATCAATTTGAGGTAAACCTAGCCCTAAAACGTGCTGCCGACATAGTTTTGGTCAAGTCAAGGATTTCGGCGCCGTTTTTAACACGTAACTTGCAGCGTCGAATACTCCCAACTCCGAAGGATCCAGAAGCCCCATGACCTATAGAAATGTAGCTCTTCGACTCTAGTTTCATTTGGTTGCTGTGGGGTACGTTGAAGTTACAGATCCAAGGAGTTCTTGCTCGATTAGTGGAGGTGGGTCGGCAGGCCGTCGGCTTCCTCTCTTCCTTCCTTGTTCCAACGATTGAGGTAGGAATTCTCAACCAAACTTCGATCATGAGTATAGAAAATTGTTCCTCTCATCGAGCTCTATCCATTGGTGGCAAAAGCCCCAATTTTCATTAGGTATCCGTGGAGATATCGAGCTTTTTGTGAGGTGCTGTCAAGCTTGTTCTTTATTCTAGGGTTTCGAGTTCCCTCTTCAATTTGAGGTAGGATCTAACAACCAAATCCTAATTAACTTACATGAAGTAATCAGCATGTTGTTAGCTTTTATTCAACGTAGAAACCCCCAATTTTTATTGAGCATGCTTGGTGAATTTCGAATTTTTGTAGAAGCATGTCTAGAACATGATTCATATAGTATTCCTTTAAGCCAGAGCTTGATTGCGGGCTTATTTTTAGTCATGTAACCTGATATTCATGTAGCATATCATACATGGTTGGATTCATGATCGAGTTAGCTTTCTTTTGACACTAAAATCCCCAAATTTGGTTTTGTATATCGAGAGAATTTGACAATTTAGTGGATGTATGTCCTGAACTAGGTCTCCTTGTGTTCTTCATAGAATAGGTTGTGATTCTGGTGAATTCTGATGAAATTCGTGTTTCCAAATTGTAGTTTTATGACCCTAATATGTCTAGCAAGATTCCTATAGCATGTGGTTTTAATTTCAACTCAATTGGACCTCATTTGGATGAGTTAATGGGTTTTCCGGAGACAACTTACGTTGCTGTTCTTGCAGGGGTCGACCCCAGGGGTCGACCCATTTTCTGGGCAGCCCAGCAGGCCCGAGGGTCGACCCCAGGGGTCGACCCATCCACTCCCTGCAAGGGGGTCGACCCCAGGCGTCGACCCATGTGCTGGCAGAATAGGGGTCAACCCCAGGGGTCGACCCATCCTGCAGATTTTGAGGGGGTCGACCCCAGGGGTCGACCCATTCAGCTGCCAGACCCCAATTTTTCAGGGGTCGACCCATACACCAGAAAACTAGTTTTCATCATTTTTTGACCCGAGGATCGATCCGGATCATTAGGGGATCGACCTATTGAACTTAGACCAATTGAAAACTATACTTTTGAAGAACCAGTGACCTATTCTGGAAACCTTATGATTTCAATTTACATTGGTTCCTACTTGTAAAGATAGTGTAAAAACATGCCGTTTACCATCTTCATTTCGACTCATACATTGGTTAAATAGAAACCCACATAATTAGTGGTTAATGGTGTAATTAAATCTATGTTAATGCATTCTTTTCCCTTCCTGTACAAGCTTGTTCCTTTACCTTATCATCTTGAATCAGCTTTTGGCAATTGTCTTAATGCAAATGATAATGGATAATCTTTGACATGTTAACTTGATAATTAGGATTAATATGTTGATTAGCTTGTTGGATAGCTGCTGTACTACAGTAGCGCAGCATGATTAACTCTTATTGTGATTGGTTTTCAATCTTCTTGATGATTGTGCTTACCTTGAAATTCTGAAATGAATCTCCTTCCTACTTGAAATTGTTATTGCTACATGGTTCAAACCTTGGAATTCTGGCCATAAATTGTGGAAGTCTAGATTCGTGGGATCTTTGATCCAAAGAAATCAATGCCTGGCAAACAATTAAGGGCTCGGTCTAGTCCTGGGAGGAGCACCCGAACACTACGTGTACCCCCGGGGAGGTGATTGACTAGGTGTGGCATTTGGCACCAGTACTATGACATGGGTTAAATCTAGGACTGGCCACTACTCTCTACTACTCTCTACTACGTTTCACTTTCCACTCTTCACTGTTCTATACTCTACTTGTCGTTACTTTACTTGCTGCTACTTGGACGTGGAAATGAAACTACACACGTGCTTGACATGACTTGAATTATCTTGATATGGCCAACTCTTTATCGTTATCTCCTGTAGTAAATTCTTGTCTTTGTTATTCCTCTTAAGTATTACCATTCTATTCCTTTATATCTCTTGACCTTGCAAGATCTTTAAATTTTGTTTCATTATATCATCATGATTCTTTTATTGCATTATCCTTTGTAGCATGATATTTTGAAAATGTAATTAAACTGCTAATCACTTATACCTATCTGTTATTTCCTACTGAGCGTCAGCTCATAGTTGTTGTTTCCCCCCTTTCCAGGCTTTTCAGGTGACGCGCTTACCGATGGGGAAGGGCAGGAGTGATGTTTTGAGTGTATCAGTTAGTCGAGTTTAGAGTGTGTTGTGTTTCAGTTATGTTATTGTGGTTTAGAGTTTGTTATCCCAGTTGTATTGAGTTGATTTGAGGATTAATGTATCAATTATGTTTTGTTTAATGGTCAATAAGTTATTCCATTTCTTAGGACTTGTATATATTTAGATTAGTTCTCTCTCTTGCCAGCTCGTTTCTAACTGTACGTCCCGATATTTCGCGTCGGGGCGTGACACCTACAACCGCTGACTAACAGCTTGACCGTTGGGCATTACAGCTTTGTCAACCGCTGGGGACTATAGCTTAACCTGTCCAGAGGAATCCTCCTCTGCCCGCTGAGCAACACAGCTTGTTGTCCGAGGTATCCACCTCGCCCGTTGACAAACAACTTGAAGAAAGGTTAAAAATGAAAGCAGAAAACAAGAAATAACAGCGACTGAAAGCTGTAATCAATGAAATGCAAATGTGGCTCCCATGGAGCTGACTGGATTGGATTTGATCCAGATTCCAGTGAAGACAGATCTTCTGATGGAGCTTCTCTTCTTCTTCTTCACGAACTCTCTATCTCTCTTTCTCTTTCCTTCTCTCTCCTTTTCTCTCGATCCTCACGAGCTCTCTCCCTCTCTCCTTTTCTTCTGCAAGTTCTCTTTTCCTCTCTGCTGCTCTCTTTCTCTTTTCTTCTATTCTATGGATCGTGCTAGTTCTAAATCATTTTCTGCTTTGATCACTCTGCTCACAATCGCCCTGCTCCTCTTGAAGAAGCTTCTTATTTATAGAGCAGTGAACAGATAGGGCGTGTGCTCTCCACGATTCCCGCCCAAGAGCCTAGACCACGTGACAGTATTTCAGCTCACTGCATTACACGTGTCACGATCCTGAGCCATCTCCATTCTTGGATCACGTGCCCTTATTAAGCTCCTCGAGCAGCAGTCCTGTCAGATTAGGCTTGTTATCAGTGTGAATTAATCTGAAAGGAAAGAAAGGATGCATCGAGTAAGTTTGATATTTGAACTGAGCATGTACAGACTTTATAGCGTGTAATGTAGTATGCATATAATAAAGTATGTACATTGATAATGAATGCACAGGCATGCCATCAACGAGTGTACAGACTTTGTGTGCAATGTACAACCAATGTGTAGACTTGCTATGCCTAGAGTTTAAGCATGAATGCATAATGCACAAATTATGCGTGTGCATGTGTGGACTTTGAGTGCATGACACTGCCTTACGTATGTATGCAAAAGAATGTATAGACTTTGAATGCATGGTGAAGAGTGTACAGACTTTATCTTGAAAGATGCACAAATGCATATAGGAAAGTATGCACATTGAAGAGAAATGCTCAGGCATGCTATCAAGGAGTGTACAGACTTTGCATGCATGCGACAAGATGATGTACAGACTTTGCTAAAATGATGCACAAACATATCAGCAGAGAATGTGCAGACTTTGTATAGACATGAAACAACCGAATGCACTGACTATGTCTATGAATGTATAGAATTGATAAGTCATCAAAGAAACCATGTGCAGACTTAGTGTATGTGCGAGACAAATCAATGCATTGACTATGTATGTGCATGAAGAGCACTGGCTGTACTAACTAGTCGAGTGAAACAATGGAGGTTGTACAGACTAGCCACCAAGGAATGTACAGACTTGAGTTGATGCAGTCTAGGCAAAATTATGTACAGACTTTGTCCCTTGAACATGCATGAGTCTAGGCATTCACTAACTTATGGCCACCATGAAACATAGTTATGAAATGCACAAGCCTAGACAATTAACCCTGTACAGACTTAAGCAATGTACTGACTCTGTTGCATGCTTGCATCGACTTTATGTATGCATGTACAAGCTTAATGACATGTGAGCAACCTTGCACGGACTCAAGGATTATGCAGCAAACATATGCACGTCTAGGCAAAACTCTGTACTGACTTAACCTGTGCATGGGCTTAATCAGAATAATGCATTGGAAACATCATTTTATCATCACACACACGATCATTATCATCATCATTCTTATGTGGTGACTCATTGATTTGCCATCTTATGTGGTGACTCCTCGAGTTGCCATCATCAAAATAACAACACCCTATCATCAAAGCACAAGGGGCACAACAAGGGGGAATCAGACTACAAGAGTCTTCATACAAACTGATGCCCCTTTAAGATATACCAGACTACGCTGGCACTCAATATCGACTGAGGAACAAGCCTCAGAAGCCAATTACAGAAAATAGAGGTAGACTATAGAAGACGGATCGAAACAAAAAGGAATGGTGAAGGAGAGGATATAGCCCTTGAGGGCATTTGATGAACCACCCCACCTTGAATCTTCTCCTCCGAACCTCTGCAGCTCTTCCTCTCTTCAGATCCCTTAGCAGGCTCTCGGGCTCTCTTTCTTTCAGTGGCTTCCTCTGCTTCGATCCCCCTTCATCTCTTATTTTTCTCGTGCTCCTCTGGTGTTCTTTTTCTATATCTCCCTTCTGTCGAAGGCAGCAACTTTTTTTATAGAGGGGCGGCCTCATGCTCTCGGCACAAGTTCCCCGGCGCGCCGAGCACGCAGTGTCTCGGTGCGCCTGGCATGCAGCATCCCGGCGCATTTCTTCTTGTGTTGGGCTTGGCCCATTTGATTAGCATTCGACGACGGACAGGGGCTCATCTAATGGGCTTTTCTCCATTAGTCTTAAGGACCTCTCAGAATAGATATTTGTTCTTCGACACCTTGCATTCACGAACATATGTGAGGCAATGTGAATCCCATTTCATGAGCATCAGAATTATCTGAGGATCCTCTTCAGCGGGCAGATGATTGCTCGGAGTTTGTCATAGTTTTTTTATCAGCCTGACTATCTGAATGATAGCCGTGCTGGGCAGCGGCCTAGCCAGAGATGGCTTCAGCCGATCAAAGTGTCAGGGGTAGTGGATCTCTTCTATTCTGATTCTCAGAACTTCCAGGGATGACACAGAAGCCGCACCCTTGATTGGTCTTCAGAGCCCTGAGCTTGCTTTGGCTTCTTTTGTATATTTTAGGTGTCAACAAATGCCCCCTACCCGCAGGTGGCGTGAGCGAAGGATAAGTGACACGGGACCTGCGGGTGTTCATTGCATCACACTCTATATTTCTCTTCAGGCCTGCTCCTGTTTATAGTGCACTTCCATAGCTTGGAATCTTCGTTCTGGTTGTATAGTCCCAGTACTTTGTAAGTATGTTCAGATAGACACCAGCCTTTTTTAAGTTTAATCTCTTGGTTGCAACATGTCGGGGCGAGTTTTTGATATTGATGAAGCCCATTTGAAGAGGCTATTCTCCCAACATCCGAGGGAGGTAGATGCATATATAGCAAGCAGGAAGGCCGAGAAAGTGGATGCGACTACACAGCTGGTGCCTGTGCTTGCTGACATAGATGAAGATACTTTCATGAAGAATTTAGAACATCTGTGCCAGATTGGCAATTCCTGCTTGGAGCTTCAGCAATATCCCTTTCCCATTGAGGAGCTGCTCTCCAAAGCAGTTTCATGAAAGTGTGAAGTCGACCGCTTTTGCCCGTACCGGGCATTTATTAACAGAGAAGATAGAACCCCAACATACTATCAACATACGTCTTGGCTATTCGTCTTGATGAATATGCATGGGCTGACTCTTGATAGTCCTGTAGCAAGTATCCTGGACAAACCTCTGTTTGTGTCTTTTCATTACGCCGACGGCTAGGGTCTTGACCACCTTGGCTTGTATTATTGCATTGCTTCCCATGGTCATGCGGACTTGGCTGACCTAGCCGAGAAGTGTAAGAAAATTGGCGATGTCTGCTGGCTTGTTCGGGAGGCTGCATCCCGAAGCAAAGAGATGGCTTATCAGTACTGGCCCCTCTCATCTTTTTATAATGGCCTGGCAGGTAAAGTTTTCTCCAGTTGGCATATCACTAGCTTGTTGCTCAATTTTCTTTATAACGGCACGCGCCTTTTTTAACAGATCGCCTAGACATAAAGTAGCAGGGACTTTACAGGAAGATCATCTCCCAAGCACAGAAGCCAGAATATTTCGACACTCCTGCACCAGCACCAACCACTACTCCGTTTCCCCTTGGCAGAAAGAGAGCGGCTTCTTCACTGATGGTCGCCTTGGGGCGGGCAAAGAAAGCTCGGAGAAATTTATCGAAGCAACCGTCGGCTGATGTCACTGAGGCTCCTTTGCCTGACGTGCCATCATTTGAACAGTTCGCCGCTCGACAGGAGGCCACTCAGCAAGCAGCTGAAGGTGACATCACTCTTCTTTGCAGCCTATAGGAAAATTCTTTCCGTGGCATCTTCATTTTTTTTTTACGTCTTCTACATTGGATATTAGCTCAAGGAGCAGCTGCTGCTATTAAGAGCACTGAGAAGGTTGCCGCGAGGGCGGAGGATATGGGACCTTCTGTCGTGGCCACGGTAGAGACAACTGGGATAGTTGAAGCCATAGGGGAGAGTCTCTCCATTATTGAGAAGGATGTCAGACTCCCTTCTCCCACGCCAGCCAGTGAGGCCAAGGTGAGCCAAGTGATTGCTATCTTTCTGACTCTTATCTCTTAGTGATCCTTTTGCCCTGCCTTATGCCTGCTTTGTGCTGTAGTGGCTGGGATAGTCAGTGCTGGGGTTGGGACACCTGCTGTGGATGCCCCTTTGCAGCAAACAGGACACAAAACTGTGTTAAAGAAGGGTGCCATCCCACTGCGGCGTGTGATCACCCGTTCGGCCGCTTGCAAGGCGACGGAGGGGGCGGACCAACCTGAGCTTAGCATAGATATTTCATCCAACATCTCCACCACTCCTTATGACAAAGAATTTGACTATAATTCTTCAGAAGGTGACGAACAAGCATCTGAGACAGCCAACGAAGGGGCAGTGGCACCCTCCATGCCATTGAGCGTCCCTATAATATTTAGTCCCCCAAAGTTGCTGGCACCATCATCTGAGGGAATGTTGCAGGAAGAATTTACGGGAATAGACATGGAGGTGGAGATAACTCCCCCTTTTGTTGCTTCATCTGCAGAGTTAGTGTCTTCTATGTAGGCACTCGAAGAGATGGATGCCATGGCCATAGTAAGTTATGCCCACCCTTCTACCGAGTTGCATGCCTTTTCATTCTTTTCTGCCATCTTGGTGCTTATTGAAACCTCGTTCCAGGAGTCCGACATAGCCGATCGCCCTTTGGTATCATCTTCTGACGTCATCATTTCATCGGGGGCTTTAGATATGTTGCCACCTGTCACCGTGTCTTCTTCAGAGGCAGTTACTATACTTCGTCATGTGCCAGTAAGAGTACATGCAGCTTCCGAAGTATCATCAATAGAGTTGAGCACACTGGGAGAAAGTCCCACTCTGGTGCCTGCAACAGAGCTGAGGGCTGAAGCTGACCCGTCGAGAGGTTCTGCCTTTGTTCCGACGGCCATAATGACTATTGTGCCTGACCCTACGACTCCATCTGTGCCAGTAGTAGTGTCGGAGCCTTTGCCTCTTCCAGCACCTGTAGAAGAGAGCTCTTCAAAGAGCCCAACGGAGCATGAGCAAGTTGCTGTGGTGCCCGCTTCTTCAGCTTTGGTGGTTGTCCCATCTTGTTCTTCTAAACCAAACACTGGTTTATGGGCTTCCATAGACAAGGAAGTGACTTTTGATGTGGCGTCGGTAGCTTCCCACGGTTTCACTTCGTCAGAGGACTTTGTCTGGGAGCATTTAAAGATATTGCGTCGAGTCGTAGAATCTTAGCCGACATTGTCTTACCTCCAACTGAAGGAAGTGGCTGAATGACTGACGGTTGGGCTGCAGGCACTAGGCTGTCCCTTGGATATCTCGACCCAGCGGGTGCTGTTCTTGCTAAAATTTATGAATCGCCAAGACTTTCTCGGGCGGACAATGAATGACCAGCTAACGGCCCATAAATTGTAGAAAGCAGACTGTCAGACAGAGCTGGAGTCTCTGAATTCTGATCTTTATAGGAACAAGGCCCAGATTGAAGCTTCAGCTGCTCGTGCACAATTCCTACGTAGCCGACGGGAAGAACTCCGGGCTGAATTAGATGCTGTCGAAGCCGAGTTACCATTGCTGGAAGCGGCAGAAGTCCAGGGTATCGAGGAGACCACCTTGCTAGAGGGTCGAGTCACAACCCTACACACTGATATGACTCGCGTTCAGGAAGAGGAAATGCAACTCCGTGAACTAGGAGCAGCTCCACATGTCAGGCTTCTCGACTTTGAAGATATCTTCAGGCGATCTTAGCTTATCTGCCTTTGGTAATCTATCCTCCTCGAAGGGCTCCCATTGTCTTTATCTCTCCCCTTTTTTGCAATGAAATACAAGTTTCTCTTAATGCTTTAAGGTGTCAACCTTCACACTTGTATTCCATCATATCTTGTGACAATTTTGGCGACCTGTATGGAAGCATACGCATATCTGTACCACAGGAGAGCGTCCACCCTTTCAAGGAAAGGGATAAGTGATGGGGACATCACCTCCCATGCCCACGTTCACAGCTCGTCTCCTCGCCCCGGTTGCATCCGGCATGGTCTAGTCATTTAATTTTGAGTCCTATGTAATTTTTATTTTAGTCATTTGATGTATTTTCCCTTTTATTTGAGTCATGTTCCTAGGTCTTGTGTTCATTTCTCTAAGTTTAAGTGTCATTAGGTTGTCTAGTTAGCTATTGGGCCCAATTCATTGGGCTTGGCCCAAGGGCTCTCCCCTACCCCCTCGGTTATTTGTCATTGAGTCAATTGTCAGGGACTTTTGTAGAAATGTGGCTTTCCTATATATAGGACCCCATTCCCCCCCATTTCAACTTAATGAATCAATGAATGAAAAAACTTGCCATTTTGAGAGTTTACACTTCTTATCTAGTGGAGAGATTCCATTTTTTGGGTGAGAAACCCTAGGGGAGAGATTCCCCACCCATCCCTCTCTTAATCTCTCTTTTTCACTCCACTTTCTCTCTCCTCAACACCCAAATTCGAATTTTCTTCTCTCTCCTCCCTTCCCAACCACCTCCACTCCCCACCTACCCCATTTAAGCCTCTTCCCATTCCCCACAACCCTCATCAATACTCCACCCCTTCCCAAGACCCCCTCCACCAATCCTCTCCTCACCATCCAACCCCCAACTACCCCTCCCACTTTCCCAAGCACCCTTCCCACTACCCCAAGCACCCCTTCTCTTCCCCAATACAACCCCCCCATTCCCAAGACAAAAAATTAACCCCACCCTTAAACCTATTTTCGAATATCCTTTCCCTCTCTCCATTCCAACCAAATTCGCAGCCCCCACTACCACCATCTATTGGACCCTCTTTCAGACCTTATTCTCCACCTCCCACACCTTAGAACACCCCCTCCAAGACCCCCTTACAACCAGGGGTCACTCCCACACTCATCTACCCCCTTCCCCTTCTTCTTTCTTGGTCATTGGAAGCTACTTCGAAGTTACAGTTTGCTGTCTAGAGGTTACAGATGAACTAGCAACTTGCAGCGGCCACCATGACTTCCTCCGGACGAGTTTGAAGAACCCAGAGCCATCGTCGGAAGCATCTACCAGTCTCCTTCGCAACGGAAGTGGTTTCATCTTATTCCGATCTCCGAGCTGTCCAGGAGGTCCATTCTCCCACAACTGCGCAGTTCTGCCTCGGCTGAGGACCTGAGCCAGATTAGAAGCTCTGCCACAACGAACCCCGAAGAAATCAGTCCACGAGTTCTTCTTCAAAGTTCTTCATCGCCCAGTCTACTTCCAGAAACAAGAAACAGAACTTCATTCGGCATTCGTGATCCAGAGTTCTCATTTTTTGCCCTCAGCTACGCAGATCTGCTACTCATAGTCTGCACCGACCATTGGCCATTGTTCTTCATTCCCTAGTCTTCTCTGACATCGGTTGGCTTCTCCGTTAGTTTTGATGCGAAGAGGACTCGTCCACGATTCCAACGACTCTGACGGCGCTTGATTCTGAGGTAGGGAGCTGCCGAGGCATCCTCTGCAACCTATTGTTGGAAACCAGGAGCTAACTCTGCAGAGATCCTGATCCGGAGAGAAAGCTTCACCACGATAATCTCCGGAGGAATCAAGCCACGAGCTCTTCTGTAAAGTTCTTCCTCTCCCTGTCTACTTTCGGAACCAAGAAGCAGAACTCCGTTCGGCATCCGGCAGCAGAAGTTACGAATTTTCTTCCTCAGGTGTGCGACTCTACTTCCCACAGTCTGCACCGACCCCCACTCACTGTTCTGGGTCCCCTGATCTTCGCCGGCATCTTTCGGCTCCTTCGTCAGTTCTTTTGCAAAGAAGACTCGTCCAAGGTTCCATAGGCTCTAGCGGCACCTGATTCGGAGTTCAGGAGCGGCCGAGGCAACCTCTTCTTCCTGCTGTTAGTAACCAGTTGCTGTCAGTCCGAGAATCAGCGTCCCTGTTCGAGCTTCTGCCCAGGCCAGCAGTGACCCCAGAAGAATTCAGAAAAATTCAGAGGCACTCCAGTTCCAATAACAAATATTTTCCCACTAGTCTCGCCCTCGGCAAAATTCCTGATCACGTTCTGCAGCCACAGTACCGACTGTCTATCCACAATTGCCGAGAGAAGGCAGATTCAGCATATTCACTTCATCATCGTTTTAGCCCTAGTTTTCCCCACCCCGCTTGGCCGACTGAAGGCCCCTCCCTGCGTGGAGGTAGTTTTGATTGTAACTATCATCTTCCCTTCCCCACGATCCCCCCCTTGCATGGGGTTGTGGACGCACTTTCCGTTAGACTGGGGCTCCGGTTCGTCTGTTGGTTTTATTAAGTGCGTGGGCGTGCCAGTCACCAAGGTGACGATTTATTCGGGCTCCGAGGAGCCCATGGTGCGCTCGATCTGACTTCGTCAGACGATTGTGTGGTTCGTGTCGGGACCGAATCCCGTCGCGCCATGAAGGTCACGACGTCATTTACATCCCTCATACGAGGGAATACCCTTGATTAATTGCCGAAATTAGAGGCCCCGCGGCCGAAAGGAGTAACACTAATTATACGAGAGAGATAGGGATGGGTCACACTGAAAGTTGTATTAAGGCCACAAACTGTCGGCCGTGTCGGCCACTCGTAGACCTTTCGTATTCGGACACAAGTCCGTGACAGCGCCACAATGAGAAAATCGAGGTAGATCCCTTCAAATGTCTGCCGAGCATGCGGCAATTTTAAATGAAGGTTCGGAAGGTATCCGGAACGAGAAAACAAATCCGGTCCGATTAAGATGTCGGCCCGAGGTTAGGTCAAAGCCCGGCCATATCGGGGAATTCCCGAGACTCGGGCTCGACCTAAAGGGGGGGGGGGCAGCGTTGTTGTTCCTTTTGCCCCGGATCCCGAGGAGAGAGCGGGCTGCGGCGTGGGCATTAGCACCTTTTATCTATAGCTTTCCAGGTTATACCTTCTGGGGTTTCTGATTTGATGTTTACTATTTATTCGTGCCTGTGTCCGGGATGATTTTTGTTCATGATTATTCTTATCATTATCGTTTGTTTGTTATTTATTATTTTTTTTTTCTATTACCCCTCCCACCTCTTTTATTGTGATTAGTATTACGCATTCGGAGTCCTTTAATTAGCGTAATTTTTATTAATTTATTTGCTATTCTTAATGCCCTTGTCAAGTTGTATATGTGTATGTGTATAGTGTGCCGGCGAAGGGGAAAACGGGAGTGTACCGCTGAGGGCTGGGGCGTACCGCTGAGGGCTACAGGGGGGCGTACCGCTGAGGGCTGTAGAGAGTGTACCGCTGAAGGCTGCAAAGGGCGTACCGCTGAGGGCTGCAGGGGCGTACCGCTGGGGGGCTGTAGGGGCGTACCGCTGAAGGCTCAGAAGAGGGTACCGCTGAAGGCTGGGTGTGTGTGTGCCGCTGGGAGTTGGGCAGGGAGTAATGGAGGTTAACTCAGTTTTGATTACCTGCTTTAAGGCTTTTCTTTTCTTCTTGTCTTAACCCTTGTGCAGTTTCATATAAAATTCCTCCCGTGTTTGTTCTCTTGGTTCGGTTCGGTCTCTTTTCTTGCGGATCGGGTTTTCTGGCGGCCCGGTGGTTAATTAGCTCGATTCAGTTCTCGTCGTGATGCCGGCAGTGGTTTGATGAGTTGGAAGGTTTCATTAGTTATCTTGCTTGTTTGTTGCCTCCTTTTGCCTCTTTTAATTGTTTATTAGTTTCTCACAAAAATTCGGCAGCATCTCCCCTTAACCCGGGGCGTAAGGGAGATACAGGGAACGCGCCCACATGGAGTGGCGGAACCCGACAACTGGAGGTGGGCCCCCGGGGGAGCAACACCTTTGTAGAACCTCGAAAAACGTGAAGGAAGGGGCTCAGAGGGGAGGCCAAGGAGTGGGCTACTGAGAGGCTGAAGGGTGTGCCGCTAAAGGCCATAAGGTGAGTGTAACGACCAAGGGCCAATTGGAGTGTGCGGCCAAGGGGTAACAGGGTGTGGGTGTGCCGCTAAGGGCAGGAAGGAGTGTGCCGCTGGGGGCAAATAGAGGTGTACCGCTGAGGGCTATTGGGTGTGTGCCGCTGAAGGCTGATCTGGGTGTGTCGCTGAAGGCATATCTGGGTGTGTGCCGCTGAAGGCTGATCTGGGTGTGCCGGCCAAGGGCCGGAAAGGTGCACCGCTGGGAGACTTAAAAGGGTTGCAAGCAACTGGGGGGAATTTGGTGGCTGTTCAGGGAAAGAGGAAGAAAGACAGGGGATTTCAAGGCCGAGGGTGGCCCATTAGTAACTGAGCGGTTGGGAAGAAAGAAAGGTAGCTCCCCTTCTCCTCAAGCCCGGGAACACGGTAGATGGCCATGGAAGGGAGTGAGGAGCTCACGGAGCTAAGGCTAACAGAAGGGGGAGACCTACATCGACGTGGAGGACCCTAAAGACGTCGGAGGAATGAAGACATAGAGGGAGTAACGGATCGTCCGTCGAAAAGCCCGCAAAGCCTAGCACAAAACGTCGAAGATCGAAAAGGAACCCGGAGAGGGTGGTTTTCATTCATAAGAATCAAGAGGGTGTGGCCCTACACATATATTACAAAAGCAACCCCCCCAGATGGGGCCATGGACAAAAGGGAGAAGGAGAAAGAACCCCCAGGAGGAATGGGATACAAGAGAGACGAAAACATCCGGGCCTAAGACATTGGCCACTATCCCCAACCCTTTCCCCCAATACAACAAGCTCTCTCTCTCTTACTCTTGTTTCTTCCCGGTGGCCGTCGGACGGAGCACAGGCCGGGAGGGCCTCTTCTTCTCCTCTTTCTTCTCCTCTTTCTCCTGTGTGTGCCCTCTACTGTTGGAACCTCTTTTTTTCTCCCTGTTCGTCTCTCCCTTTTTTCTTTCTGTCCGTCCCCCTTTTTGTGTTTTAACAGGAGGCTTTTATACTCCCAGCCACCGACGACTTCGAGCACGACCGTCGAAGGCGGGAAGCCGGCTGTGATGATGGGTTTGACCTGCCCCTGTACTGGCTGTCAGTGGGGTAGGCTACGTGGCCCAACGACCAGCTGCCACCTCAGACGGCTCCACTGCGCGCCAAGGATGTGTAGGGCATGGGCCTCACGTCGCCCGTTGAAAGAGCTTCACCGCTGTGCCGTTGAAGGGCTGAACAAGCGTGCCGCTGTAGTGCCAAAAGGGCGTACCGCTGGAGCCCCGGATGGGCGTGCCGTTGAACGGCCCGAAGGGCGTGCCGCTGGGGACCCTACAGGGTGTGTCGCTGAAGACCCCCCAGGGGGCGTGCCGTTGAACCCCAAAGGGGGTGTGCCGCTGAACCCCAAAGGGGGTGTGCCGCTGAACCCCCCCCTGGGGGTGTGCCGCTGAAGACCCCCCCAGGGGGCGTGCCGTTGAACCCCAAAGGGGTGTGCCGGTGAACCCCCCCTGGGGGTGTGCCGCTGAAGACCCCCCCATGGGGGTGTGCCGGTGAACCCCCTTGGGGGTGTGCCGGTGAACCCCCATAGGGGTGTGCCGGCGAGGGCCGCGGCAGGGTGTGCCGCTGAAGGGAGCGTGCCGCTGGAGGGTTCTGCCAGGGCGTGCCGCTGAGGCCTCAACTGGGCGTGCCGCTGAAGGGCTAAATGGGCGATTTTGAGCCCATTGTGAGCATAAGTTGTGGCCCATTTGATTTTCTTCGAGGCCCACGGGCTGTGGAGCCTTTTGTGCTTGATTTCCCCGGGGGTTTCTTCACTCGGCGCCGTTGTTGATGCTGGGCTGAGCATGACATTTTGGATGTGCAATTTTCGGTGTCCACAAATGCCCCCCACCCACGGGTAGCGCAGGCGAAGGATGATCCGGGCGGTGCCCGTGGGTGTCTTCGTCTCTTCTCTCTTTGTCGATGCCGACGATGCATCGAGAGCTGACCTGGTTCGTTGTTTGTTGGTCTCTTTGTTAGTGCCGACGGAGCGTCGGGAGCTGAGGTAGTATGTTGGTCTCTTGGTCTCCTCATCAGTGCCGACAGTGTGCCGGGAACCGAAGCAGTTTGTTGTCTCTTTGTCTCTTCATCAGTGCCGACGAGGCGTCGGGAACTGAAGCAACATGTTGGTCTCTTCATCAGTGCCGACGTAGCGTCAGGAACTGAAGCAGTATGTTGGTCTCTTCATCAGTGCCGACGTGGCGTCGGGAACTGAAGCAGTATGTTGGTCTCTTCATCAGTGCCGACAGGATGTCGGGAACTGACATGATATGGTGATCTCTTTTGTCTCTTCGCCAGTGCCGATAGGATGCCGGGAACTGACATGATATGTTGTCTCTTAGTCTCTTCGCCAGTGCCGACAGGACGTCAGAAACTGGCCTGGTTTGTTGTCTCTTAGTCTCTTGGTCTCTTCGTCAGTGCCGACAGGACGTCGGGGACTGGCCCGATTTGTTGTCTCTTAGTCTCTTCGCCAGTGCCGACAGGACGTCGGAAACTGGCCTGGTTTGTTGTCTCTTAGTCTCTTGGTCTCTTCGCCAGTGCCGACAGGACGCCGGGAACTGACATGCTTTGTTGATCTCTTAGTCTCTTCGCCAGTGCCGACAGGATGCCGGGAACTGACATGCTTTGTTGTCTCTTAGTCTCTTGGTCTCTTCGCCAGTGCCGACAGGACGCCGGGAACTGACATGCTTTGCTGATCTCTTAGTCTCTTCGCCAGTGCCGACAGGATGCCGGGAACTGACATGCTTTGTTGTCTCTTAGTCTCTTGGTCTCTTCGTCAGTGCCGACAAGATGTCAGGAACTGACTTGGTTTATTGTCTCTTGGTCTCTTCGTCAGTGCCGACGGGGAGTCGGGAGCTGACTTGGTTTGTTGATCTCTTTTGTCTCTTTTCTTTCTCTCTTCTTTTTGAACCACATTACCGATACAAGCGCCCTTTCGGGTTTTCGCCGGTACCGGCCCCCCCTTGCTTTTGCCCACGCGCCCTTTCGGGTTTTCACGTGGCGGAGTACCCAATTTTGCCCGTAGCGCCCTTTCGGGTTTTCGCCACAGCCGGGTTGTTGCCATTTTTGCCCTTGTCCCGGTGTAGGGACAAGTCCGGCGGGGCATCTCCATTTTTAACCCCATTTTATTTTCTCTTTTTTTTTTTGACGAGTGAGTGATATGCGTGTATAGGCTAGGGCACGAAGCCTTGCGCCGGAAGATAAGGTTCACTCGTTGGCAAGAATGGAATGCCCGCGCAACGGGGGAATCTGTGCCGATTCGGACGTAGGGTCCATAATGGCAATATTGTGCGGAGTGGGTGGCTAGGGCACGGGGCCTTGCGCCAGAAATGGATTTATTCGTTGGCAAGAGGTTAATGCCAACGCAAGGATAGGGGTTCTGTTGATCCGGGCGTAAGGCCTGCGATGGCGATTTTATATAATGTGGGTGGTGGCTGAGGCCCGAGGCGATAAGCCAGGGACGGGCTTATTATTATTTTTTGCAGGGGAACGGCACCATTTCAAAGGTGGCCGTGTGCAGAGGTAAAGTTGTTTTGCTTGTATGGACGCCCGCATGACCAGGATTGTGGGGATGGAATGTTTTCCCCGGGGACATTTATTACTGGACGTTACCGGCTTACTCCTCCACGTATGTGAGCGGATGAGTGTGTAAAGGGGTGTCAGTGTGTGGGTACATATATGTTGTGCATCCCTTGGTTTTGATGATGACAATAGGATATGTTTGATTAATCAAGTTCTATATTGTTTCATAACAAATACAAGTGGTTTGATTGTTCCTTCAAAGTATTGGACTCATGACTATTTGATGATGACAAATAATGTTTCTGATCAACTCAATATAAATCTGATAGTTCAATTTATTTCTGATAAGTTAAGTAATTTCAGGTCCACTGAAATCCAAGTGGAATCAACAAATCAGAAGAAGTGTCAAAGGCCGCTTGTCGACCAGGGAAGTGGTTATGGTCGACCAACGAACCCATCCAGAAACGTTTCAAGTCATCCGTCTTCTGCATGTGCCTTGGCTGTCGACCAAAGCCCCACTTCTGGTCGACCACAGAACAGCCAGAACATCAGACAGAACTAACGGCCATCTGTAATTCGCCCCTTGTCGACCAGCGACAAGGCTGTGGTCGACCACGGGGGACGCGAGTGTTAGCCAGAATGGAACCGCCATCAGGACACTGCTTGTTGTCGACCAGGGACCGTGTCATGGTCGACCACGGGCGTTATAGCGTCCAGAACCGAACTGTAACCGAATTCTGTTTTGGTTCCTTAAAACCTGCAGATTGTTGTTGCAGGTTGTTGGGCAGTTCAAATGATGAGATTCCGAACGGGAATCAAGGAGAGAATCGTGCTTAGAAGTGGTCAAACTTATTGTAGTCATCGGATTTAACCTTCTCCCTGCTTTTTAGCAGATTGATGCGCGATCTGAATTTTGAGCGGGAAAAGCTTCAGACTTGGAAAAGAATCTGCATAAAAGTAGAAGGCCACGGATCGCTAAGGCAAGCACACAGAGGGAGCATAGAACCGAAGCTAAGAAACACACCTACATCACAGGACGAAGTAGCTCACCATCAATCAGATATCTGCAGAAGACTGAAGGCGTTCTCATTTACTGCAGAAGAAAGACTGGGCTTCAAGCTGTGCGACCTCCAGCAACAAAGCAGCTGAAGGCATCCGATTGGAAGCTCTACAGGGAGTCTAGTCTTGTTATTTATGTGATTAAGTCCCAGGCTGAATTCTTTACTTTGTTACAAAAGTCCATATTCAGTCCTGTTGCATCATCCCACCTTCACATCATTTCTATTCATCCTTACACCAAGTGTCAAGCTGTGAGGCAGCGGATTCAAGCTGTGTGTCAGCTGGTACAAGCTGTGTGTCAGCAGGAACAAGCTGTATGACAGCAGTGTCTTGTGTTTTGATTGAGATCAGAGGTTCTCATTAGTGAAGCCTTGCTTGAGTTAAG
>JAHNEJ010000693.1:0-177678 GCA_022559845.1 Amorphophallus konjac
CCAATATGCTCTATGTTCAAGCTCTACAGGCAAGTGGCAGGCTTTGCCAAAAATGAGACGGTAAGGTGACATGCCAATAGGAGTCTTAAATGCAGTTCTGTAGGCCCAGAGTGCATCATCTAGTCTCTCGGACCAGTCTTTTCTATCTTGCCGAACTGTCTTATGCAGAATGGTTTTTATCTCCCTGTTTGACACTTCCACCTGGCCACTGGTTTGGGGATGGTAGGGGGTAGCGAGCTTGTGAGTGATACCATATTTGCGAAGTAGAGTTCGGAATTGAAAATGAATAAAGTGAGAGCCCCCATCACTAATGATAGCTCTAGGACAACCAAATCTAGAAAAGATGTGTTTCTTCACAAACTTCATCACAACCTTGTGATCATTTGTCCTAGTAGCAACAGCTTCAATCCATTTTGAAACATAGTCCACTGCCACCAAAATGTATTCATTGCCAAATGAAGGTGGAAATGGTCCCATAAAGTCTATTCCCCAAACATCAAAAATTTCTACTACCAAAATGGGACTGAGCGGCATCATATCTCTTTTTGAATTATTTCCCACGGCTTGGCACCTTAAACATGTTTTGAAAAATTCATAAGTATCTTTGAATAATGTGGGCCAATAGAATCCGCTCTGTAACACTTTCGTCGATGTTTTCTTTCCTGAAAAATGTCCCCCACAAGCGAGATTATGACAGAAGTTTAAAACAGATTGTTGCTCCTCCTCGGGGACACATCTTCTTATTATTTGATCTGGACCCATATGAAATAGCTCCGGGTCGTCCCAAAAATAGTGCCTTACCTTAAAAAAAATCGATCCTTCTCCTGTGTAGACCATCCTTCGGGAATCTGCCCTACTGCCAGGTAGTTGACTATATGAGCGAACCAAGGGGTTGTTGTCTGATAGATGGAAAGAATTTGTTCATCAGGGAAGGAATCAGACATAGGGGCACTTTCAGGAATTACAATCCTAGACAAGTGATCAGCTACAACATTTTCCAACCCCTTCTTGTCTCTTATTTCCAAATCAAACTCTTGTAGTAATAAAATCCACCGTATGAGACGGGGTTTGTCTTTCTTCTTAGATATCAAAAATTTTAATGCTGAGTGATCGGAATAAACAATGACTTTCGCCCCTAACAGGTATGATCGAAACTTTTCAAGGGCAAACACAACAGCTAATAATTACTTTTCCGTGGTGGTGTAGTTCACTTGGCATCAGCGAGGGTGCGGCTCGCGTAGTAGATCACCACGGGTTTCTTTTCAACTTTTTGACCTAGGACAGCTCCTACAACATAGTCTGAGGCATCACACATGATCTCAAAAGGGAGCGACCAATCAGGAGATTGGAGAATGGGAGCTTGTGTGAGAGCCGCTTTCAAAGAATTGAACGCCTCTAGACATGACTCATCAAGATGAAAGGGAGTGTCCTTGGCGAGCAATTGTGTAAGTGGTCGAGCAATGGTGGAGAAGTTTTGAATGAATCTGCGGTAGAATCCTGCATGGCCAAGAAAGGAACGGATCTATTTGACCGAAGAAGGGGGAGGAAGATTAGAAATCACATCAACCTTGACCTTGTCAACCTCTATTCCATTCTCTGAAACTACATGGCCTAAAACGATCCCTTCCCTTACCATGAAATGGCTCTTCTCCCAGCTCAACACTAGATTCGACTTAATGCATCTTTTCAATACCCGAGTCAAATTTCCCAAACAATCATCAAATGAATCACCAAACACTGAAAAGTCATCCATAAAAACTTCCAAGTCCCCCACCATTTCAGAAAAAAATAGACATCATACATCGCTGGAATGTGGCAGGGGCATTGTAGAGCCCAAAAGGCATTCTTCTGAAAGCAAACGTGCCATAGGGGCATGTGAAGGCTGTGTTCTCTTGATCTTCTGAGAAAATTGCAACTTGGTTATACCCAGAATAGCCTTCCAAAAAGTAATAATACTTCTGCCCAGCCAGTTTCTCCAAGATCTGATCAATGAATGGGAGTGGGAAATGATCTTTTTTCGTGACTGAATTTAGTTTCCTGTAATCAATGCAGATTCTCCATCCAGTTGGTAATTGTGTGGGAACTTCTTCTCCTTTCTCATTTGTTACAACTGTCAGCCCTGACTTTTTGGGAACAACTTGAGTTGGGCTGACCCACTTTGTAACGACCCGAGAATCTGATTATCGGGAAGGCCCGATAATCTGAGACTCGAACCACCGCCCACGAGCCGGGAGGGCTCGGAAGGGCTAAAAGGAGTGTGGAGGCACAAAGAAATAGGAAATAAAGTAGGAAAAACCAACAATGATTAACAGAAATAAATAAACAACTACAACAGAGTCCAGTCCAACAGAAAGTACAGTCTAAAGTGTGAGCGACGTCATGCGGTTCGGGGAGCGGAGAGGACGCGGAGCGCGCGGGCTCCTCTTTTTTGTTTGTTGCAACACAGAAATAAGAGAAAATGGAGAAGGGGCCACCACGGGAGATTGCTCCGGCGGGACGAGCGGGACAAATATAATATAGCAAGATATGGGGGTTTAAACGGCCATAGCGGGAAGTGACTCGCCGCGACCTCGGGGGGACGGAAATGGAGCAGAAATTAAATAACAAGAATTGAAACGGCCATTGGGGAAATTACTCGCCGCGGCCTCGAGAATATGAGCAGATAAGAAGGTAACAGAATATAAAGAGAATATAAAGAGCGAGAATTTAAACGGCCATTGGGGAAGTGACTCGCCGCGGCCTCGAGAATATGAGCAGAATATAACAGAATGTAAAGAGAATATAAGAACGGAAATTTAAACGGCCATTGGGGAAGTGACTCGCCGCGGCCTCGAGAACATGAATAGATAAGAATATAACGTATAAGAACGTGAATTTAAACGGCCATTGGGGAAGTGACTCGCCACGGCCTCGAGAATATGAGCAGAATATAACAGAATATAAAGAGAATATAAGAACGAAAATTTAAACGGTCATTGGGGAAGTGACTCGCCGTGGCCTCGAGAACAAGATGTGATCGCCAGGGGCCAAAAGACCCCAAAATAAGAAAATGATCGCTCCTACCTCAAGAGCGGGAGATGGCGGGTTGCTTCTTCCTCTCCCATCGGCCGGCCGACGGAGAGGGCTTTCCTCGATTACCCTTGCAAAACAACGATAAACAAATAACAAGTGGATTAAAAGATGAATGTGTAGTATTCAAATCCTTGCGATAAAAATAACGAAATGATGGTGAGACACACGCCTGGTTGGTGTTATCTTTTAAACCCCTCTCGGACTCGAGTAGGAGGAAAATGAGATGATGGATGCAAGAAGTATATAAGAAGAGGCGCCCTTATAAAGGGGGATAGAGGATGCGAGATGATGAATGCAAAAGAACTACGAAGAAAAGGGAAAGGATTGGCTTATTGGATGTGCCGATGGTGAAATCCGGCGGAGCTCCGGCAGCGTGGGGACGACGTGGAAGCGCGGTGGATGAAGACGACCTTCCTCTCGCGAGCGTGGGCACCCGAGAAGTCGGCAGAACCTCCACCTACAAAAGACCTCACGGATTAGAAAATGACTCCGTAGCCTCTGGGCTCCGGCAGCCTATCGGATCTCTTCGAAGCTCCTCCAGAACTGAGGGGGTGGGCCTCTATTTATAGGGCTCCGGAGGGTGGAGGCATCCAGGACCCTGGACACCTCCATCAGGGCCGAACTAATATTTTATTCTATTTTTATTTATTTTTTTTGGAATATTTTTGTGGAGGCATCCAGGGCTCCGGACGCCTCCAACAGGTCCACCGAAAACCGACGACGGCCGCACGCGATTTGGCACAACGCGTGATTTTGTGAGCGGCACCTCGTGATTCAGAAATGGGCGCGTCCAGCTGACTGGACGTCTCCATAATATGAATTTTTTCACACACGACAAACCGTCGTTCGGTGGCCGGCGCCCGTGACGGAGTTGATGGAGGCGTCCAAGGGCCTGGACGCCTCCATAAATATATTATTTTTTATTTTTCTTTTTTTTTTTATGCCAAGGCTGGCATTTTAATTTTTTATATTTTTTTTATGGAGGCGTCCAGGGGCCTGGACGCCTCCATTAATATATATATTTTTATTTGTGTTTTATCTTTTATGCCAACTGGCATTTTACACACATTTTTTATATTTGTTTTTATGGAGGCGTCCAGGGGCCTGGACGCCTCCATTAATATATATATTTTTTATTTATTATTAGGTTTTGAAAAAATAAAAATAAAATAATTAAAAGAATGGGGGCGTCCAGGGGCCTGGATGTCCCCATTAAGACCCACCTGGGTCCTCAGTCAGCGGCCGCCCAGCAGACATCCTTCTTGGTTCCGGAACCTCCTGATGCGTCTGACTGTGTGTTGATACCGTCCGAATGCCGTGACGAGACGATTCCGAATGCCGAAAAAGGCAGAAGAAGACACAAGAAAAGGAAGCACTCGAGCGATTCAAAATGCGTAAGCCGTTGCGGGGTGTTGTATAGTAATATGAGACTTTCTCAAGAGACGTCAAGAATGGCGTGTCTACAGATGCCCTGCCTTGGCGTCTGCTTTGCAAGGGAGCGACACGTAGTGGAATGGTATCGAAGTGGAGTGAAATGAAGTGGGAGCGGACTGATAAGTTGATGCCAAGGTGTGATGAGACACGCTTTTGACGTTACTGTTTGGAATCTTTCCTGAAGTTTCAATGAGGCGACCTTGAAGAAGGTCTTTCAAATATTGACGATTGCTTGGACGGAGATCAAATAAGGGAGGGTGAGATGTGCGCTCAGGCACGAAACAAAAAGAGACCAACTTCTTGGTGTGAAAGTACCTGGGTCATAAACCTGCAGGTTTCACCTTTGGTGAGCGGCTACCAGCCAATGTGGAAGTGTTGCGGCCAAGGTGAGTCAATCAAGGTCAAAAGTAAAGGAATATCTGAGGGTCTGTCCAAACAAGGGTCTCCTTTGGAAGAGCAGCGTAGGGCTGTCTCAAGGAAACTCAGTATTTCATTCGGAGTGGAATATCTCATATTTGTAAGAATTGGAGCACAACGGCTTTCACAATCGAATCACTTGAATGATCTTCCGCAATAAATCAAAGTCCTATATGAATGCATGCTGGGTTAAAATAAAAATTTAAAACAAATTAAAATAGAAAATAGCCAAGGATAATATTGTCAACTTGTGAAGAACGGGTCAGGATACCGACCCGGTGAGCCGATACTGGGCTGGGGCCCGTTTATCCGCGCACCAACTCACTGAATGGAACCGTCGTCCCCATGCTACCACAAGTTAACGGCCTATCCGTACAACCCAATTTCTTCCGGGATCATCACAGTTTTTGTTGAAGGGGTACTCAAATCCCAGATTTGTTCGGGCCGCAAGGTCCTTGACATGTTCTAGTAGCGTAGGTAGCATATACTACGATGCATGACATGGTGAGACCAACCATTGAAAGGTGGAACAGAGATAGGACAAAGACGTCCGTTAGTAAAACCTGCACAGGCCAGCATGGATTAATAACATCAGAAAGCAACAGAATCGTAACAGAATCGCACCACAATGGAAAGGAGATCTAGCCAGAATCCTGACAGTGACCGCTGATGTGACATGTTCTGTCATGTAGCGATCCCTTCCTATAAGAACTCCCCATAGGCTAGTTCATTCAAATGCACCAAGGTGAGTTTTGGAAGCTCAGGAGAGGAAGGAGAGGAGAATCTAGAGATTTCAGGATGGAAGGAGAGTCTTCCCGCGTTATGAAGAGGAGCAGGCCTAGCAGCGAGATTTAGGCGACTCTCCGACCTCGAGGGTCATCTGAGTGGGACGATCATGTCGCATATGGTAAGCTGATCCATTTCAAATTTCCCCACGTGAACCTTCTTCTTACTTCCTTCCTTTCTTCTTTCTTTTCTCTTCCAGCCATATCCACTCTTCCCAGGCCCGAGGAAGTTTTCCAAACTGCCATGGCTTTCAAAGCTAACTTCCAACATCTCCATTGGCATGAGGGCCATACTCTCGAAGTGGCATCTGCAGGGACTCCTTATTCACGCCAAACATTACGAGAAGATTCGTATGGACTGGGCGGCTATGGGCTCACTAGTGGAGATCTGGCATCCCCAGACCCACACTTTTATCTTCCCGACTTTCGAGGTGACCATCCTCCTCGAGGAGGTGGAACTTCTGCTCGGATTGAAGAAATTTAAGAGTGACGGGAAGGTGAAGGCTATGTGGATGCTGACACGGGGGACTTCTGAAAGCGTCCTTGGAAGCTTCATGCCGCCCGACGCAGCCCGAAAGGTCTGTACTCAAAAGGGGATCGATCTCCAAAAGCTCGCGGAGTGGGTCATGGACGCCCTGAGAGGGTCACCAGACGATGACTATTTGGAGGGAATCATGAAGGGGTTCACTATCTGTCTGGCGGGTGCTCTCTTGTTTCCATATACCGACAACATGGTGGAGGAAGACCAACTGGGTGCTATCTGCGGGATCTGGCGTGGAAAGAGGGTGGGACCCGCCGTCCTTGCCTATCTTTACAGCGGCCTTACTGCCTCGAGCATGGGTAAGCCTCCTTTTGGTTGCGCACTTGTCTTGAATTGCTGGCTTGATTTGCACTTCAAATTCGACCACCGCGAGGGAATGCCAACTGCTTCGAAGCTCTTCCAACAAAGCCCTCTTCATCACATAGCCGACGTGTTAGGCTTCGGTGGTACTGTAGTGAACCGCGTTCCGTGGCTGAAGAAACGTGAAGACTGGCGGTCTCACTTCCGCACCGTGACACAAGGCTTCTTTACTTGTGCACCGGCATATTTGCTTTCGCTAGATCTCCTCATGAGGCCTTCTCCCGAAGTTGATCTTCAACTGATTGGCGCGACCGAGTTCGTCCTTTACAACGCGCATCGGTGCTGCCTCCAGATTGGCATCCCACGCCATTCGTTCCCGCCACCGACTGGCATCGCTCCTTTGAAGAAGAGGGAGTTGGACACTGAAGCGGACGCGAAGGAAGCGAAGGCCATTAAAGCTCCCTGGAAGACAAGTGTTGCGGGAAAGGCCTTAGCGCACGTGGTGGAAGAATGTGAGCCGTGGAGGGCTTATGTAACCGAACTGGGGAAGTTAAGGCCTAAAGCGCCTAAACCCCTAATGTAGCTCATTCTGCTTTTCTGATAGAATAAAATCTGGTATTTGGATGTTTGGACCCTCGTCCCCTTAATTATTATTATCCTTTTTTATGGTTTTTCTTTTTCTTTGTGTTTTTTCTTTTGTTTGGATTATATACATACTCTTACCTTTTTTTTCTTTTTATTATATTTTTTTTGAAATTTTTATTATGGGGGCGTCCAGGGGCCTGGACGCCCCTATTTGTTATAATAAATTTTTTTATTATTTGTTTTGGGGGCGTCCAGGGTCTTGGACGCCCCTATTTTTTTATTTTTTTTTTTTTTTTTTTGTTTTGGGGCGTCCAGGGTCTTGGAGGCCCCTATTTTTTATTTTTTTATTTTTTTATTTTTTTTGTTTTGGGGGCGTCCAGGCGCCTGGACGCCCCTAAATTTTTGAATTTGAAAAATAAAAAAAAAGGTGGGGGCGTCCAGGCGCCTGGACGCCCCAAAAAGATGGATTTTATATATAGGGGGGCTCCCCCCTTTGCTCATTTACTGTTCATTCAAACAACCCAGTCAAACCAGACAACCCATTCTTCGTCCCAATGGAGCTAGGAGGCCCGAGCCAGGGTGGAGAGAAGCGCAAACGACGGGCTCGTCGTCCGAGGGGAGAGAGAGACGATGCTGAGGAGGCCGCAGCAGAGGAGATTGCTGCGGAGGAGGAGATGGAGGTGCCTCTTCTGGCCGCGGAGGCCGCTGCGGGCGCTGGCGACGCGGGAGATGACGATCACGACCCGGTAAGCCCTTTGGAACTCTCACTCTGTGGTTCAATAGGCTAAACGGACGGGCGAGAGGTTGTGAGAGAAGGCGGGGAGTGGGGGAAAGGAGGCGTCCAGGGGCCTGGACGCCTCCATATTTTCTTTTTCTTTTTGTTTATTTATTTATTTACGTAAATAATAAAATAGAATTAAAAATAAGGAGGCGTCCAGGCCTGGGACGCCTCCATGATAATATATATTTATATATTTATTTTTTTTTGGTTTTTGGGTTTTTCTAAAAAAAAAATAAAGGAAATAGAAGGAGGCGTCCAGGTGTTGGACGCCTCCAAAAAAACATAAATATTTTAAAAAAATAAAAATAAAATAAAATGAATAAGTAGTATATACAGTGTTATTGTTTATTACTGTTCATGATGCTGATGTGTTCTTTGTTGGTTTTGTGGTGTGCAGGGCGTGATGAAGGGCCGGATCAGCTGGTCCCTGGTGGTGGCAGCATACCGTGGGCTGCCGGATTTCCAGAGGGCGCGTGTGGACGCCATGGGCTTTGGAGCTTTCCTTAGGATCGAGCCCTTCCGGCTCGACCTTCCTCTTATCCAGGCATTGAGGGAGCGGTGGCACGCACCGAGCCGGGCGTTTCTGATGCCCTGGGGGCACATGGTGCCGACGCTGAAGGACGTGGCTCGGATCACCGGGCTACGAGTTGACGGAGAGGCAGTCAGCGGGGTCACCTACCCCGACTACCGAGAGAGTGCCCTGGACCTGCTGTGGTTAGAGACGAGCGTGACTGATAGAGACAGCAGGGTAGTCGGCCGAGTGGAGATCATGGAGGCGCTCGGATTCGTCGACCCGCGCCAGCGGTTAGCGAGACTGGAGCGGAGTTTCTGGCACGACTGGAGGGAGATGCCGTGCAGCTTTCACCCAGGACCCGAGAGAGCGGGAGCTGGTGGATCTAGACCTGCGGAGGTTTCTTTTCTTCTTCCTGGGCCGCCTTCTGCTGGGGACGAAGGGGGATGGCATCCACTGCCGTTTCCTCGGGATCTGGCGGACCTTGACAGAGTGGGGCACTACGCGTGGGGGGCGGCTCTGCTTGCCCATTTGATTGCCGATCTCTCCCAGACTTCGGAGAAGGAGACGATAGTCAGTGGCTTCGCACCTTTTCTCCAGGTAAACATTTTATTTATGCATTACCACAGTTAAATATGCAATTATTGTACTCATGATGTATGATGGATGCAGGTGTGGAGCTATTACTATTTCCCGATGGGGAGGGCTAGGCATGGGAACAGGAGGGCCGTGCCTCTGGCGCGGCGGTGGAGGCCGATCGTGGTTGCAGCACCCCACGGCTACCAGCTGGCGTCGCTTCGTCGGGAGCTGAGCGAGTATCCCGAGGCCATGGTATGATGCGTATGTTTTTTTGTGTTTTTATGCATGTGACTATCATGATGTATGCATGGTGATGCAGGTGGTGTGGAGGCCCTACCTGGGCATGGGCGATGCTGGCCAGCCCTGGGTTGTAGCGGGTCCCTCGTTTCAGGCGGGACGTGTGGGTCCATTGCCTGAACGAGATTGAGCCGCTTCGGCTGAGGCTGGTTATGAGGACGTTGGGGCTGGCCCAAGAGTGGGTCGATGTAGATGGGCCGGCCCGCATCGGGCGGAAGACCAAGGGGAAGGCGAATTGTGGACTGGCGCACGCGCTTCCCAGCACAGTACCAGGACTGGCAGCAGGGCGGGGTCCCAGTGGTGTCCCATGTACAGGCACAGACTACATGAGACGGTACCGAGCTACGTACGGGGACCGCCTCTCCTTGGGTGGTATGGCAGGGGTAAGTGAAATGAAACTGCTTCCCTTCTATATGTATATGCATGTGGCACTAACTTATGTGCAATGCAGGATGCTCGTGACAATATGATCGCCGACCTGCGGGCCCAGTTGGCGGACGCCAGGCGACAGTTGGTGGCCATCCGACAGGAGTTGGAGATCCTGGTGAGTCTATGTAATGCATTTTTTTTGTGACCTGGATTTTTGATGCTTAGCCTTTGACTGACGTTTGCCCCGTGTTTCAGCGGGCCCACCAGACAGCGGCAGTCGGGACGGCTGGTGGAGTGGGTTCCAGTTCGCGGGGCCGTCCTCCGGAGGTTTCTGCCCTCCAGAGCAGCTGGCGTACGGTGGCTCGGGCTGAGGAGGCCGAGTGTGACCGCGAGGCTCGAGTGAGTGTCTGCCTGACCTTGACTCCCCTTCTGGCTGCTTTCCTTCTATCACTGTTCTCTCATGGTACATGCGTGCTTTGACAGGTGGCCGAGATTCGGGAGGCCCTGGCCCGTGCTGTTCGTGCTGAGCAGGAGCGCGATGCCCGGGTGGCAGAGCGTGACGCCCGGATTGCGGAGCTAGAGGAGAGCGGCGACGGGAGGCTGAGGAGCTTCCTCGCGATGTAGTGGATCTGCGGATCGCCCTCGAGCTGTCGAGGAGAGAGGCGATGAGGGAGAGAGAGGAGAGGGAGAGGGATAGGGAGAGCGTGGAGAGAGAGAGGGAGAGGGATAGGGAGACCCTAGAGAAAGAGAGGGAGTACAGGATGGCAGACCGACATCGAGATTGGGACGAGAGGAGGGCTCCTGGATGCCCAGCTGATGGAGCTCCGATTGAGTCTCCGCACGGCGGAGGGGAGGCTTCGAGAGAGCGAGGAGCGGTACCAGAGGGCGAAGGAATGCGGGGCGCGACTTCGTCAGTCTGGTTCTCTTTCCATGGGCAGCTATCTGGTTTCTTCGGCCGAGGAGGCCTTCGAGGCTGGGGTGCCACTGCAGGACGAGGCGAGCACGGCTTCTCAGGGTTCGCAGAGGCCCCCTAGGGATCCCCGGCAGAGGAGGGAGGAGAGAGATGACCAGGAGGGTGGCAGCGAGAGTTAGAGAGTTGCTTGTACACGTCACCCTTCTCACTGTATGATGTACTTTTGGCTATTATATGAAATGAAAATGGCTTTTTTGTGTGTTGTGTGTACTTTTCTCTCTCCCACACTTTCTTCTTTGCACTGAGTTATCCTTCGAGGCACGCTCCACGAGACCTTGTCCTAAACAGCGGGGAACTACGCTTTGCACAGGGGGATTTTGTTTCCTTTCTCCCCTTTTGGGCGCGGTCCAGGCGCGAGGACGCGTCTTAATCCTTGAATTCAAATTTAAAGCGTCGGGTGGCCTTTCTTCTCCCGTGCCTTACCCGCAAACGAGCCCGCCTTCTGCCGAAACTCGCTTGCCCCCTTTTTCGTCTTCCTCCTCTTTTGATCGATGGAGTTCGGTGGGCCTGACCATGGTGAAGGTGGAGAGGGACGCGGGACCCCTCGCCCAAGGAGGGACGCGCCAGAGCAAGGAACGGCATCTATGGAGGAGGAAGGGCCGCTTCGGGCCCCGAGGGACCCGAGGGGCCCGATGTCGCGGAGGGAGGTGAACACGGTCTGGTAGGTCCTCCAATCTCTCCCTCTTTCATCTATTTTGAGTTTTGAGCAAGGCGTTCGAGGGGGAAAGGGTTCGGCGAGTGTTGCACTCAAGTGATGGACGCGTCCTAGACAGGGGACGCGTTCTTTTTGACTGATGTGGGACCTCTTTCTTGGTGCAGGACATGGCGAGGACCCTGGGCCTGGCCGATGAGTGGGAGAGTGCGGACGAGCCGAGCCGCGTCAGGAGGGAGAGTCGCGGCAAGGCGAGGCTTGAGGACTGGCACGTACGTCTCCCTGGACAGCAAGGAGTGTATTGGTGCAGGACAGCATTGACTTCCTGCGGCGGCAGAGAGAGAGTTACGCGAGGCTTCTCCAAGCTGGGGACACGCGTGGCATCGGCGGCTCGCGCGCCCAACTGTCAGAGGCTAGGCGGCAGTTGGCCGTCGCTCAACATGAGCTGTCGCTCCTGGTAAGTTACGTGCCGCACTTTTATCTTCAGATTTTGGTGTTTCACTAACGACCGTTGTTTATTTTGTTCCAGCGTGCCCAGCAGACAGCGACGGCGGGGGATGATTGGTGGCGCATCTTCCAGTTCCTCGGCCCTTTTCTTGAGATTGCCTCCCTCCGGGAGCAACTTGCCGGTGCGGTGGCCCGCGCGACCCGGGCGGAAGAGGAGCGTGATGCCTGGGTGGCGACTGTAACGGAACTACGACATCGCAGGTGAGGAGAGACCTTCTCCAGACATCCTGGAGCTAAGGGTTCTTCTACAGATGATGAGGAGAGAGGCAGAGAGAGAGAAAACCGAGGGAAGGTCCGAGCGACAGCGGGATCAGACCGAGAGGAGGGCCTTGGAGGCCCAAGTGAGGGAGCTCCAGCTGGGCCTTCAGGCCGTCGTGCTGAGGCTAGGAGGGATGGAGACGCGCTACGAGAGAGCGCGAGAGTTCGGGGAGCGATTGCGCCAGTCTGGTCGCTTCGCCGCTAGTGGCTTCTTCGCCACGCCAGGGAGGAGCAGCGAGTCATTGCTGCGGAGCCGGCGCCACGAGGCGAGGCAGGTGCTGCTGCACGAGGATCCAGAAGGCTTCTGAGGGACCCGCACCTCAGGGGAGAGGAGGGGAGCGCCTAGAGAGATGAGTGATGGTGAGGATCGGCAAGCTGGTGGACTCGCCTCCTCCTTATGTTTATGATGTTTTTGACAGCTTATGTAGAATTATGAATGGAGTGATTTGATTTGCTGCTGCTTGTTTATTCTCTTGTGCGTTCCTTCTTCCCTACACTTCTTCTCCTTTGCACTGTTCCCATGTGATGGGTCTGCCGAGACTCCGCCCCAAGCGGAGAATCACGTCTTGTGACCATTTTCCACGGGAATCTGCCGTCGAAGTCAAAAAATGACGGCCCTAGTTCCTTTTCCGGGATGCTGTGTCAAATTTTGCGGACGTCCTCCAAAACATGATAGGGTATCCCTAGACAACATAGGGGGCTAGTCGTCATATTCTTCGTCCAGTCAATCACCATGTGCGCGCGGTGAAGTGACACACGGGACCGCATGACAGGTGCCTCATTGCGAGGGCTATCATTAACAGGCGATGGAGGCAATCTTGGCCCGCACTCCTTCCATTTCTATAAATTCTTGTCCCTTTTATCTTCCCAGGTATATCGAGGACTAACTCAAGGAGCACAAGTTCTCACGGGAGAGGAGGAGTTCAAGATTCCGAGAGTTGGATGGAGGGCGAATCTTCCTATTCCTCGAAGAGAAGCAGGTCCAGTGGTAGTAGTTCCAGGAGGCTTTCGGACCTCGAAGGGCACTTCAGCGAAAGGGTCCAATCACAACTCGTAAGCTGAGCTTTCCTGCCCTTTTCTCATTCTTTCTTCCTTTCTTCTGACCAAACCTCCCCTCCACTCCTTGTATGTGTAGGTTGTGATGAAATCACAGATCTCATGGGAGTTGGTAGTAGCAGCGTACAGGGGCCTCCCAGATTTTCAGAAGGCCAGGCTAGACGTGATGGGATTTGGCACCTTTCTTCGGATCGAGCCGATTCAGCTCGACCCGGTCCTGATCCAAGCCTTGTGTGAGAGATGGGACCCAGTGAGCCGGGCATTCCTGATGCCCTGGGGGCACATGGTGCCCAGCTTGGAGGATGTGGTCCGGATCACAAGCCTAAAGGTGGAGGGCGAGGCAGTGACCGGGGTCACTTATGCGGATTACCGAGAAGGTGCCCAGAAGTTACTGGGTTTGGACCTATATGGTCGGAAAAACAGGTCGGTAGCTAGGGCGTCCCTCATGGATGCATTAGGGCTCACCGACACTCGTCGGTGGGACGACGAATCCTCAGAAGAGTTCATGGAAAGGATGGAAATAGGATGCCGTGCCGTGTACTGCGCAGATTTCGCAACTGGGAAAGATGCAATATAGATTTGAGGAGATTTCTCCTCTTCCTTTTGGGGAGATTGGTACTGAGCTCGAAAGGGGACGGTATCCAATGTTGCTTCCTAGAGCTGCTGTCAGACCTTGAAAGAGTAGGATACTATGCTTGGGGAGCTGCCATGCTGGCGCACTTGTTTGCAGGTCTGTTCCAAGAAGTGGACCGTGAGATGACTGTGAGTGGTTTCACACCATTCATCCAGGTATTTTTGATTTTGCTTGTTTTGTATTTTTTTGTGTTTTTGCAAGGTACTGATGACCTGCGCCGAGCAGCTGTGGAGCTATTATTACCTCCCCATGGGGAGAGCTCGACATTGGCGACCTGCGATGGTGCCGCTAGCCAGGCGTGGGAACCCATCATGAGTGTGGCACCCTTAACCTACCAACTGATGGTGCTAAGGCGGGAGCTACAGGTGTTCCCTGCAGCGACGGTAAACTGGAGACCCTACTCAGACATGGTCGATGCCGACCAGCCATGGGTTCTAGCAAGTCGTGCCCGGTTGGACGGGAACTGTGGATGCACTGCCTGAATGAAATCCAGCCACTTCGACTACGATTGGATATGAGGACTTTAGGACTGGCTCAGGAATGGGTGGATAGGGCTGCGCCACCTCGCGTCGGGAGAAAGACGCGGGGACCGGCGACCTGCATTGACTGGCGCGTGCGGTTCCCTGAACAGTGTGAAGACTGGCAACGGGGTGGCACGATTGTAGAATCGCAGGCGCGAGATAGCGAGGACTACTTGCGTCTATATAGGGCAAAGTACGTAGAGCGGCTCCAACCTCGGGGACTTGTGGAGGTAGATTTCCCCTTTTCCTCTTTTCTTCTTTCTCCTTTTTTTGGTTTTCTGGTGGAAATGCTGACTTGTATGGCTGCAGGATATCCGTGATACCATGATAGCGAATTTACGAACTCGCTTGGCAGAGATGGAGCAACGGTTGGGCGATGCCCGCAGAGCTACGAGCGCCTTGGTAGGTGTACAGTGCGTGTTCCTAATTGAAACCCTAGATTCCTGATGTTGGCTGCTAATTCACATGGTCGTAGCAAGCCCAGATGGCGCGGCTTCCCCAGCGATGGGAGTAGGTGGTGCTTCTTCCAGTTTGTGGATTCCCACCACAGAACTCGATTTGCTTCATGAGCAACTTGCTCACGCCACGCAGCGTGCTGCGGAGGCAGAAGGGATGCTCTGTATACAGGTAAAAGTTTCAGTGTTGAGTTCTCTTTGTTTACGCCTTATCGCGTATCTGAGATGGTACACTCGGCAGGAAAAGGAGACGGAAGAAGCGCTGCCCAAGCTGTGCAGAAGGAGGCTAGGATAGCAGAACTGGAGAAGGAACTGCGGCGTCATCCTGATGACGACTCCTCTAGGGATGCCGTGGAACTGAGGATCACTCTCCAATTGGAGAGGGAAGACCGCGAGAGAGAACGTGCAGAGAAAGAAAGAGACGCAGAGAGAGAAAGAGCCAACATATTGACTGAAAGGGAGGAACGAAGGGCCATGGAGGCTCAACTATTCGAACTCCGAATCAGCCTTGGTCTTGCTGAACAGTGGCTGAGAGATGGTGAGGAGCGCTACCGAAGAGCACGAGAGCGTGGCTTTCGTGTTGGTAGCTTCTCTGCTGCTTCCGTGGATCAACGCCGGGATGTGGGAATAGGAAGGGGAGTACAGAGCGGTAGGAGTACCGCTTTTTCGTAGTTGGGTAGCACCTTTGAGAGCGTTTTGCCCGGAGAGTAGTGGGACGAGTAATGCAGAGAGAGAGGGCGGAACTTGATGTAATTTTTTTGGTTTTTTTGGATTAAAATATAAGGTTCGGTGGTTTGTTTTCACCTTTGCTTCTGTTGCCTGAATCCCTGCACACATCACTGAAACAAACAAATCAGAATTTCTGTTCTGACTTGGCCCCTTGCTCAATAAGCAAATGGTCATTGTGACTGTCCTTGATAACTGGTCAAGGGGCCAAGCCTTTATTTAACGAAGGCAAGGGAAAGATGCGGTGATGATAAATGCGACAGGCAAGCACACGAATGCAAGCGGTATTAAATTTGAGATGCTGCACGCAAATGCAATTATATAAAATTGATTTGTTTCTTTTTATATTTGGCATTTTTTGTTTTATCATAAAAAAGATTTTTTGTTTGAAATATGTTCATTTTCTCTTTTCCATTTTTTTTATTTTTTTATCATTTTAAATTTTTTTTGCTAATGCCTGACAAGCACCCAAATGGCACCTAACCTACGTGAGAACATGGGTTTCTTACTAACCTCCCAGGTATCCTAAGTGCACATCTAGGTTGATTTGGGCCTCTAGACCCTCGAATGATGATTTCGCCGGCTAAGACTTACCCTGATGACAATACCGTCATGCCATGCTTAGGCTCCCAGTCGCTTCCAACCACAGGGATTCACCCAAAAGGTGTTTGAGGTAAGAGATTTGCCCGACCCGGGTCTGTTTCCTCACAACTCTAGATGGTATATGATGGAACACCTTGGAACCCTAACGACCAACCGCGCGACGCTGACCCGGAGTCAGACGCCGTCGCACCCATAGGTGACGCGCTTGCATTGGCCTAAGCCCAAGGTTAAGCAAGAAGACATCAAGGTGGTAAACAGGGGTCTTGACCAGCCAGAAACACAGAGACTCCTTCGCAGCGATAGCTTTTACTTTTCAAAGTAGGCAACCAAATGTGTATATTAAAATAAGGTCGCAGACCCTGGGCAGTTTTCACCTTTCAGAAACTCCATCGAACCTTCATCTTCAGAGAGAGAAGGAAGAGTGTAGGAGATAAACCTCCTGAGAGGATCGACAAAGCCGTTAACCCGGCGAGCGAATAAGGGCCTATTAACTCTTTCCTTTCGGACAACTTCGGACCAAATCTCGAGCATTTACATTCCACGGCCCCTTTTGTGGATTCAGACTTTTGCTTTGAGGTGTTCCGTTTATCGCAACAGGCACGGTCACGACTAGGCTTTTCTCTTGATTTTGATTTTGTATTTCTTTTTGTGAGGGACATATGGTCGTTTGACGTTTGTGGGCTCCCTTTTCGTATGCCTGCGGGACACTGCCCTCTTCTCGTTGTAGACACGCCATTCTTGACGTCTCCTGAGAAAATCTCATATTACTATACGACGCCCTGCGACGGCTTACGCATTTCGAATCACTTGAGTACTTCCTTTTCTTGGGTCTTCTTCTGCCATTTTCGGCATCCGGAATCGTCTCGTCACGGCATTCGGACGGCATCAACACCAGTCGGACGCATCAGGAGGTTCCGGAATCAAGAAGGGTGTCCGCCGGGCGGACGCCAACGCCTGAACCGAGGACCCGGGTGGGTCTTAATGGGGGCGTCCAGGCCCCTGGACGCCCCCATGTTATAATTTATTTTAAGGCCCAAAACCAAATAAAAAAATAATAAATTAATGGAGGCGTCTAGGGCCCTGGACGCCTCATAAAAACAAATATAAAAAAATGGAAAATACCAGTTGGCATAAAAGACAAAATCAACAAAAAATAATAAATTAATGGAGGCGTCCAGGCCCCTGAACGCCTCCACAAAAAACAAACATAAAAAATTAAAATGCCAGCCTTGGCATAAAAGATAAAACAAAAATAAAAATAATATATTTTTTGGAGGCGTCCTGGGCCCTGGACGCCTCCATCAACTCCGTCACGGGCGCCGGCCACCGAACGACAGTTTGTCGTGTGTGAAAAAATCCAAATTATGGAGACGTCCAGTCAACTGGACGCGCCCATTTCTGAATCACGAGGCGCCACTCACAAAACCACGCGTTGTGCCAAACCGCGTGCGGCCGTCGTCGGTTTTCGGTGGACCTGTTTGAGGCGTCCGGAGCCCTGGACGCCTCCATAAAAATATTCTAAAAAATAAATAAATATAGAATAAAATATTAGTTCGGCCCTGATGAAGGTGTCCAGGGTCCTAGACGCCTCCACCCTCCGGAGCCCTATAAATAGAGGCCCACCCCCTCAGTTCTGGAGGAGCCAACAGTGATCCGATAGGCTGCCGAAGCCCAGAGGCTACGGAGTCATTTCTAACCCGTGGGGTCTTTTGTAGGTGGAGGTTCTGCCGGCTTCTCGGGTGCCCACGCTCGCGAGAGGGAGGTCGTCTTCATCCACCGCGCTTCTACGTCGTCCCCACGCTGCCGGAGCTCCGCCGGATTTCACCATCGGACACATCCAATAAGCCAATCCTTTCTTTTTTTTCGTAGTTCTTTTGCATTCATAATCTCGCATCCTCCATCCCCTTTTATAAGGGCGCCTCTTCTCATATACTTCTTGCATCCATCATCTCATTTTCCTCCTACTCGAGTCCGAGAGGGGTTTAAAAGATAACACCAACCAGGTGTGTGTCTTGCCATCATTTCGTTATTTTATTACAAGGATTTGAATACTACACCTTCATCTTCCTAATCCACTTGTTATTTGTTTGTCGTTGTTTTACAAGGGTAACCGAGGAAAACCCTCTTCGTCGGCCGGCCGGAAGGAGAGGAAGAAGCAACCCGCCATCTCCCGCTCTCGAGGTAGGCGCGATCACTTTCTTATTTTGGGTCTTTTGGCCCCTGGTGATCACATCTTATTTTCGAGGCCGCGGCGAGTCACTTCCCCAATGGCCGTTTAAATTTCCGTTCTTATATTCTCTTTATATTCTGTTATATTCTGCCCATATTCTCGAGGCCGCGGCGAGTCGGTTCCCCAATGGCCGTTTAAATGCACGTTCTTATATGTTATATTCTTATTTATTCATGTTCTCGAGGCCGCGGTGAGTCACTTCCCCAATGGCCGTTTAAATTTCCGTTCTTATATTCTCTTTATATTCTGTTATATTCTGCTCATATTCTCGAGGCCGCGGCGAGTCACTTCCCCAATGGCCGTTTAAATTCCCGCTCCTTATATTCTTTTGATATTCCGTTATCTTATTATCTGCTCATATTCTCGAGGCCGCGGCGAGTCACTTCCCCAATGGCCGTTTCAATTCTTGTTATTTAATTTCTGCATCATTCCCGTCCCCCCGAGGTCGCGGCGAGTCACTTCCCGCTATGGCCGTTTAAACCCCCATATCTTGCTATTATATTTGTCCCGCTCACCCCGCCGGAGCAATCTCCCGTGGTGGCCCCTTCTCTTTTCTCTTATTTCTGTGTTGCAGCAAACAAACAAAAAAAAAGAGGAGCCCCGCTCGCTCCGCGTTCCTCTCCGCTTCCCCCCGAACCGCGTGACTTCGCTCACAGATTGGCGATCACGGTGGGACCTCTACTGCTTCCTTTCGGCTACCCTTGCAAGTTCGGCACCATCCGTGCCTCTCCACCTTGGCACCCGCGCGCGCCCCCGTTGTGCTCACGGCAGCACTATCAGTTGTGATTAGTTGTTTGTTTATTATATGTCTGTTATTTCTGTTGTTTTCCCACTCCGTATCTCTGTCAGCATTTCATTGCATGCATCCATCCCTCTTTTTTATCCTTTTTTTATTTTTTTGAGGATCACCCTTTCCCGGTGAAGGAAGGACTCTCCGTTTAGGAATTCCTCTCAACGGACTAGAATCTCCTACACTGGGACCTCTGTAAATCCCCGACATCGAAGAATCTCCTCTTCGTTCACTGGGCTGGTTGTACCATTGAAGTTCTCCGGAGTTAGTCATTTCATTCGTGGTGAGACGAGAGACCCTAGCTGACACGGCGGTGAAACAAAAATAAACTAGGGTCCCCATTTTGTGTGAACTTCGGATCTCGCTAAAAGCACAAAAAAATCATCAAAATCAAAACAAAACAAAAAAGGGGCGTAAAGGCATCCACTTGTTTGATAATCTCTGCTACCTGCTTGCTAGTGTATGTTTCTGCGTTATGGGAAAACTGTGAGCATGGCTCATGAGTCTTTTGAGGAGAACCACCCTGGTCGTGGTTTGTCAGCCGACCCACGAGTCTATGCTATGGACTCGGGTCCCTCTCGTGAGCCCTCGCATGAGGTGCATGTTACCGCCGGGGACACGTCCCCACCACAGGATATCACTTCCTTACTGGGCGTTCTCGCCAACACGGAGCTTACCTCTGAACAGCTCCGGACCTTCCAGGCCATTCTAAAGGGGAAATCTGTTTCCCCCACGCCCCAGGAATCTACTCCGGCCATCACACCTCTCCAAGAGTCCGTGCAGGCCATTCCATCTCCTTCATTGGCGCAAGCCATCCAGTCTCCCTCACTTCAAGGACAAGCGAGCCAACACCCACCCTCATTCCAGTTCCCGTCACAATCTCAAACTCCTGTTGTTCCCAACACACCGCTTCAGCCAGGGCCGACTGTCGGTGGTCCGACAGCTCCCTCTCATTCCGGGTTCCCCCCTCAAGTCTCCGGAAGACAGTTTCTCCCCCAGTGGCAAGTGCCACCTTCACCTCCAGAGGAGCTCGCCCAATCGCTCCTCAATAGGTTCAATCGCATGGACGAGCAGTTTCAAAATCTAAGAAGAATGGTGGACTGTGGACGCGCTTTAATTCCCTTGTTATTCTCTTGTTGGTTTATTCGTTTATTGAGTGCGTGGGCGTGCCAGTCACCGAGGTGACAATTTGTTCGGGCTCCGAAGAGCCTATGGTGCGCTCGATCTGACTTCGTCAGACGATTGTGTGGTTCGTGTCGGGACCAGATCCCGTCGCGCCGTGAAGGTCACGACGTCCTTTACATCCCCCATACGAGGGAACACCCTTGATTAATTGCCGAAATTAGAGGCCCCGCGGCCGAAAGGAGTAACGCTAATTATGCGAGAGAGAGATAGGGCTGGGTCACACTGAAAGTTATATTAAGGCCATAAACTGTCGGCCGTGTCGGTCCCTTGTGGACCTTTTCTATTCAGACACAAGCCCGTGGCAGTGCCACAATGAGAAAACCGAGGTAGATCCCTACAAATGTCTGCCGAGCATGCGGCAATTTTTATGAAGATTCGGAAGGTATCGGAACGAGAAAACAAATCCGGTCCGATTAGGATGTCGGCCCGAGGTTAGATCAGAGCCCGGCCATGTCGGGGAAATTCCCGAGACCCGGGGCCGACCTGAAAGGGCGGCGTCATTATTCCTTTTTGCCCGGGTCCCGAGGAGAGAGAGGGCTGCAGTGTGGACGTCAGCGTCTTTTATCTGGGGTTTTATTAGTTATATCTTCTGGGATTTCTGATTTGATGTTTACTACTTCTTTATGCGTTTGTTCCAGATGACTTCTCTTCTTTCATTCATTATCATTATTGTTATTATTATTATTATTATTATTCTTTTTAGTGCCCCTCCCACCTCTTTTATCATTATTGATGCTGCACATTCAGAGTCCTTTAATTAGCATGATTTTCGCTAATTTATTTGCTGTTGTTAATTCTACTATCATGTTATATATATATATATATATATATATATATATATATATATATATATATATATATATATATATGTGTGTGTGTGTGTATACATGTATGTAGTGTGCCGGCGAAGGGAAAATGGGGGGCGTACCGCTGGGGAATGGGGTGTACCGCTGGGTGCTAAGAGGGTGTACCGCTGGGGGCAACAAGAGCGTGCCGCTAGGGTAACGAGGGTGTACCGCTAGGGGGGCTTGAGGTGTGTGCCGCTGGACGGTTGTCGGAATGAGGACGGAGTGTGCCGGTGGAGGGTTAGATGAATGTACCGCTGGAAGGTCAGTAAAGCGTGCCGATGAAGGTTGTAATAAGCGTGGTGAAGGTCTATTCTTTTATTATTTATTTTAAGGCTTTTCTTTTCTTCTTATCTTAATTTTCATGTAGCTTTATATAAACTTCTTCTTGGCTTTGTTCTATTCGGCCCCTTCGCCGTAATCGGAAGCTCGGTCCGTTGGGTCGTTAATTGGTCCAGCTCTCGTTATGGTGCCGGCAACGGCTAGATGAGTTGGGAGGTTTCGTTAATTATTTTGTTCGTTTGTTGCTTCCTTTTGCCTCTTTTAATATTTTATTATTCTCTCACAGAAATTCGGCAGCATCTCCCCTTGACCCAGGGCGTAAGGGAGATAAAGGGAACGCGCCCACATGGAGTGGCGGAACCCGACAACTGGAGGTGGGCCCCCCGGGGGAGCAACACCTTTAAAGAGCCTCAGAAAAAGTGAAGGGAAGGGCTCAGGGGCAAAGCCAAGGAGTGGGCTGCTGAAGGACTGAAGGGCGTGCCGCTGAAGGCCATAAGGGGAGTGTGCCGCTGAGGGTAGCTGGGGGTGTGCCGGCCAAGGAGTGTGCCGGCCAGGGGTGACAGAGTGTGGGTGTGCCGCTGAGGGCAGAAAGGGGCGTGCCGCCAAGGGCTGGACCAGGTGTGCCGCTGAAGGCCAATAGGTTATGCGCCGGCCAAGGATTAAGGGCCAAAGTGTGCCGGCCAATGGCTAATTGGGTGTGCCGCTGAGGGCCAAAGAATGTGTACCGGTCAGGGGTCAAAAGGGGGCATTGCCGGAAGATTAAAAGGGCCAAGTGTGTGTGGGCTTGCAGATTGTTCGAGAAAAGGAGGAAGGGTTACTGGAAGTGAGTGAAGGACACACAAGGCCAGGCTTTAAAGGGGGAGGCATCACGTTGATGTGGTGGCTCAAAAGAAACCAGAGGAACGGAGGAAACAGGTAACACACTACATGCACTATGAAGGCAAGATCAAACCGACAGAAATAGCGGGAAAAGCCCAAGGAGGGCGATTGTTTCCATTCATGGGGTGCCAAGGACCGTAGCCCTACATGCATATTACAAGAGAAAATGCCCAAATGAGGCCATGGACAAAAGGAAAAGACTCCAAGACGGAGAACGAGAGGAGGAATGGAAATACAAGACGGAAGAAAGCATTGGGGCCTAAGACGTAGGCTACCGTTCCCAACCCCCACCCCAATGCAACAAGCTCTCTCTCTCTCTCTTACTCTTGTTTCTTCCCGGTGGCCGTCGGACGGAGCTCAGGCCGGGAGGGCCTCTTCTTCTCTTCTCTCCTCTCCTCTTTCTCCTGTGTGTGTGTCTTCTACTGTCGGAGCCTCTCCCCCTCTGTCTGTCTTCCCCCTTTTTTTTTTGTCTGTTGAAGCGGAGGGTCTTTTATACCTCCCACAGTCGAAGCCCTCCAGCCCGGCAGTTGAAGGCGAGAAGTAGCCTTGTGATGATGGCCTTTGACCTGCCCTGTCCTAGGTCGTCAGGGGGTAGCTCACGTGGCCCAATGGACGGTTGCCACCTCAGACGGCTCACTACGCGCCATGGAAGCGTAGGGCATGGGCTGCACGTCGTCTTGCCGTTGAAAAGCTTCACGCTGTGCCGCTGGCGGGCTAAACAAGCGTGCCGTGGGGGAGCCAAAAGTGCGTGCCGCTGGGGCACAAAACAGCCGTGCCGCTGAACAGCCCTGAGGGCGTGCCGCTGAACACCCAAAGGGGTGTGCCGCTGAAGAGCCCCGAGGGGCGTGCCGCTGAACAGCCCTGAGGGGTGTGCCGCCAAGGGGCCATGGAGCCGTGCCGCTGAAGCCCATGGGGGCTGCGCCGCTGAAACCCTTGAGGGCTGGGCGTGCCGCTGAGGGGCTTTGGGGCCGTGCCGCTGGAGACCCCTGAGGGCGTGCCGTTGAACCCCCTTCCGGGGTGTGCCGCTGAACCCTAAAGGGGTGTGCCGGCGAAGACCCAAAGGGTGTGCCGCTGAAGGGCTAAATGGGTAATTTTGAGCCCATTGTGAGCACGAGTCGTGGCCCATTTGATTTTCTTCGAGGCCCGTGGGCCGTGGGGCCTCTTGTGCTTGATTTCTCCGGGGTTTCTTCACTCGGGACCGTTGTTGATGCTGGGCCGAGCATGACGTTTGGATGTGCAATTTTAGGTGTCCACAAATGCCCCCCACCCACGGGTAGCGCAGGCAAGGATGAGCCGGGCGGTGCCCGTGGGTGTTTCGTCTCTTCTCTCTTTGTCGATGCCGACGAGGCGTCGAGAGCCGGCCTGGTCTGTCGATCTTCTTTGTCTCTTCATCAGTGCCGACGGGGTATCGGGAATTGACATGCTTTGTTGATCTCTTGGTCTCTTTGTCAGTACTGACGGGATGCCGGGAACTGACCTGGTTTGTTGATTTCTTTGTCTCTTCGTCAGTGCCGACAGGATGCCGGGAACTGACATGGCTTGTTGGTCTCTTGGCCTCTTTGCCAGTGCCGACAGGATGCCGGGAACTGGCCTGCTTTATTGTTCTCTTGGTCTCTTCGCCAGTGCCGACAGGATGCCAGGAACTGGCATGCTTTGTTGTCTCTTAGTCTTTTGGTCTCTTGGTCTCTTCGCCAGTGCCGACAGGGTGCCGGGGACTGACCTGGTTTGTTGTCTCTTAGTCTCTTCGCCAGTGCCGACAGGATGCCGGGAACTGACATGGCTTGTTGATTTCTTTGTCTCTTTGCCAGTGCCGACAGGATGCCGGGAACTGACATGCTTTGTTGTCTCTTAGTCTTTTGGTCTCTTGGTCTCTTCGCCAGCGCCGACGGGATGCCGGGAGCTGACCTGGTTTATTGTCTCTTAGTCTCTTCGTCAGTGCTGACGAGGTGTCGGGGACTGAAGCTTTGTTGGTCTCTTAGTCTCTTCGCCAGTGCCGACGAGATGCCGGGAACTGACATGCTTTGTTGATATCTTCGTCTTTTCTTGTTCTTATTCTTTTTGTACCACATTATCGATACAAGCGCCCTTTCGGGTTTTCTCCGGTACCGGCCCCCTCTTGCTTTTGCCCATGCGCCCTTTCGGGTTTTCGCGTGGCGGGGTACCCCATTTTGCCCGTAGCACCCTTTCGGGTTTTCACCACAGCCGGGTTGTTGCCATTTTTACCCTTGTCCCCATGCAGGGGCAAGTCCGGCGGGGTATCTCTATTTTCAACCCCATTTTATTTTATTTCCCCCTTTTTTTTTGAGTGAGTGCTATGCAAGTGTCGGCTAGGGCACGAGGCCTTGCGCCGGAAGGTAAGGTTCACTCGTTGGCAAGAATAGAATGCCAGCGCAACGGGAGAATCTGTGCCGATTCGGACGTAAGGTCCGTAATGGCCATATTGTGCGGAGTGGGTGGCTAGGGCACGGGGCCTTGCGCCGGACAGGGACTTATTCGCCGGCAAGGGACTAATGCCAACGCAAAGATAAAGATTCTGCCAATCCAGGCGTAAGGCCCGGGATGGCAATATTGTACGGAGTGGGAGGTGGCTGAGGCCCGAGGCGATGTGCCAGGGACGGCTTGTTTCGGTGGTAGGGTAGTGGCACTATTGCAAGGGTGGCCGTGTGCAGGGGTAAAGTTGTTTTGCTTGTGCGGATGTGTGTGTGACCCGGCTTGTGGGGATGGAATGTTTTCCCGGGAGGATCTTATTATTATTTTTTTTGTGCCTCACTTATGCGTACGTAGGTATATATATATAAGTGGATGTATATGTATGTGTGCATATATACATATATATATATATATGTATATATATATATATTCATATTTATTTGGTAGAGTTTTTTTTGTTTCCCTTTTTCTTCTTTTTATCCCTTTTTCTTCTTTTATTCTCCTCTCCCCCTCTTTTCCTCTTCTCTTTTTTATTCTCCCCCGTTTTCTCTTCTTTTTTTTTATATTCTTTCTCTCTTCTCTTTTCTTTTCTCCCTTCTTTCTCCCCTCATCCCTTTCTTCTCATTTCCTCTTCTTCCTTTTTTTATCTCCTCTCTCTTTTTTCCTCCCTTTTTTATTCTCCCCTCGCCCCCCTTTTCTTCTTTTTTGTTTTCTCCTCTTTTATTCGTATCCCCTCTTTTCCCTTTTCTCTTTTCGTCCCTCTCATTTCCCTTTTATTCCCCCCTTTTCCCTTTTTTTTTCTCTTTTTTTTTTGAACCTATAAAAGGGGCAGGGGGGTGGCACGAACGGGCCACCCCCGTTTCGAATTCATCCCCTCCCTCTCTTTTCTTTCTCTATGGTAACCGAACGGACGGAGGCCCTCCCCCTTTCGTTCTTCCCCTTCTTCTCCGGGAACGACCGCCGCCGCCGTCATCGTGGTGAGGAGACGGCCGCGAAGGCCCCGCCCCTCTCTTCTCTCTTTTTTTTTTTCTTCTTCTCCCTTCTCTTTATCTTCGGAGGGCGATGGAGCCCTAAGGCCCTCCCCCGTCTTCTTTTTTTTTTCTTCTTCTTTCTCCCCTCTGCTCTCTTCCTCTTCGTTCCCCTCCTTCGTCTCCAGCGTCATGGGTGGCCGCCGGTGAGCGGCTGTGAGGGCGCACCGGGGAGAGGCTGTCGGAGCGTGTCGGGCTACGAGGGCAACACAGTGTGCCGTTGACGTGAGGGCCGGGCGTACCGGCGAGGGGTTATGGGCGTGTTGGGGAACGACGTCACGGGCGTGCCGGACAGAGCGCCTAGATGGTGGCCCGGGGAAGCCCAATAGGGTAGGTGTGCCGGGGAGACCTCCTCGGGGCGTGCCGGGGAAAGCACCACGGGCGCGTGCCGGAGAAGGCTCTCGGGGGAGCGTACCGGCGAAGCCGCTTGCCGGGTGTGCCGGTGAAGGACCGCAGGGGCTGTGCCGGCGAAGCCTACCACAGGGCGTGCCGGGGAAGCAGCTTCAGGGGCGTGCCGTCGGAGGTGGCAGACGGTGTACCGGGGAAAGCGGGGCGCGGGTAGTGTGCCGGGAGCGGTCCCCCATAGGTGTGCCAGGGAAGCACTGTCGGGGGCGTACCGGCGAAGGCTGATTTGGGGTGTGCCGGGGAGCACACCAAGGGGGCGTACCGGAGAAGCCAGCAATATGGTGTGCCGGGGAAGGGCGCCCGAGTGTGTCGCTGAAGGGTTGATCTGGGCGTACCGGGCCAAAGAGTAGGGGGCTTTTAGCTGGGGAAGAAGACTCGTTTGATAGGCGGATTTCCGGTGTTGCCCCTCGGGGCCCACCATGACTTGTTGGGGCCGTCACTCCTTGTGGACGCGCACCCGTGTTTTCCCTTACGCCTCTGGCCTAGGGGAAACTCTGCCGAAATTTCGTCAGAAATTGGCAATATCTTATTCATTTAACTTGTAGTGAAGCCCCTTTACAGTCTTTCATTCCTTTTGCATGTGGCTTATTCTGATCTTCTACTTGTGTGTCTTTGCAGACAAATGGCTGTCCCAAGTGGATCTTCCGCCCCTGCTGCTGCTGTTGGTGCCGACCTCATCCCGCGAGGTCCCGTGCCGGTAGTCACATGGCTCAATGTGGAGGACCTAGATCGAGAGCACGCGGAGATTGTCGCCTTGGCCGAGTCATCGGGGTCCGACTGTGAAAGCATGGACGTCCGCAGACTCGTCAGAGTTGAAAGCGCTTCACATTCGATCGGGCCACCGAAGAATACAGGAAGGATTTCCCGAAGGATAGGCACCTCGTTCGATTTCTGAAGCATTTGCGCTCTCGAGAGGGGCGAGATTATCGCGTCATAAAGGCGGCCGAGCGGGCGATCCTGCATGCCCGAGACAGTCTGCTATACAGCGTCCCAGGAGCATTCCAATGTACCTGGTGGGAGAGGCCCGGAGTGGAAGCCCGTATTGGGGATCGAGGGGGTGCTGCCGGCTGAAGATAAACTGGTGCGAGCTCCTCAATTCACGCCGCAAGGTGGACATGTCTGCGGGGAAGGTGCATGGCGAGTCGCCCCGGTTTGGCTTATTCTTGGCTCCCCTAAAATGGGGTTATAGGAGGAGCCGTTCATATTGGACTGTTTGGCCATCAGGTTCAAATATGAACTATCACTGGGCTGGTTCGGGGAGCTGAAGCTTCAAGACGCCCACAGCTTCCGAGAAGGGGCGGTGGAGTTCACTGAATATGTACTGTTCAACTACGCCCCATTGCTGGTCCGGGTTGGCATCTACCACAGCGTGTACGCCTCCCGGTATGGTTACCCCATCTCCAAGGGTCTCTGCTGCGGCATGATAGAAGTATTTTAGTGCGGAGACCAATACCTTTTATACGGCAGAGGGAGAGACTTCACTTGATTTGTGGAGCCTAAGCCAGCTGAGCGGCTTGCCCATTGACGGGGAGCCTTATGAAGAAGTGTGCCTCCCGGACTTGATCAAAGACGAGACTAACGGGGACGGCTATTATTCTCTGGGGTATTCATACCGGTACCTTATGAAGGCGTACCGGGAGCTGTACCAGCTGTCGCACAAGGGGAAGCAGCCCGCCCGTGGGGACAGGAAACGGGTGCGTATGGCGGTATGGCTGGAATATTTCTATGATGGGCTGAAGCAGTATGAAGATTTTCCTTGCGTTGGCACCGCCGTTGCTCGCAAGAAACGTGCGAAGCCCAAGCATGATGTGAAGATCCCCTCCAGGGGACGGCGGAACGGGGCCAATCCGATGGGGGTCGACCCACAGACCCACTGTGCCGCCTATCTGACGTACTGGCTGTGTTCATTTGCCATGCCGTACAGGGACGAGACAGTGATCCGGCCAGATGCCATCTACCCGGCGTGCCAGATGGCGTGGGGTGTTAAACTTTCTCTGTGCCCGGCGGCGCTCTGTTTGATTTATAAGGCCCTGGGAGACATCAGCACGCACCAGTTCCCGAGGCAGGCCCGGTACGTGTGCCCACTGCATTTCTTCAACGCGTGGGTTTGTTCACTGTTTCCGGAGTTCGCCCCGCGAGTCCTTCAGGATTGGGGGCTGGTGCCGAGAATGCTGAGTTCGCGAGTGCAGAGCCGGCTTCTACTTCCATGCGGATGTATGATATTCGGGGCCGGTTGACCACGGTTCCCCGGGATGCGGCCGGTACCATTCATTTCTGGACACTGGCCGCACATTCAAGCCCCCTTGTGAATAATAAGAGGGAATGCAAGGATGACCAGGTGGAGAGGTATGTCCACCCTATCAGCCAGGAAAACGTGGTGCGCCCGTTGCTGGAGCCCGAGCTGAGGGATTGGGCGCTGGCTATTCGCCCGAGCGTGTTGGTGTTCCGGAAGGGAGACAACGTACTGCTGGAGCCGTATTACCCCTTCCGATTTGGCCGCAACTTCGGGTATGACCAGCATATCCCTGCTTATCATGCACAATTCGGATTGCCTTCGCGGAATGTCCGGGGAAGTGCAGTTGCCGAGCACGCTAGAAGCTGGTGGGACTTCTTCCACCGGGCGGACTCTGCCTCCTTCAGGGTGCCAGCCCCGGGTCGCGTGCCCCGAGTGACTCAGGATTATATTAAGTGGTTGAATAGCCGACGGCCTTCTATCGGCTTCACAAGACCGACTTGCTGGGATGGGGCCGAGAGGAAATTCCTTAGTCGGCAGTCGATGCCGGTTCTTGACATTGAGCCAGACCATCTTCTTCGGCTCAAAAACAGACAAGAGAAGGAGGTGGCAGCCTATCTAGTGGCTCGCCGGGAAGCCCGGGATAAGAGGCCGACGCCGAAGGTGGAGCTACCCCCGGTGGCCAAGGATCATTACCAGAAGACGCTGAGAGACCTGTGCCAGGTGGGGAGCGGCCATCTGGAGCTCATCAACTACCCATTCCCATAGAGGAAGAGGGGACCCCTGCCAAGAGCTGGCGCCCAGAGAGGGACTTGGCCTGCCTGTACCGCACGTTTATGAGGCGGGAGGAGAGGGAGCCCGAGAATTATAAGGACACCACGTGGCTATATGTCCTCCTCCGGCTAAATGGAATGAAGATAGAGGACGTGTCGGCCTCCATCCTGGGCAAACGCCTGCACATCCCCTATTATTACGCTGACGGGTGGGGCATAGACCACTTTAATCTTTTCTGTCACCTCTCCACGAAGAAGCACGCGGATCTGGCCAACCTTACGGACCGGTGCCAGAAGATCGAGGATGTGTGCTGGCTCGTTCGAGAGGCGGCGCGTCGGGACAAAGAACCATCCTGAGCTACTGGCCTATCACTCTGCGCTGTATACTGGCCCTCATGGTACTTCGATCTCTTTTCTTTTTGTCTTCGTCTCTTATCATTGCGGCCTTTGCAGATAGTTGGATGCTAATCATGAGCGCGCGTCTGTTCTTTCTCTTTTCCTTTCTGACAGACCATCCGATAGCACGCAAATGGCCACGTACCGGAATCTCCTTCGGCTCGTGCAGAAGCCCGCCTATTTTGAGGCCGCGCCACTAGCCCCGACTGCGGCTCCTCTGCCCAAGGCAGCGAAGAGGCCCCGGGCTAAGTCTCCGGTGAAGAAAGCAGTGGACGCTGCTAAGGTGGCCAAGCAGCGGGACACGAAGCGGAGAAAAACAGAGGCGGCCAAGGCCCCGACTGTCGTTCCTTTGGTGCCACAGGTCCCCTCTTTTGAGGAATTCGAGGCTGCCCGACCCGAGCGCAGCCAACCTGCCGGTCAGTATCTTCGGCTATTGCCGTATCTTTTAAGTCTCCCTTTTTTTTATTTTCATCCTGGAGCAGATCCCTGACACTTGAATATTTCTTTTGTCTCAGCCCTGTGGAAAAGCCCGTGCTCACACCTGTTCCTCACGCGGGGGAGCCGTTCCCGTGCCCGCGCCTGACATGGGTGAAGCCGCGGCTATGGCAAAGTCGCCTGTTAAGGAGGCGTTGGCTGCTGCCAAGGCGGCCGGGTCACAAGCGGCAAAGCGAGGCGGGCTGAGGACTTCCCGGCTCCGACGGTAGCCCCTCCGGTGGCCCCTATCCTGTCTTTTGAGGAATCTGAAGCTACCCAGACTGGGCCGAGTTTTGAAGCTGGTACGGTCCATCGACCGCCTGCGTCGTCCGTGATCGATTTACCTCCTGGGTCGGCCTCGCACTCGCGCATGGCGACGATGCGTTTCTTCTCTGCGGGCGGTGCAAAGGAACCGGTGCCCGCGTCAGTCTCAGGCGAGGGCAGGGCTGCAACTGCCGAGAAGGCTTGGCCCGTCGAGGAAGCCCGCGAGTCATCCCGGGCTGTAAGGGCCGAAGAGGGTATTTGCCTTTAGTCGGCCTAAACGACTTATTTGTTCTCAAAGGGCCGACCGGATTTGATGTAATCCACCCTTTTCTTCTTTGTGACAGGCACATCAGAGGCAGTCGCTGGACTATTCGGGCCCCGCGCGGAACTCCCGATGACACTTTTATATGTGAGGAGGAGGCCGAAGTCCGGTGTACCAGCCTCATCTTGCCCGAGGGGGGATGCACCAGCCATTGGCCTCGAAGTGGATGCCCCTTTGCCGGCAAGGGAAGAGCCTGCGGCAGTCGAGTCATCGTCGGGCGAAGAGGTAGACTATAACTACTCCTCCGATGAAGCGGCTCCCGACGAAGGCGTGTCCGGGACATCGGAGCCGCCTGAGCCGGTCTTCGGGCCTCCCTTACTTGCTGGCTCCCCGAGCTTTGTGGGGAAGACTGCTGTAAGTGTGAGCTTGCTTGGGCCGGCTCCTTCCTCCCCTTCTTGGTTATCTAATGGTTTTTTTTTTTGCCGATTCCGGGTTTCAGGGGCTTGACTTGCCGAGGCTATGGAAAAGAGTACCCCAGTTGCGCCGATCGACCGTCAGGCAGGGGTCGACGTGGGCTCGGGCAGACTAGCCCTTCTATTCGAGGCTCTTGAGCAAGAGTCGGCCGCAGGGGCTTCAAGTGTTTCCGAGGCGGCGGCCGAGCCTCTGGAGGAAGGGGAGATTGCGCCCGAAGGCCGCCCCTCACGGTAGCCGAGGTAAGCAGTGTTTATGGCTCTTCTACTTCTCATTCCTGGCGTGATTTTATTCCCGACGACGGGCGGCTGACCGTATTTCATGTGGGCAGGCTGTGTCGACGACCGGGAAGAAATCTGGCCGCTCTCGCAAAGCAATCGCCAAGCGGAGGCCGATTACCAGTCAGCCACCGCGGAGGTACCGATTCCGGCATCTATTCCGGAGGTGGAGACTCTTGCCGTGCTCGTGCAGGCGGGAAGCGTCCCCCACCTATTAGTCCCCCTTCCACCTCTTCCGAAGCTGCCGGCCCAGATGGAGGACCCGTTCTTGAGACAGATATTCATGGGGCTCCGTGCACATCTGGAGGGATCCCAGCCGCGAAGGATAAGTTCATGGGTGACTACTTCAGGCCCAGCCTTACTTAAAGCTCCTCCTCTAGCCGAAGCGGCGACGCCCAGACCCCTGCCCCTTGAAATGGCAGAAGCGAGTCAGGCGGAGGCAGAGGAGGCAGGGGAGCTCCAAATAACGGGAGTGCCGGAGGATTCGGCGATGGTCTTGTCCGCTCCCCAGGCAGTGGCTGGTCAAGGGTCTCTGGTTGAGCTACACCGACCAGGTGGTTTGACCCTTGCCCTTCCTTCCTCGTCGGCGGCAGTGGATGCTGACCTGTGGGCAGAAGTGGACAACACCGTGGAATTCACTCCTCCGGTCGTGCCCTCAGTCAGCCATATGTCATCAGAAGCGCCGGTCCGCAAATGCTGATCACTCTACGGACCATGCTCCTCTCCGACCCTTCTCTGTCATATAGGGAGGTGCATACTATAGTGGTGCAGTTGACTGGGGCGTTACAAGTGCTCAGCTGCCCACTGGGGGAATGGTCACGGCGGGTTCTGCTGTTACTGAAGTATGTCAAGCGCCGCGAGTTCCTGGAGACCCAGGCTCCTGACGACGTGCCGCCCTTGATGCTCAGGCAGACGAGTACCTGCAGACCTTGGAGGCCCGACGCCATAGTAGAGAACGCCACGGAAAGGCCCTGGAGGAAGGCGAAGGCAGCGTCGTTCCTTCAAGAGCCGGATCGAGAAGCTGGAAGGCTACCTGCTACGGCTAACTCGGCCTTGCCGAGGCGGAAAGGACGGTGGCAGAGGAGAGGGAAGCTCTTGCCGTCGCCGACGTCGAAATGATGTCCGTCGAAGCGGAGCTCGCCCGTCTTGAGGAATTGAGGGCCGACTGTGCGATATGACGAACTTCCCTTGCGTCGGGATCCTCCCTCTCGAGGACATCTTCAGGGACATCGACTAAGCGTTACATCCCTTAATTCCCTTTTTTCTTTTTTTGAATGTAACACAGGGGTATGCCCCGCAGCACATGTAGTATGATCCCCTTTTTGAATAGAGCAAAGTATCTACGGCTTCGCGTGTTCTTGTGTGTGCATTCGTCCCAGAGGGACCTTTCTTCCCCTTCTTTTCCTTTGTGTACATTATTTTTCTTCTTCCTGCCCCCTCCCCTGTTTTCGTGCCGAGACACATTGGTAGGATGCTGGTTTCTGTGATGATTTGCTTCGGGAGAGCTGAGCAGGAATCCACGTCAGGGTACAGGAGAGTGCTCGCCTTCCCATGGGGGAGGACGAGGGGACCACTCCACCATGCCAAAACGGGCGCCTTCCTATTCTCACCACAATGTTGAAAGCTCGTGCTGGCCTCAGGCGGGGGCCCCGGTTAGAAACCGTTTGCTGGCCATTCAGAGGGCACGGAGAGAAGAGTTGGTCTAGTCAATGACCTGGACCGGGGGTCCGAGCCAGAGGAGTACTCACCGCCCAGGGAGGACGGAGAGAAGAGTTGGTCTAGTCAAGGACCCGGACGGGGGGTCCGAGCCAAAGGGGTACTCACCGCCCGGGAAGGACGGAGAGAAGAGTTTGCTTCCTTCTTTTTAACTTAATTTTTGGTACCCCCGCTGATGCGGGGCGTTGACTGGAAATGGGGGGGCGTCCCCTTTCTGGCTTCTCTCTTTTTTCTTCTCTTTTTTTCTCTCTTTGTTTTTTTATCTCCTTTTTTTTCTTCTTTCTTTGCTTCCTCTTTTTTTTCTTCTCTTCTTGCTTCTTCCTTCTTTCTCTTTCCATTTTTTTCTTTTCTTTTCTTTTGCTTCTTCTTTTTTGTCCTTTCTATTTTTTTGCTTCTTCTTTCTTTCTCTTGCTTCTTCTTTTTTGTCTTTCTATTTTTTTGCTGCTTTTTCTTTCTCTTTTTATTCCTTTCTCCCTTTCTGGAAACCCGGCTAGTGGCCAAATCATTCGGACATTAATCACGCAAATCCGTCCCAAAATGGGGCGAAGAGTAATATTATTACCTAGTGGGGGCGCCGAGCGTGGTACAGTCTCAAGTGCCTTCCATTAAGAGGCGGGAAACTGAACTTCCCCGCGGTGATTGACGATTACATAGGCCCCACCCTCGTAGACTTTTTGGACTACGTAGGGTCCGAGCCAGTTCTCGTTCAGCTTACCCTTGGGGTTGGCAGCCATGAGATCTCTTCTCTTGACCATGACAAGGTCACCTTTCTTGAATTCAGCGCTCCTTGACTAGCTTGTCAAAGGCGCGCGAAATTCGGGCCTGGTAGACCTGAATATTCTGTTGGGCTTGAAGTCGCTTTCCTTCCAGACTGGAGAGTTCTTCGAGTCTCCGCTCGGTGTTGGTCTGCACTTCGGGGACAAGCCCATGCTGAATGGCGACCCTGAGGGATGGTATCTCCAGTTCGACGGGGATGATCGCCTCCGAACCGTATACAGAGAGAAAAGGGCGAGCAACCCGTTGGAGTCTTGTATACAGTTCGGTATGCCCATAGTGCCTCGTACATCCTTTCTTCCCAGTCCTTCTTGTTAGAGCTGACAGTCTTGGCCAGGAGGGTGCAGAGTGTCTTGTTAAAAGCTTCGGCTAGCCCATTGGCCTGGGGATTGTAAGGAGTCGATGTCCTCCAGTCAATTTGGTATTTTTCTGCTAGCCGGTAAACCTTCTGGTTACGGAAGTGGCTGCCGTTGTCCGACACGATCCGGTCGGGCACGCCAAACCGGAATATGATGTTAGCGGTGGGCGAACCTGACCACGATCTCTCCGGTGACTTCCGTAGGGCAACAGCCTCCGCCCAGCGGGAGAAGTAGTCGGTCGCCGCCAGAATGTATCTGCAGCCTGTGGAAGATGCGGGTAAGGGGCCCACAACATCTGTTCCCCATTGGGAAAACGGCCAACTGGGTGCGGTTGGGTGCAGTTGCACAGGAGGCCTCCTGGGTATAGTGGCGTGCTCCTGGCATCTCTGACATGACTTGCGTACTCGCAACAGTCGTTGAACATCGCAGGCCATAGTAGCCAAGTTTTCTTGATTTCAATTTTCATCTTCGGCCCCGCCCTGGTGTGCGCCAGCTAGCCAGCAGGACCCCCTTCATACCCTCCAAGCTTCTTCAATGGACAAGCATCGGAGGAGTAGTTTCTGTTTGGCATCTGCCATAATTCGGAACAATATTCCGTTTCGGGAGCTCATAGGAGTCTTTGGTTCTGACTAGCTTGATCCTTTCTTCTCTTCGGTCAAGTAATTGCCGGCGTTTGAACCACTGCATCAAGGGGTCTCTCCAGCGGGCAAGGCTGACGGCTTCTGCTGCAGTGACTTCTAGTTCTTCTTGCTCTGGCTCCTCTTCTATCATGCTGGGCATCTGGCGCTGGTTTATTACCTGGATATGGAGAGATCCATCCGGGGGCACTGCCAGTGAGCTCGCCAATTCGCCATGCGTCGGCTTGTGCGTTCTCCCCTCTGGCGACATGGCCTATCTCGAGGAGGTAGAACCGCTCCATGAGCGCTTTCGCCTTAGTGTGATAAGGGAGCAGCTCAGGTTTTCAGGACATCAAACTGTCCCTGGACTTGCTTGACGACCAGCAGCGAGTCGCCGAACACTTGGAGCATTTGATCTCCATTTGGAGGGCGACCTGGAGGCCGATGATCAGAGCTTCATACTCTGCTTCATTATTGGTGCAGGGTTTGCTAATGCAGCAGGAGGTGTGCATCACTTCTCCGTCTGGCGATTTGAGGACGATGCCAGCTCCGGCACGTACCTTGGCATGCCCAGATGGGGTCACTTCTGTTCTCGAGGCCCCGTCGAAGTATAACTGCCAGATGGCTTGTTGTACTTGATCCACCTCTAGTGTTTCGTCTTCGGGTAGCTCTGTCGGCCAACGGGGAGTCTTCGGGCACAGGGTGTGCTGCGAAGAAGTCCGCGATGGCTTGCCCCTTGACGGCCTTCTGTGGCACGTAAGTGATGTCAAATTCCATGAGCAGCACGGCCCACTTGCCAAGGCGCCCCTTTCGGGACTGGCTGGAGATAATGTGCTTGATGGGGTCAGCTCTGGATATCAGATTACTTCATGGGACAGCATGTAGTCCTCATCTTTTTGACTGCGAAGACCAAGGCAAGCAGATCTTCTCAATCGAGGTGTACTTAGCCTCTGCACCCACCAATCTTCGACTGAGATAGTAGAGGAGCCTGCTCTTTTCCCTCATCATTGTTCTGGGCGAGCATTGCCCCCAGTGAATATTCGGTGGCCGCTATGTACAGAATCAGCGGTCTGCCTCTGACAGGTGCCCCCAGGACAGGCGGGGTCTTCAGGTATTCCTTTAGCTGGTCGAACGCGTGCTGGCATTCGTGCCCCAGCTGAAGGGTGCATTCTTCATCATCAGTCTGTGGAAGGGTTGGCAGCGCCCTGACAGGTTGGAGATGAACCTGCGGATGTAAGCTAAACGCCCCTGTAGGGACCTCAGCTCTCCCAGACTCTTCGGAGGGAGGCAGCTCCTGGATGGCTTTTATCTTCAGGGGGTCGATCTCGATCCCTCTGTGCCGGACAATAAAGCCAAGGATTCTCCCACTGGACACGCCAAAGGCGCATTTCATGGGATTCATCTTCAGCCCGTACTGCCAGGAGCCTTGGAAGACGACCCTGAGGTCACTCAGGTGCTCGTCTCTTTTCTTCGTCTTGACGACCAGATCATCAATGTAGCACTCGACCTTGCCGTATAGCAGCTCGTCGAAGATCTTGGTCATCGCCCGCTGATATGTGGCACCGCGTTCTTGAGGCCGAAGGGCATCCTCTTGTAGTGAAATATCCCTTTGGGTGACCGGAAAGCTGTATGGACCCGGTCGTGGTCAGCTATCCAGATTTGGTTATAGCCTGACGACCCATCCATGAAGGACAGGGCCTCGTGGCCAGTGGTTGCATCAATCATCACCTCGGAGATAGGCACCGGGAAGTCATCTTTCGGACAGGCTTTATTCAGGTCGCGAAAATCCACGCAAATCCTGATCTATCCATTCTTCTTTTTCACTGGTACAATATTGGCCAGCCATGTCGTGTATTGATTTTCCGTCACAAACCGACATTTATAAGCTTGTCGACCTCTTTGCAGATCTGGCTGGTTAGCTCCGGCCTCATGCGCCGGGGAGGTTGCTTCACTGGCTCCACCTTGGGGTCAATGGCCAGTATGTGCTGAGTCACTTCGGTGCTGAGCCCAGGCATTTCCTTGTAATTCCAGGCAAAGCAATCTCCGGAATTCTTGCAGCAGCTTTGTGTATTGTTCTCTCTCCTGTAGGGGCATAAGGGGCACTCAGAAAAGTTTGGCCTGGGGTCGTCTTCTGTACCAAGGTTGATCAACCAATTCGTCGACTGTGGCCTGGCCGCCATTTTCAATTTCCGGCGGGGCTGGCGACAAATCGACGAAGTCTTGGTCTTCATTGTCTTCGGGCTCGAGGACGCCATCTCCCTCTCTTGTTCATCATGACTGGGCATGGAGGCTGCATTCACCTCGCAGTCCTCCTGGGCCGTAGCGCCGGGTGTGGAGGTCCGCTGGCTCAGAGGGCATAGGTGCATCTCGGGCTCTTCTGTGTATTCATCATAGACCGCTCCTGCGGGGGGGTAGCCGCATCTTCGGGCGCCTGGTATGGATGGACACAGTGTAGGCTCCTGCCCTGGGGCTGTCCGCCACGTGGGGGCGTGGCGGGGCTACCACGTAGTCCCCCATTCTAAGCTCATCCCTGTCGATGAGGCTTTGAGCAATGTCTTTGAAGACATAGCAGTCTTCAATGGCGTGGCCCAGTATTGGTGGTAAGGGCAAAATAGTGGATCCCCGCTTCTTCGGGTGTCTTGCGGCCTCTTGGACCGTGGAAGGGAGACCTTGCCGTAATGGCAAGCCCAGTCGAAGATGCCCCGGGTCTTCTCTCTCGGAAAGGAATAAGGCTTCTGCAGCTTCTCTTGGAGTGTCAGCCCTTGCCTGGTTGGCCGCTCGATCAGCGAGCTTGCCATGTCTCTCATTTCCCCCTTGACAAGGCGGGGGTGTTGGGACTGGTGCCTCGGGGCCGAGGCATCCGGCCACCCCATGGGGGAGAGATCCTGGATCAGGTCGGCGACTAGCGAGGTTAACTCGCCAGTCGTGCTTTTAGCATCTCGATCTCCCGTTGCTGCCTGTGGTACAAGGCGTACATGACGGGGTCGTATCGAGGGGAATTCGCATGGCCCATGCTACTGCTCCTTGCTTCGCCGGCCGGCCGGGGTGGAGGCACCTCGCTGGCGTGCCCTCTCGAGGTCGACACTTCAGAAAAGGAGGGGGGTCTTCTCCATACAGCGGCGGCTGGGAGGCTTCCACAGGAATACTTCTTCGTCTTGTGCCTCTTCGGCCGAGGCCCCGGGACATGTGTCTCGGTGGGTTTTCCCGCGAATCAGTAACCTCTGCGGGGTCGTCACCCGGGCCATGTCGAGACCGATATGACATCAGTCTCATAGTAATCTTCTAGTGAGAAGCCCAGACCGGGGTGCTTGGTGATTTTCAGCAACCGTCGATCCAGGTTTGGTGGGTTCCACATTCTTTCAAACATTTCCTTCCTGCTGGAGGGCTGTAGGGGAGGAATCTCTACTTTCTGACCATTCTGGCTGCCTGGTCAGTCATGTGGGGAAGTCCCGTAATGGGGACGTGCGGTCATGCAACTCGTCAGGGAACCGGCCAATCATCGTCTTCCCCTGACTGGCTTCTCCCCGGCCACATAGAAAATAGTGGGCGGCCCCTCAGAGGTTAGGCACCTCAAAGGTTCTCAGTTGCTCAGCTGCTTGGCATTCAATTTCCGCTATCGGCTTGACGATCCCTGGCGGACCCTGACATCTTCTAGCAGGTCTTCGAGGCAGGGTGCCCCCGGTGTGGGGTAGATGGCGAGAGGGGCTGCCCTGAGTACCCCTTCTTCTTGTGCGATAAATGGTACATGTGGTGGAGCCACATAACCCGGGGTGGCGGAGGAAACCAGCCTCCTGATTCCATTTTCGTCTTGCCCTTGTCTTGGATGATTGAGGAGCTTGCTTCGCCTTCTCCAAGTACAGATTAGCATCTGACAAGTGACACTCGAACACCTCGAACGGGTGGAGGTCAGCGAAGATTCTGACTTCCTTTCCCTCGCAGGGGTACTTGATGCATTGATGCAGAGTGGAGGGTACCACCCTGTTCTGGTGTAGCCAAGGCCGGCCGAGCAACGCCTTGTAGGAAGTATTGGAGTTGATGACGTGGAACTGGACTTTGGAGGTGAAGTCGTCAAAGGTCAAGTCAACTCTGCGACCCCCATGGAACCTCACATTTCTGGTTAAAGCCGGCAATCTTGACATTTTTAACTTCGACCAGATGTACGTCAAAGTAGTGCTTCTGGTATACCCGGTACGGGAGTATATTCACTGCTGCCCCTGGGTCGATCAAGACCCTGTTGATAGGCTGGCCGTTCAGCTGCCCTTTCATGTAGAGGGGCCTGTTATGGCTGCAAGTCGGTAGGAGCATGTCATCTTCTGTGAAAGCCACTGCTACTTCAGGTATTTTGCCAAACAGGCTTCAAGGTGTGCTGGCGTCTGGAGTGCGGCGATGATGGCTTGCCGTGTTTCTTCATTCAAGGACAGCATCTCCCACACCGTGAACCGGGTCGGGATTTTCTTGAGGTGTCTGACTATCCGCTCGGCCGCCCGCACCTTGAGCAGTTTCATCTCTTCGGGCTTGCTGCGCCTGCCTCATCCTGGATGGGGTGCCATCAGGGGATGCCTGTTTTGTGGGTTCTGCTGCAGCCTTTGAGCGGCGGGGCCTGTGGGCTCCTCTGCTCTCGCATGAATTCGGCGAGGTTTGGGGTGCCGCTGAATTCTTCCTCTGGCTGGGCAGGAGTTGCAGCTGGTAGGCTTGGGGAATGCTTGCTTTACTGGTCGCAGCGGACCCCTGGGGGTGCGCCCGCCTTCCTGCTCGAGCGACAGGAACTCGGCGAATGACGGGGCGCCTTGACTCTTGGTGCCTCCGGGGTAGAGACCTGATGGGGAGGGATCTCGGTGCCTCGGACCTCGGGCTCGGGAACCTGGTATGGTTGTTCCCCCCTGAGCATGATGTTGAGGCTGCCCTGAGGAGGGCGCCCCCACTTTCCTGACCTGGTGGCGTGCTGGGAGGTGGATGCTTCAGCTTGATTCACCTCTGCCGGTCATGGGGTGGCTCTTCTTCTTTCTCTTCCAGGGAGAGAGCGGTGTCGAACAGCGCCGAGAGGGTGTTGCAGGCGAAGACGACCTCCTTCTTCTTCTTGCCCCTGGGTCTTCTCTTCTTCTTCTTCTTGCCTGCTGCAGCGGATGGCTGCTCTTGAGGAGGTTCACCCCACAGGGGAGGCTCTTTTCTGCATCAGCTTCTGTTCCCGGAGCCAGCTCGAGTGATTCGAACTCCTCCAGGGGACATACTCCTTCAGCTCCACAGGCTGGATTTCGGGCTGTTCATAATCTTCGAGCCCATCAATAATAGCCTGGAGTCTTTCAACCGCCGGGCTAGTCTTCTTGTGCATCCGCAGCGGGGCAGAGCTCTTCTTGTTGTGAGTGGGCCGCCTCATGACCAGCCGGGGGCCGTGTCGTGGCAAACCGGGTTTGCCGGGGGGTGCAGGCAGGGGCGCTGCTACCCTCGAGTGAATTCCTGGGGTAGGTCGAGAGGCGCGCGCCTTTCTGTTTTTCTGGGCAGTCTGCCACCCTTCTTGGTCTTGAGCTGGGGCCATGATAAAGGTCATAAGTGGCACGGGCACAGGCTTCGCCCATTCTTCTGGCAACTCCTGATATAGTGAGATCATATTGACGGAGGAGGCTATGCTGGGCAGCTCGTGTGGCTGCGGGGGGTCTACTTTATGCTCCCCCATGTCCAGCTCCCCGTCCTGATTAAGGACTCAATAACATCCTTGAAGACGTAGCAATCTTCAATAGTATGCCCGAGCACCCGGTGGTACAGCAGAAGCGCGGGTCATCCTTCTTCTTTGAGTCGCCAGGCCTTTTCGGCTCTGGCAATGTGATCTTATTGTAGCTGGTTGCCCATCAAACAGGAGCTTGGACTTGTCCCGGGAGAAGGAATATAACTTGTTTCTCATCTTCTCTCTTAGCGAGGGGCCTTCCCGCCGCTCTGTGGTTCTGGGCGGCGGAGGGTTGCCGCTCCCTTGGCTTTCTCCTTCTGCTTTTCAAAAGCCTGGAAGTCTAGTGCATGCACCTCCGGGGGAGCCGGCTTCTTCTCCGCCTGCCTGGCCCTCTGGCTTGACATGGCTGGGGTGGAGGAGTATCGGGCCAAGAATGCCTCGATCTCCGCTACCACATTGTTCAGACGGTCAAATGTCTTGACCTCAGTGCCGATCATCTTTCTAGGATTTCTTTCTTTAAGTTTTGCTTGCAGATCTGCACTGCGTCCTCCTGATGCGGGGGGTTTGCACCTCATACTAAGGTTCCTCCATCTTTTGATGTAGTCGAGGCCGACTCATCATTCTTCTGCCTTGTGGCGTAGAGTTCAGCCATGGTAACTTCTCTCTCGGCCACGTAGAACTTTCCTTGAACTTCTTCTGCATGTCGGGCCAATCGGCCACCGACCCGGGTGACAAGCCGGAGTACCATTCAAAGGCAAGCCGGTAGTGTTGAGCCGAAGAACTTCAGGAGGTAGGCCTCATCAGCAGCCAGTCTCCCATGACGTTCACATAATAGGCAATGTGCTCTCTGGGAGATCCTTGCCCGTTGAACTTTTCAAATTTCGGCGGCTTGGTGACGCCAGCCGGCAACTTCCTGGCAGCATAATGAGCCGGGTAGGGTACCCGGTAGACGTCGAAAGGCGTCTGATCCCCATCGCCCCTCTCGGCCAACTTCATCTATCATCTGCTCGAGCATCAACCGGCTGACTGCCGCCGGGTCGACTGGGCTCGGGTAGAAATGAGCGGGCTGCGCGCGGGTGGCTACCACGGTCGCTCGGGGGGCCATGGGGGACCCTTGTGAAAGCGGAGCCTGTGGCGGGGTCACTGCTGTGCAATGTGCTTGCTGCGGGGCGCGCCCCCGAGAGGGTCGAGGGTTGCTGGAAGAGCTGCCTCGAAGACTGCCCCCTGTCCCTGGGTACTCGGGTATAACCTCGGTCTGCCAGGACATCGGGGGTGGTGTGTTTCGCTCATTCAGCTGCTTTTTAAGTGATTCGATTTCCTGCTGGAATCGTTGCATCATGAGCAGCATTGCTGGGTCAGCTGTGGGAAGACTGGGCATGCCCCCGTCTCTTCGGCCGGGGCGTCCTCGGATGATGTCGAGGGTCCGCCACTCGTGTCGCCGGTGGTCCACATTGGCCGTGAGGGCCGCAAGGGGCTCTTCAGGTAGGGCCCTTCGGGCCTGTGTGTCGCGCCGCCTGCCGCTCTCCTTCTTCTGGTAAGGGGTCCCGGCCTGGCGGCTATTCTGGCCAATTCTTCCGGGTCGGTGGGTAAGGCCCCATACCGACCATGAACTCCTGCCATATTGCAGGTGAATGTCTGCCATTTCTTATTCTTATTTCTTCTTGACGCCCTCCGGACGGTCCTCCTGGGAATGTCAGCCTGTCGAAGACCGACCGTCGGGGGGCGCTTCCTCCCGTACAGGGGACTGGCGCGGCTCCTCCGGGCGGGTCCTCGACTCCATGCTAGGTGCGGTTCCCCCCTTTCTTCCTGGAAGGCGGAGGCCATTGCCCCCAGTAGTCTCTGGCGGCCAGCGGGGGTGCTACCCGGGCCTCGGAGGTAGTTCTCATGGCCTGCTCGATCCCTTCCCACTCCTGGTCAGGGAGAGCGCTGTGGTTGCATCGATGACAGCGGCAGGAGGGGAGTAGGCCGTGAGAGCCGGGCGGGCGGCATTGTGCCGGCGCCCTCGGCGACGGCGATGAACATCCTCGGACGGCACCGGATGACAGGTGCCGGTCGGAGAGTGGGGGTCACTACCTCACCCTGTCATCGTCGGGCCCTCCTGGGGCGGAAAGTGCTGGGCCCTGCCTGGGCGGGTGCAGTGGGCTGGGTCTCCTTAGGCACCCAGACTTGCTTCAGTTTAGCCGGCCTGTGACCGGCGTCCTCTTTGGTGCTACGACCGGGGCTGTGGGCATCCCTTCTCCTTCAGCTTCGCCAGTCCTTCAAAGGAGTTGCGGACTGGACGGGGGACGATGCGGTCCGGTGTCACCTGGGACCTCTGCCCGTCTAGGCGGACTCGGAGGGCCCCAACCGTCATGGACTTCCCGGAGTTGGAGGCGCGACGCCCTGATCCGGTGCTGGTGTTGCTTCTCCGGAGCCTTCTCCGGTGGGATGTCGACCCTTGGTGGAACGGGCCGGTAGTTTGGTGCACGTGGTGCACGTTGCAGCTGAGCGTCGTTGTGGGACGCTGTTGTCTTCGGCCACAGCTCGGCCGGCAGCTTCTCCAATGGCCCCGGAGCGGGAGCGTTGATTGGGCTCCTCGGGCGTTTCCACGTCGAGGATCTGGCGAAGGCCACCCCCAAGAAGTTGGGGAAGCCCACGTGGGAGGGAAGCTCCCAAAGTGAGGGGCACCGCCAGGTAGCCGCCTCGCACGTGATTCTCCACAACTGAGGGCCGCAGACGACCGCCATTGTCGGTCCATGATGCCTCTCTCTTTTTTTTGCATTTAAGAAAGTAGCACAATTAGTATTACAAGAAGGGGGCCGCGGGGCCCCTAATTTCGGCAAAGAGATGAAGGGTGGATGTCCCACCGGGCGTGCCAGAGTTGTGGACGCACTTTTCCTTGTTTCTCGTTGTTTGTTGTTTATTAAGTGCGTGGGCGTGCCAGTCACCGAGTGACAATTTATTCGGGCTCCGAAGAGCCCATGGTGCGCTCGATCTGACTTCGTCAGACGATTGTGTGGTTCGTGTCGGGACCGAATCCCGTCGCGCCATGAAGGTCACGACGTCATTTACATCCCCCATACGAGGGAATACCCTTGATTAATTGCCGAAATTAGAGGCCCCGCGGCCGAAAGGAGTAACCTAATTATGCGAGAGAGATAGGGATGGGTCACACTGAAAGTTATTAAGGCCATAAACTGTCGGCCGTGTCGGCCACTCGTAGACCTTTTATTCGGACACAAGTCCGTGGCAGTCACAATGAGAAAACCGAGGTAGATCCCTTCAAATGTCTGCCGAGCATGCGGCAATTTTTATGAAGATTCGGAAGGTATCCGGAACGAGAAAACAAATCCGGTCCGATTAGGATGTCGGCCCGAGGTTAGATCAGAGCCCGGCCATGTCGGGGAATTCCCGAGACCAGGGCCGACCTGAAAGGGCGGCGTCATTATTCCTTTTTGCCCCGGGTCCCGAGGAGAGAGGGCTGCAGTGTGGACGTCAGCGTCTTTTATCTGGGGTTTTATTAGTTATATCTTCTGGGATTTCTGATTTGATGTTTACTACTTCTTTATGTGTTTGTTCCAGATGACTTCTCTTCTTTCATTCATTATCATTATTGTTATTATTATTATTATTATTATTCTTTTTAGTGCCCCTCCCACCTCTTTTATCATTATTGATGCTGCACATTCAGAGTCCTTTAATTAGCATGATTTTCGCTAATTTATTTGCTGTTGTTAATTCTACTATCATGATATATATATATATATATATGTATACATGTATGTAGTGTGCCGGCGAAGGGAAAATGGGGGGGCGTACCGCTGGGGAATGGGGTGTACCGCTGGGTGCTAAGAGGGTGTACCGCTGGGGGCAACAAGAGCGTGCCGCTAGGGTAACGAGGGTGTACCGCTGGGGGGGCTTGAGGTGTGTGCCGCTGGACGGTTGTCGGAATGAGGACGGAGTGTGCCGGTGGAGGGTTAGATGAATGTACCGCTGGAAGGTCAGTAAAGCGTGCCGATGAAGGTTGTAATAAGCGTGGTGAAGGTCTATTCTTTTATTATTTATTTTAAGGCTTTTCTTTTCTTCTTATCTTAATTTTCATGTAGCTTTATATAAACTTCTTCTTGGCTTTGTTCTATTCGGCCCCTTCGCCGTAATCGGAAGCTCGGCCCGTTGGGTCGTTAATTGGTCCAGCTCTCGTTATGGTGCCGGCAGCGGCTAGATGAGTTGGGAGGTTTCGTTAATTATTTTGTTCGTTTGTTGCTTCCTTTTGCCTCTTTTAATATTTTATTATTCTCTCACAGAAATTCGGCAGCATCTCCCCTTGACCCAGGGCGTAAGGGAGATAAAGGGAACGCGCCCACATGGAGTGGCGGAACCCGACAACTGGAGGTGGGCCCCCGGGGGAGCAACACCTTTAAAGAGCCTCAGAAAACGTGAAGGGAAGGGCTCAGGGGCAAAGCCAAGGAGTGGGCTGCTGAAGGACTGAAGGGCGTGCCGCTGAAGGCCATAAGGGGAGTGTGCCGCTGAGGGTAGCTGGGGTGTGCCGGCCAAGGAGTGTGCCGGCCAGGGGTGACAGAGTGTGGGTGTGCCGCTGAGGGCAGAAAGGGGCGTGCCGCCGAGGGCTGGACCAGGTGTGCCGCTGAAGGCCAATAGGTTATGCGCCGGCCAAGGATTAAGGGCCAAAGTGTGCCGGCCAATGGCTAATTGGGTGTGCCGCTGAGGGCCAAAGAATGTGTACCGGTCAGGGGTCAAAAGGGGGCATTGCCGGAGGATTAAAAGGGCCAAGTGTGTGTGGGCTTGCAGATTGTTCGAGAAAAGGAGGAAGGGTTACTGGAAGTGAGTGAAGGACCCACAAGGCCAGGCTTTAAAGGGGGAGGCATCACGTTGATGTGGTGGCTCAAAAGAAACCAGAGGAACGAGGAAACGGGTAACACACTACATGCACTATGAAGGCAGGATCAAACCGACAGAAATAGCGGGAAAAGCCCAAGGAGGGCGATTGTTTCCATTCATGGGTGCCAAGGACCGTAGCCCTACATGCATATTACAAGAGAAAATGCCCAAATGAGGCAATGGACAAAAGGAAAAGACTCCAAGACGGAGAACGAGAGGAGGAATGGAATACAAGACGGAAGAAAGCATTGGGGCCTAAGACGTAGGCTACCGTTCCCAACCCCCTCCCCCAATGCAACAAGCTCTCTCTCTCTTACTCTTGTTTCTTCCCGGTGGCCGTCGGACGGAGCTCAGGCCGGGACGGCCTCTCTTCTCTTCTCTCCTCTCCTCTTTCTCCTGTGTGTGTGTCTTCTACTGTCGAGCCTCTCCCCCTCTGTCTGTCTTCCCCCCTTTTTTTTTGTCTGTTGAAGCGGAGGGTCTTTTATACCTCCCACAGTCGATGCCCTCTAGCCCGGCAGTTGAAGGCGGGGAAGTAGCCTTGTGATGATGGCCCTTTGACCTGCCCTGTCATGGGTCGTCAGGGGGTAGCTCACGTGGCCCAATGGACGGTTGCCACCTCTGACGGCTCACTGCGCGCCATGGAAACGTAGGGCATGGGCTGCACGTCGTCTTGCCGTTGAAAAGCTTCACGCTGTGCCGCTGGCGGGCTGAACAAGCGTGCCGTGGGGAGCCAAAAGTGCGTGCCGCTGGGGCACAAAACAGCCGTGCCGCTGACAGCCCTGAGGGCGTGCCGCTGAACACCCAAAAGGGGTGTGCCGCTGAAGAGCCCCGAGGGGCGTGCCGCTGAACAGCCCTGAGGGGTGTGCCGCCAAGGGGCCATGGAGCCGTGCCGCTGAAGCCCCATGGGGGCTGCGCCGCTGAAACCTTGAGGGCTGGGCGTGCCGCTGAGGGGCTTTGGGCCGTGCCGCTGGAGACCCTGAGGGCGTGCCGTTGAACCCCCTTCCGGGGTGTGCCGCTGAACCCTAAAGGGGTGTGCCGGCGAAGACCCAAAGGGTGTGCCGCTGAAGGGCTAAATGGGTAATTTTGAGCCCATTGTGAGCACGAGTCGTGGCCCATTTGATTTTCTTCGAGGCCCGTGGGCCGTGGGGCCTCTTGTGCTTGATTTCTCCGGGGTTTCTTCACTCGGGACCGTGTTGATGCTGGGCCGAGCATGACGTTTAGATGTGCAATTTTAGGTGGCCACAAATGCCCCCCACCCACGGGTAAGCGCAGGCAAGATGAGCCGGGCGGTGCCCGTGGGTGTTTTTCGTCTCTTCTCTCTTTGTCGATGCCGACGAGGCGTCGAGAGGCCGGCCTGGTCTGTCGATCTTCTTTGTCTCTTCATCAGTGCCGACGGGGTATCGGGAATTGACATGCTTTGTTGATCTCTGGTCTCTTTGTCAGTACTGACGGGATGCCGGGAACTGACCTGGTTTGTTGATTTCTTTGTCTCTTCGCCAGTGCCGACAGGATGCCGGGAATTGACATGGCTTGTTGGTCTCTTGGCCTCTTTGCCAGTGCCGACAGGATGCCGGGAACTGGCCTGCTTTATTGTTCTCTTGGTCTCTTCGCCAGTGCCGACAGGATGCCGGGAACTGGCATGCTTTGTTGTCTCTTAGTCTTTGGGTCCTTGGTCTCTTCGCCAGTGCCGACAGGGTGCCGGGGACTGACCTGGTTTGTTGTCTCTTAGTCTCTTCGCCAGTGCCGACAGGATGCCGGGAACTGACATGCTTGTTGTCTCTTAGTCTTTTGGTCCTTGGGTCTCTTCGCCAGCGCCGACGGGATGCCGGGAGCTGACCTGGTTTATTGTCTCTTAGTCTCTTCGTCAGTGCCGACGAGGTGTCGGGGACTGAAGCTTTGTTGGTCTCTTAGTCTCTTCGCCAGTGCCGACGAGATGCCGGGAACTGACATGCTTTGTTGATATCTTCGTCTTTTCTTGTTCTTATTCTTTTTGTACCACATTATCGATACAAGCGCCCTTTCGGGTTTTCGCCGGTACCGGCCCCCTCTTGCTTTTGCCCACGCGCCCTTTCGGGTTTTCGCGTGCGGGGTACCCCATTTTGCCCGTAGCGCCCATTCGGGTTTTCACCACAGCCGGGTTGTTTGCCATTTTTACCCTTGTCCCCATGCAGGGGCAAGTCCGGCGGGGTATCTCTATTTTCAACCCCATTTTATTTATTTTCCCCTTTTTTTTTGAGTGAGTGCTATGCAAGTGTCGGCTAGGGCACGAGGCCTTGCGCAGGAAGGTAAGGTTCACTCGTTGGCAAGATAGAATGCCAGCGCAACGGGAGAATCTGTGCCGATTCGGACGTAAGGTCCGTAATGGCCATATTGTGCGGAGTGGGTGGCTAGGGCACGGGGCCTTGCGCCGGACAGGGACTTATTCGTCGGCAAGGGGACTAATGCCAACGCAAAGATAAAGATTCTGCCAATCCAGGCGTAAGGCCCGGGATGACGATATTGTACGGAGTGGGAGGTGGCTGGAGGCCCGAGGCGATGTGCCAGGGACGGCTTGTTTCGGTGTAGGGTAGTGGCACTATTGCAAGGGTGGCCGTGTGCAGGGGTAAAGTGTTTTGCTTGTGCGGATGTGTGTGTGACCCGGCTTGTGGGGATGGAATGTTTTCCCCGGGAGGATCTTATTATTATTTTTTTTGTGCCTCACTTATGCGTACGTAGGTATATATATATAAGTGGATTATATGTATGTGTGAATATATACATATATATATATATATGTGTATATATATATATTCATATTTATTTGGTAGAGTTTTTTTTTTGTTTACCTTTTTCTTCTTTTTATCCCCTTTTTCTTCTTTTATTCTCCTCTCCCCCTCTTTTCCTCTTCTCTTTTTTTATTCTCCCCCTGTTTTCTCTTCTTTTTTTTATATTCTTTCTCTCTTCTCTTTCTTTTCTCCCCTTCTTTTCTCCCCTCATCCCTTTCTTCTCATTTTCTTCTTCTTCCTTTTTTTATCTCCTCTCTCTTTTTCTCCCTTTTTTATTCTCCCCTTCGCCCCCTTTTCTTCTTTTTTGATTTCTCCTCTTTTATTCGTATCCCCTCTTTTCCCTTTCTCTTTTCGTCCCTCTCATTTCCCTTTTATTCCCCCCCCCTTTCCCTTTTTTTTTCTCTTTTTTTTTGAACCTATAAAAGGGGCAGGGGGTGGCACGAACGGGCCACCCCCGTTTCGAATTCATCCCCTCCCTCTCTTTTCTTTCTCTCTGGTAACCGAACGGACGGAGGCCCTCCCCCCTTTCGTTCTTCCCCTTCTTCTCCGGGAACGACTGCCGCCGCCGTCATCGTGGTGAGGAGACGGCCGCGAAGGCCCCACCCCCCCCCCTCTCTTCTCTTTTTTTTTTCTTTCTTTCCCTTCTCTTGTCTTCGGAGGGCGATGGAGCCCTAAGGCCTCCCCCTTCTTCTTTTTTTTTTCTTCTTTCTCCCCTCTGCTCTCTTCCTCTTCGTTCCCCTCCTTCGTCTCCAGCGTCATGGGTGGCCGCCGGTGAGCGGCTGTGAGGGCGCACCGGGGAGTGCTGTCGGAGCGTGTCGGGCTACGAGGGCACACAGCGTGCCGTTGACGTGAGGGCCGGGCGTACCGGCGAGGGGTTATGGGCGTGTTGGGGAACGACGTCACGGGCGTGCCGGACAGAGCGCCTAGATGGTGGCCCGGGGAAGCCCAATAGGGTAGGTGTGCCGGGGAGACCTCCTCGGGGCGTGCCGGGGAAGCACCACGGGCGCGTGCCGGAGAAGGCTCCCGGGGGAGCGTACCGGCGAAGCCCCTTGCGGGTGTGCCGGTGAAGACCGCAGGGGCTGTGCCGGCGAAGCCTACCACAGGGCGTGCCGGGGAAGCAGCTTCAGGGGCGTGCCGTCGGAGGTGGCAGACGGTGTACCGGGGAAAGCGGGGCGCGGGTAGTGTGCCGGGGAGCGGTCCCCCATAGGTGTGCCAGGGAAGCACTGCCGGGGGCGTACCGGCGAAGGCTGATTTGGGGTGTGCCGGGGAGCACACCAAGGGGGCGTACCGAGAAGCCAGCAATATGGTGTGCCGGGGAAGGGCGCCCGAGTGTGTCGCTGAAGGGTTGATCTGGGGCGTACCGGCCAAAGAGTAGGGGGCTTTAGCTGGGGAAGAAGACTCGTTTGATAGGCGGATTTCTGGTGTTGCCCTCGGGGCCCACCATGACTTGTTGGGGCCGTCACTCCTTGTGGACGCGCACCCGTGTTTTCCCTTACGCCTCTGGCCTAGGGGAAACTCTGCCGAAATTTCGTCAGAAATTGGCAATATCTTATTCATTTGACTTGTAGTGAAGCCCTTTACAGTCTTTTCATTTCCTTTTGCATGTGGCTTATTCTGATCTTCTACTTGTGTGTCTTTGCAGACAAATGGCTGTCCCAAGTGGATCTTCCGCCCCTGCTGCTGCTGTTGGTGCCGACCTCATCCCGCGAGGTCCCGTGCCGGCAGTCACATGGCTCAATGTGGAGGACCTAGATCGAGAGCACGCGGAGATTGCCGCCTTGGCCGAGTCATCGGGGTCCGACTGTGAAAGCATGGACGTCCGCAGACTCGTCAGAGTTGAAAGCGGCTTCACATTCGATCGGGCCACCGAAGAATACAGGAAGGATTTCCCGAAGGATAGGCACCTCGTTCGATTTCTGAAGCATTTGCGCTCTCGAGAGGGGCGAGATTATCGCATCATAAAGGCGGCCGAGCGGGCGATCCTGCATGCCCGAGACAGTCTGCTATACAGCGTCCCCAGGAGCATTCCAATGTACCTGGTGGGAGAGGCCCGGGAGTGGAAGCCCGTATTGGGGATCGAGGGGGTGCTGCCGGCTGAAGATAAACTGGTGCGAGCTCCTCAATTCACGCCGGCAAGGTGGGACATGTCTGCGGGGAAGGTGCATGGCGAGTCGCCCCGGTTTGGCTTATTCTTGGCTCCCCTAAAATGGGGTTATAGGGAGGAGCCGTTCATATTGGACTGTTTGGCCATCAGGTTCAAATATGAACTATCACTGGGCTGGTTCGGGGAGCTGAAGCTTCAAGACGCCCACAGCTTCCGAGAAGGGGCGGTGGAGTTCACTGAATATGTACTGTTTCAACTACGCCCCATTGCTGGTCCGGGTTGGACATCTACCACAGCGTGTACGCCTCCCGGTATGGTTACCCCCATCTCCAAGGGTCTCTGCTGCGGCATGATAGAAGTATTTAGTGCGGAGACCAATACCTTTTATACGGCAGAGGGAGAGACTTCACTTGATTGTGGAGCCTAAGCCAGCTGAGCGGCTTGCCCATTGACGGGGAGCCTTATGAAGAAGTGTGCCTCCGGACTTGATCAAAGACGAGACTAACGGGGACGGCTATTATTCCCTGGGGTATTCATACCGGTACCTGATGAAGGCGTACCGGGAGCTGTACCAGCTGTCGCACAAGGGGAAGCAGCCCGCCCGTGGGGACAGGAAACGGGTGCGCATGGCGGTATGGCTGGAATATTTCTATGATGGGCTGAAGCAGTATGAAGATTTTCCTTGCGTTGGCACCGCCGTTGCTCGCAAGAAACGTGCGAAGCCCAAGCATGATGTGAAGATCCCCTCCAGGGGACGTCGGGGTGGACCCAACCCGATGGGCGTCGACCCGCAGACTCACTGCGCCGCCTATCTTACGTACTGGCTGTGTTCATTTGCCATGCCATACGGGGACGAGACAGTGATCCGGCCAGATGCCATCTACCCGGCGTGCCAGATGGCGTGGGGTGTTAAACTTTCTCTGTGCCCGGCGGCGCTCTGTTTGATTTATAAGGCCCTGGGAGACATCAGCACGCACCAGTTCCCGAGGCAGGCCCGATACGTGTGCCCACTGCATTTCTTCAACGCGTGGGTTTGTTCACTGTTTCCGGAGTTCGCCCCGCGAGTCCTTCAGGATTGGGGGCTGGTGCCGAGGATGCTGGAGTTCGCGAGTGCGGAGCCGGCTTCTACTTCCATGCGAATGTATGATATTCGGGGCCGGTTGACCACGGTTCCCCGGGATGCAGCCGGTACCATTCATTTCTGGACGCTGGCCGCACATTCAAGCCCCCTTGTGAATAATAAGAGGCAATGCAAGGATGACCAGGTGGAGAGGTACGTCCACCCCATCAGCCAGGAAAACGTGGTGCGCCCGTTGCTGGAGCCCGAGCTGAGGGATTGGGCGCTGGCTATTCGCCCGAGCGTGTTGGTGTTCCGGAAGGGAGACAACGTACTGCTCGAGCCGTATTACCCCTTCCGATTTGGCCGCAACTTCGGGTATGACCAGCATATCCCTGCTTATCATGCGCAATTCGGCTTGCCTTTGCGGAACATCCGGGGAAGTGCGGTTGCCGAGCACGCTAGAAGCTGGTGGGACTTCTTCCACCGGGCGGACTCTGCCTCCTTCAGGGTGCCAGCCCCGGGTCGCGTGCCCCGAGTGACTCAGGATTATATTAAGTGGTGGAATAGCCGGACGGCCTTCTATCGGCTTCACAAGACCGATTGCTGGGATGGGGCCGAGAGGAAATTCCTTAGTCGGCAGCCGATGCCGGTTCTTGACATTGAGCCAGACCATCTTCTTCGGCTCAAAAACAGACAGGAGAAGGAGGTGGCAGCCTATCTGGTGGCTCGCCGGGAAGCCCGGGACAAGAGGCCGACACCGAAGGTGGAGCTACCCCCGGTGGCCAAGGATCATTACCAGAAGATGCTGAGGGACCTGTGCCAGGTGGGGAGCGGCCATCTGGAGCTTATCAACTACCCATTCCCCATAGAGGAAGAGGGGACCCTTGCCAAGAGCTGGCGCCCAGAGAGGGACTTGGTCTGCCTGTACCGCACGTTCATGAGGCGGGAGGAGAGGAAGCCCGAGAACTATAAGGACACCACGTGGCTATATGTCCTCCTCCGGCTAAATGGAATGAAGATTGAGGACGTGTCAGCCTCTATCCTGGGCAAACGCCTGCACATCCCCTATTATTATGCTGATGGGTGGGGCATAGACCACTTCAATCTTTTCTGTCACCTCTCCACGAAGAAGCACGCGGATCTGGCCAACCTTACGGACCGGTGCCAGAAGATCGAGGATGTATGCTGGCTCGTTCGAGAGGCGGCGCGTCGGGACAAAGAGCCATCCTTAAGCTACTGGCCGATCACCCTGCGACTGTATACTGGCCCTCATGGTACTTGATCTCTTTTTTTTTCTTTTGTCTTCGTCTCTTATTATTGCGGCCTTTGCAGATGATTTGGTGCTAATCATGAGCGCGCGTCTGTTCTTTTCCTTTTCCTTTCTGACAGACCATCCCGATAGCACGCAACTGGCCACGTACCGGAATCTCCTTCGGCTTGTGCAGAAGCCCGCCTATTTTGAGGCCACGCCACTAGCCCCGACTGCGGCCCCTCTGCCCAAGGCAGCGAAGAGGCCCCGGGCTAAGTCTCCGGTGAAGAAAGCAGTGGACGCTGCTAAGGTGGCCAAGCAGCGAGACACGAAGCGGAGAAAAACAGAGGCGGCCAAGGCCCCGACCGTCGTTCCTTCGGTGCCACGGGTCCCGTCTTTTGAGGAATTCGAGGCTGCCCGACCCGAGCCCAGCCAACCGGCCGGTCAGTACCTTCGGCTATTGCCGTATCTTTTAAGTCTCCCCTTTTTTTATTATTTTCATCCTGGAGCAGATCCCTGACACTTGAATATTTCTTTTGTCTCAGCCCCTGTGGAAAAGCCCGTGCTCACAGCTGTTCCTCACGCGGGGGAGCCTGTTCCTATGCCCGCGCCTGACATGGGTGAAGCCGCGGCTATGGAAAAGTCGCCTGTTAGGGAGGCGTTGGCTGCTGCCAAGGTGGCCGGGTCACAAGCGGCAAAGCGGAGGCGGGCTGAGGAATTCCCGGCTCCGACGGTAGCCCCTCCGGTGGCCCCTATTCCGTCTTTTGAGGAATTTGAAGCTACCCAGACTGGGTCGAGTTTTGAAGCTGGTACGGTCCATCGACCGCCTGCGTCGTCCGTGATCGATCTACCTCCTGGGTCGGCCTCACACTCGCGCATGGCGACGATGCGTTTCTTCTCTGCGGGCGGTGCAAAGGAACCGGCGCCCGCGCCAGTCTCGGGTGAGGGCAGGGCTGCAACTGCCGGGAAGGCTCGGCCCGTCGAGGAAGCCCGCGAGTCATCCCGGGCTGTAAGGGCCGAAAAGGGTATTTGCCTTTAGTCGGCCTAAGCGACTTATTTGTTCTCGAAGGGCCGATCGGATTTAATGTAATCTGCCCTTTTCTTCTTCGTGACAGGCACAGCAGGGGCAGTCGCTGGACTATTCGGGCCCCGCGCGGAACTCCCGACGACACTTTTATATGTGAGGAGGAGGCCGAAGTCCGGTGTACCAGCCTCATCTAGCCCGCAGGGGGATGCGCCAGCCATTGGCCTCGAAGTGGATGCCCCTTTGCCGGCAAGGGAAGAGCCCGCAGCGGTCGAGTCATCGTCGGGCGAAGAGGTAGACTATAACTACTCCTCCGATGAAGCGGCTCCCGACGAAGGCGTGCCCGGGACATCGGAGCCGCCTGAGCCGGCCTTCGGGCCTCCCTTACTTGCTGGCTCCCCGAGCTTTGTGGGGAAGACTGCTGTAAGTGTGAGCTTGCTTGGGCCGGCTCCTTCCTCCCCTTCTTGGTTATCTAATGATTTTTTTTGTTGTCAATTCCGGGTTTCAGGGGCTTGACTTGCCAGAGGCTATGGAAAAGGGTACCCCAGTTGCGCCGATCGACCGTCAGGCGGGGGTCGACGTGGGCTCGGGCAGACTAGCCCTTCTATTCGAGGCTCTTGAGCAAGAGTCGGCCGCAGGGGCTTCAAGTGTTTCCGAGGCGGCGGCCGAGCTTCTGGAGGAAGGGGAGATTGCGCCCGAAGGCCGCCTCCTCACGGTAGCCGAGGTAAGCAGGGCTTTATGGCTCGTCTTACTTCTCATTCTTGCGTGATTTATTCCCGGCGACGGGCGGCTGACCGTATTTCGTGGGGGCAGGCTGTGTCGACGATCGGGAAGAAATCTGGCCGCTCTCGCAAAGCAATCGCCAAGCAGAGGCCGATTACCAGTCAGCCACCGGCGGGGGTACCGATTCCGGCATCTATTCCGGAGGTGGAGACTCTTGCCGTGCTCGTGCAGGCAGGAAGCGTCCCCCACCTATTAGTCCCCCTTCCACCTCTTCCGAAGCTGCCGGCCCAGATGGAGGACCCGTTCCTGAGACAGATATTCGCGGGGCTCCGTGCACATCTGAAGGGATCCCAGCCGCGAAGGATAAGTTCATGGGTGACTACTTCGGACCCAGCCTTACTTGAAGCTCCTCCTCTAGTCGAAGCGGCGACGCCCAGACCCCTGCCCCTTGAAATGGCAGAAGCGAGTCAGGCGGAGGTAGAGGAGGCAGGGGAGCTCAAAATAACGGGAGTGCCGGAGGCTTCGGCGATGGTCTTGTCCGCTCCCCAGGCAGTGGCTGGTCAAGGGTCTCTGGTTGAGTTACACCGACCAGGTGGTTTGACCCTTGCCCTTCCTTCCTCGTCGGCGGCAGTGGATGCTGACCTGTGGGCAGAAGTGGACAACACCGTGGAATTCACTCCTCCGGTCATGGCCTCAGTCAGCCATATGTCGTCAGAAGCGCCGGTCCGCCAAATGCTGGTCACTCTACGGACCATGCTCCTCTCCGACCCTTCTCTGTCATATAGGGAGGTGCATACTATAGTGGTGCAGTTGACTGGGGCGTTACAAGTGCTCAGCTGCCCATTGGGGGAATGGTCACGGCGGGTTCTGCTGTTGCTGAAGTATGTCAAGCGCCGCGAGTTCCTGGAGACCCAGGCTCCTGATGAGCGTGCCGCCCTTGATGCTCAGGCAGACGAGTACCTGCAGACCTTGGAGGCCCGACGCCGTAATAGAGAACGCCACGGAAAGGCCCTGGAGGAAGGCGAAGGCAGCGTCCGTTCCTTCAAGAGCCGGATCGAGAAGCTGGAGGGCTACCTCGCTACGGCTAAACTCGGCCTTGCCGAGGCGGAAAGGACGGTGGCAGAGGAGAGGGATGCTCTTGCCGTCGCCGACGTCGAAATGATGTCCGTCGAAGCGGAGCTCGCCCGTCTTGAGGAATTGAGAGGCCGACTGCGCGATATGACGAACTTCCCTTGCGTCGGGATCCTCCCTCTCGAGGATATCTTCAGGGACATCGACTAAGCGTTGCATCCCTTAATTCCCTTTTTTTCGAATGTAATACAGGGGTATGCCCCGCAGCACATGTAGTATGATCCCCTTTTGAATAGAGCAAAGTATTTACGGCTTCGCGTGTTCTTGTGTGTGCATTCGTCCCAGCGGGACCTTTCTTCCCCTTCTTTTCCTTTGTGTACATTATTTTCTTCTTCCTGCCCCCTCCCCTGTTTTCGTGCCGAGACCCATTGGCAGGATGCTGGTTTCTGTGATGATTTGCTTCGGGAGAGCTGAGCAGGAATCCACGTCAGGGTACAGGAGAGTGCTCGCCTTCCCAGGGGGAGGACGAGGGGACCACTCCACCATACCAGACGGGCACCTTCCTATTCTCACCACAATGTTGAAAGCTCGTGCTGGCCTCAGGCGGGGGCCCCGGTTTGAAACCGTTTGCTGGCCGTTCAGAGGGCACGGAGAGAAGAGTTGGTCTAGTCAATGACCTGGACTGGAGGTCCGAGCCAAAGAAGTACTCACCACCCGGGGAGGACGGAGAGAAGAGTTTGTCTAGTCAATGACCCAGACGGGAGGTCCAAGCCAAAGGGATACTCACCGCCCGGGAAGGACGGAGAGAAGAGTTTGTCTTGTCAATGACCCGGACGGGAGGTCCGAGCCAAAGGGATACTCACCACCCGGGAAGGACGGAGAGAAGAGTTTGTCTAGTCAATGACCCGGGCCGGAGGCCCGAGCCAAAGGGATACTCACCGCCCAGGAAGGACGGAGAGAAGAGTTTGTCTAGTCAATGACCCGGGCCGGAGGTCCGAGCCAAAGGGATACTCACCGCCTGGGAAGGACGGAGAGAAGAGTTTGTCTAGTCAATGACCCGGACGGGAGGTCCGAGCCAAAGTGATACTCACCACCCGGGAAGGACGGAGAGAAGAGTTTGTCTAGTCAATGACCCGGGCCGGAGGCCCGAGCCAAAGGGATACTCACCGTCTGGGAAGGACGGAGAGAAGAGTTTGCCTCCTTCTTTTTTTTAACTTAATTTTTGGTACCCCCGCTGATGCGGGGTGTTGACTGGAAATGGGGGGCGTTCCCGCCCTTTCTGGCTTCTCTTTTTTCCCTTTTTTTTCTTTCCCTTTTCTTTTTTTTCTCTCTCTTTCTTCGCTTCCTCTTCTTTTTTTTTCTCTTCTTGCTTCTTCCTTCTTTCTCTTTCCATTTTTTTTTTCTTCTTTTCTTTCTTTTGCTTCTTCTTTTTTTTGTCTTTCTATTTTTTTGCTTCTTCTTTCTTTCTCTTTTTATTCCTTTCTCCCTTTCTGGAAACCCGGCTAGTGGCCAAATCATTCGGACATTAATCACGCAAATCCGCCCCAAAATGGGGCGAAGAGTAATATTATTACCTGAATGGGGGCGCCGGAGCGTGGTACAGTCTCAAGTGCCTTCCATTACGAGGCGGGAACTGAACTTCCCCGCGGTGATTGACGATTACATAGGCCCCACCCTCGTAGACTTTTTGGACTACGTAGGGTCCGAGCCAGTTCTCGTTCAGCTTACCCTTGGGGTTGGCAGCCATGAGATCTCTTCTCTTGACCATGACAAGGTCACCTTTCTTGAATTCGCGCTCCTTGACTAGCTTGTCAAAGGCGCGCGAAATTCGGGCCTGGTAGACCTGAATATTCTGTTGGGCTTGAAGTCGCTTTCCTTCTAGACTGGAGAGTTCTTCGAGTCTCCGCTCGGTGTTGGTCTGCCCTTCGGGGACAAGCCCATGCTGAATGGCGACCCTGAGGGATGGTATCTCCAGTTCGACGGGGACGATCGCCTCCGAACCGTATACGAGAGAAAAGGGCGAGCAACCCGTTGGAGTCTTGTATACAGTTCGGTTTGCCCATAGTGCCTCGTACATCCTTTCTTCCCAGTCCTTCTTGTTTGAGCTGGCAGTCTTGGCCAGGAGGGTGCAGAGTGTCTTGTTAAAAGCTTCGGCCAGCCCATTGGCTTGCGGATTGTAAGGAGTCGATGTCCTCCAATCAATTGGTATTTTTCTGCTAGCCGGTAAACCTTCTGGTTACGGAAGTGGCTGCCGTTGTCCGACACGATCCGGTCGGGCACGCCAAACCGGAATATGATGTTGCGGCGGGCGAATCTGACCACGATCTCTCCGGTGACTTCCCGTAGGGCAACAGCCTCCGCCCAGCGGGAGAAGTAGTCGGTCGCCGCCAGAATGTATCTGCAGCCTGTGGAAGATGCGGGTAAGGGGCCCACAACATCTGTTCCCCATTGGGCAAACGGCCAGCTGGGCGCAGTTGGGTGCAGTTGCACTGGAGGCCTCCTGGGTATAGTGGCATGCTCCTGGCATTTCTGACACGACTTAGCGTACTCGCAACAGTCGTTGAACATTGCAGGCCAATAGTAGTTAAGTTTTTTGATTTCAATCTTCATTTTCGGTCCCGCCTGGTGTGCACCCGCCGTCCCGGCATGGACCTCCTTCATGACCCTCCAAGCTTCTTCAGTGGACAAACATCGGAGGAGCAGCTTCCGTCTGGCATCTGCCACAATTCGGAATAATATTCCGCTTCGGAGCTCATAAGAATCCTTGGTTCTAACTAGCTTGATCTTTTCTTCTCTTCGGTCAGGCAACCGCTGGTGTTTGAACCACTGCATCAGGGGGCCTCTCCAGTCGGGTAGGCTGACGGCCTCCACTGTAGTGACCTCTAGGTCCTCTTCTTCTGACTCCTCTTCTACCATGCTGGGTACCTGGCGTTGGTTTATTACTTGGATATGGAGAGATCCATCTGGAGGCACTGCCAGTGAGCTCGCCAATTTTGCCAATGCGTCGGCTTGTGCGTTCTCCCCTCTGGCGACATGGCCTATCTCGAGGAGGTAGAACCGCTCCATGAGCCCTTTTGCTTTAGTGTGATACGGGAGCAGCTCAGGTTTTCGGACATCAAACTGCCCTTGGACTTGCTTGACGACCAACAGCGAGTCGCCGAACACCCGGAGCATTTTGATCTCCATTTGCAGGGCGACCTGGAGACCGATGATCAGAGCTTCATACTCTGCTTCATTATTGGTGCAGGGTTTGCTGATGCAGCAGGAGGTGTGCATCACTTCTCCATCTGGCGATTTGAGGACGATGCCAGCTCCGGCACGCACCTTGACATGCCCAGATGGGGTCGCTTCTGTTCTCGAGGCCCCGTCGAAGTATAACTGCCAGATGGCTTGTTGCACTTGATCCACCTCTAGTGTTTCGTCTTCGGGTAGCTCTGTGGCCAACGGGGAGTCTTCGGGCACAGGGTGTGCTGCGAAGAAGTCCGCGACGGCTTGCCCCTTAACGGCCTTCTGTGGCACGTAAGTGATGTCAAATTCCATGAGCAGCACGGCCCACTTGCCAAGGCGCCCCTTCGGGACTGGCTGGAGGAGAATGTGCTTGATGGGGTCGGCCCTGGATATCAGGCTGACTTCATGGGACAGCATATAGTACCTCATCTTCTTGACCGCGAAGACCAAGGCAAGGCAAATTTTCTCAATCGGGGTGTACTTGGCCTCTGCGCCCACCAACCTTCGACTGAGATAGTAAAGAGCCTGCTCTTTTCCCTCATCATTGTTTTGGGCGAGCATTGCCCCCAGTGAGTATTCGGTGGCCGCTATGTAGAGAATAAGCGGTCTACCTTTGACAGGTGCCCCCAGGACAGGTGGGGTCTTCAAGTACTCCTTTAGCTGGTCGAACGCGTGCTGGCATTCGTGACCCCAGCTGAAGGGTGCATTCTTCATCATCAGTCTGTGGAAGGGTTGGCAGTGCCCTGACAGGTTGGAGATGAACCTGCGGATGTAAGCTAAACGCCCCTGCAGGGATCTCAGCTCCCCCAGACTCTTCGGAGGAGGCAGCTCCTGGATGGCTTTTATCTTCAGGGGGTCGATCTCGATCCCTCTGTGCCGGACAATAAAGCCGAGGAATTTCCCGCTGGACACGCCAAAGGCACATTTCATGGGATTCATCCTTAGCCCGTACTGCCGGAGTCTTTGGAAGACGACCCTGAGGTCACTCAGGTGCTCGTCTCTTTTCTTCGTCTTGACGACCAGATCATCAATGTAGCACTCGACCTTGCCGTACAGCAGCTCGTCGAAGATCTTGGTCATCGCCCGCTGGTATGTGGCACCGGCATTCTTGAGGCCGAAGGGCATCCTCTTATAATGAAATATCCCTTTGGGTGACCGGAAAGCCGTGTGGACCCGGTCGTGATCGGCTATCCAAATTTGGTTATAGCCGGACGACCCATCCATGAAGGACAGGGCCTCGTGGCCAGTGGTTGCATCAATCATCACCTCGGTGATAGGCACCGGGAAGTCATCTTTCGGGCAGGCTCTATTCAGGTCACGGAAGTCCACGCAAATCCTGATCTGTCCATTCTTCTTTTTCACCGGTACAATATTGGCCAGCCATGTGGTGTATTGATTTTCCGCCACGAAGCCGACGTTTATGAGCTTGTCGACCTCTTTGCAGATCTGGCTGGTTAGCTCCGGCCTCATGCGCCGGGGAGGCTGCTTCACTGGTTCCACTTTGGGATCAATGGACAGGATGTGTTGAGTCATCTCGGGGCTAAGTCCGGGCATTTCTTTATAGTTCCAGGCAAAGCAATCCCGGAATTCCTGCAGCAACTTTGTGTATTGTTCTCTTTCCTGTAGAGGCATGAGAGCACTCAGAAAAGTCGGCCTGGGATTGTCTTCTGTGCCAAGGTTGATTTCAACCAATTCGTCGACTGTGGCCTGGCCGCCATTTTCAATTTCCGGCGGGGCTGGCGACAAATCGACGAAGTCTTGGTCTTCATTGTCCTCGGGTTCGAGAATGCCATCTCCCTCTTCTTGTTCATCATGACTGGGCATGGAGGCTGCACTCACCTCGCTCTCCCCCTGGGCAGCAGCTGCCGGGTATGTGAGATCCACTGGCTCAGAGGTGCATAAGTGCATCTCGGGCTCTTCTGTGTATTCATTATACACCGCTCCTGCGGGGGCCGGGGTGGCCGCATCCTCAGGCGTCTGGTATTGGATGGACACAGTGTAGGCTCCTGCCCTGGGGCTGTCCACCACGTGGGGGCGTGGCGGGGCTATCACGTAGTCCCCCATTCTAAGGTCATCCCTGTCGATGAGGCTTTGAGCGATGTCTTTGAAGACATAGCAGTCTTCGATGGCGTGGCCCAGTATTTGGTGGTAAGGGCAAAATAGTGGATTCCCGCTTCTTCGGGTGTCTTGTGGCCGCTTGGACCGTGGAAGGGAGACCTTGCCGTAATGGCAAGCCCAGTCGAAGATGCCCCGGGTCTTCTCTCTTGGAAAGGAATAAGGCTTCTGCAGCTTCTCCCGGAGTGTCAGCCCTTGCCCGGTTGGCCGCTCGATCAGCGAGCTTGCCATGTCTCTCATTTCCCGCCTTGACAAGGCGGGGGTGTCGGGACTGGTGCCTCGGGGCCGAGGCATCCGGCCGCCCCATGGGGGGAGAGATCCCTGGATGAGATCGGCGACTAGCGAGGTCAATTCAGCCAGTCATACTTTTAGCATCTCGATCTCCCGTTGCTGCCTGTGGTATAAGGAGTACATGACGGGGTCGTATCGAGGGGAATTCGGGGCATAGCCCATGCTACTGCTCCTTGCTTCGCCGGCCGGCCGGGGTGGAGGCGCCTCACTGGCGTACCCTCTCGAGGTCGACACTTCGGAAAAGGAGGGGGTCTTCTCCATACAGCGGCGGCTGGGAGTCTTCCACAGGAATACTTCTTCCTCTTGTGCCTCTTCGGCCGAGGTCCCGGGGCGTGTGTCTTGGTGGGTTTCCCGCGAATCTGCAGCTTCTGTGGGGTCATCGCCGGGCCATGTTGAGACCGATATGACATCAGCCTCGTAGTAATCTTCTAGTGAAAAGCCCAGACCGGGGTGCTTGGTGATTTTCAGCAACCGTCGATCCAGGTTTGGTGGGTTCCACATTCTTTCAAACATTTTCTTCCGGCTGGAGGGCTGGTAAGGAGGGATCTTCTGCTTTCTGACCATTCTGGCTGCCTGGTCAGTCATGTGGGGAAGTCCCGTAATGGGGACGTGCGGGTCATGCAACTCGTCAGGGAACCAGCAATCGTCGTCTTCCCTGACTGGCTTCTCCCCGGCCACATAGAAAATAGTGGGCGGCCCCTCAGAGTTAGGCACCTCGAAGGTTCTCAGTTGTTCAGCTGCTTGGCATTCAATTTCCGCTATCGGCTTGACGATCCCTGGCGGGACCCTGACATCTTCTAGCAAGTTTTCGAGGCAGGGTGCCCCCGGTATGGGGTAGATGGGGAGAGGGGCTGCCCTAAATACCCCTTCCTCCTGTGCAATAAATGGTACATGTGGAGGAGCCACGTAGCCCGGGGGTGGCGGGGGAAACCAGCCTCCTGATTCCATTTTCTTCTTTCCCTTGTCTTGGATTACTTGAGGAGCTTGCTTTGCCTTTTCCAAGTACAGATTAGCATCTGACAAGTGACACTCGAACACCTCGAACGGGTGGAGGTCGGCAAAGATCCTGACTTCCCTCCCCTCACAGGGGTATTTGATGCATTGATGTAGGGTGGAGGGCACCACTCTGTTCTGGTGTAGCCAAGGCCGGCCGAGCAACGCCTTGTAGGAAGTGCTGGAGTTGATGAGGTGGAACTGAACCTTGGTGGTGAAGTCATCAAAGGTTAGGTTGAACTCTGCAACCCCCATGGGCACCTCACACTTCTGGTTAAAGCCAGCAATCTTGACATTTTTAACTTCGACCAGGTGTACGTCAAAGTAGTGCTTCTGGTACACCCGGTACGGGAGTATATTCACTGCTGCCCCTGGGTCAATCAAGACCCTGTTGATGGGCTGGCCATTCAATTGCCCCTTCATGTAGAGGGGTCTGTTGCGACTGCAGGTCGGTAGGAGCATATCATCTTCTGTGAAAGCCACCGCTACTTCAGGTGGTAGTTCTGCCAAACATGCTTCAAGGTGTGCTGGCGTCTGGAGTGCGGCGATGATGGCTTGCCGTGTTTCTTCGTTCAAGGACAGCATCTCCCACACCGTGAACCGGGTGGGGATCTTCTTGAGGTGTCTGACTATCCGCTCGGCCGCCCGCACCTTGAGCAATTTCATCTCTTCGGGCTTGCTGCGCCTGCCCTCATCGTGAGACTGGGGTGCCAAATCAGGGGATGCCTGTTTTGTGGGTTCTGCTGCAGCCTGTTGAGCCGGTGGGGCCTGCTGGGCTCCTTCTGTTTCTCGCATGAACTCGGTGAGGTTTGGGATGCCGCTGAATTCTTCTTCCGGCTGAGGAGGAGTTGCTGCCGGTAGAGCTTGGTGACCGTCCGCTTTCCCAGTCGAAGGGGGCACTGAGAAGCGCTCCTGCCCTCCTGCCCGGGCCAACAGGAATTCCGCAAATGAAGGGGTGCCTTGGCTCTTGGCCCCTCCGGGATAGAGACCCGATGGAGGAGGGATCTCGGCGCCTCGGACTTCAGGGTCGGGAATTTGGTATGGTTGTTCTCCCCTGAGCATGATGCTCAGGTTGTCCTGAGGAGGGCGCCCCATTTCTTCCCGGACCTGGTGGCGTGTTGGGAGGTGGACGCCTCAGCTTGATTCACCTCCGCCGGTTCCTGGGGTGGCTCTTCTTCTTTTTCTTCCAGGGAGAGAGAGGTGTCGAACAACGCTGAGAGGGTGCTGTAGGCGAAGACGACCTCCTTCTTCTTCCTGTCTCTGGGTCTTCTTTTCTTCTTCTTCTTGCCTGCCGCAGCGGATGGCTGCTCTTGAGGAAGTTCACCCCACAGAGGAGGCTCTTTAGCTGCTTCAGCTTCCGTTCCCGGAGCCAACTCGAGTGATTTGAACTCCCTCCAGGGGACATACTCCTTCAGCTCCACAGGCTGGATCTCGGACTGTTTATAATCTTCGAGCCCATCAATAATAGCCTGGAGTCTTTCAACTGCCGGGCTGGTCTTCTTGTGCATCCGCAGCGGAACAGAGCTCTTCTTGTTGTGAGTGGGCCGCCTCATGACCAGCCGAGGGGCCGTGTCGTGGCAAACCGGGTTTGCCGGGGGCGGCGCAGGCAGGGGCGTTGCTACCCTCGGGTGAATTTATGGGGTAGGTCGAGAGGCGCGCGCCTTTCTAGTTCTTCTGGGTATAGTCTGCCACCCTTCTTGGTCTTGAGCTGGGGCCATGATGAAGATCTCATAAGTGGCTCGGGCACAGGCTTCCGCCCATTCTTCTGGCAACTCCTGATATAGTGAGATCATATTGACGGAGGAGGCTATGCTGGGCCGCTCGTGTGGCTGCGGGGGGTTTACTTTATGTTCCCCCATATCCAGCTCTCCGTCCTTGATTAAGGACTCAATAATGTCCTTGAAGATGTAGCAGTCTTCAATGGTATGCCCGAGCACCCGGTGGTACACGCAGAAGCGCGGGTCATCCTTCTTCTTCAAGTCGCCAGGCCTTTTCGGCTCTGGCAGTGTAATTTTATTGTAGCTGGTTGCCCATTCAAACAGGAGCTTGGACTTGTCCCGGGAGAAGGAATATAACTTGTTTCTCATCTTTTCCCTTAGCGAGGGACCTTCCCGCCGCTCTGCGGTCCCGGGCGGCGGGTTGGCCACTCCCTTGGCCTTCTCCTTCTGCTTTTCAAAAGCTTGGAAGTCTAGTGCATGCACTTCCGGGGGAGCCGGCTTCTTCTCCGCCTGCCTGGCCCTCTGACTCGACATGGCTGGAGTGGAGGAGTATCGGGCCAGAAATGCCTCAATCTCTGCTACCACATTGTTCAGGCGGTCGAATGTTTTGACCTCGGTGCCGATCATTCTTTCTAGGATTTCTTTCTTCAAATTTTGTTTGCAGATCTGCACTGCGTCCTCCTGATGCGGGGGACGCTTGCACCTCATGCTGAGGTTTCTCCATCTTTTGATGTAGTCGAGGGCCGACTCATCATTCTTTTGCTTTGTGGCATAGAGTTCAGCCATAGTGATTTCCCTTTCGGCGACATAAAATCTCTCCTTGAACTTCTTCTGCATGTCAGGCCAGTCAGCAACGGACCCGGGTGGCAAGCTGGAGTACCACTCAAAAGCGAGTCCGGTAAGTGTTGAACCGAAGAACTTCAGAAGGTAGGCTTCATCAGCAGCTAGATCTCCCATGATGTTCACATAGTAGGCAATGTGCTCTCTAGGAGACCCTTGCCCGTTGAACTTTTCAAATTTCGGCGGCTTGGTGACGCCAGTCGGCAACTTCCTGGCAGCATAGTGAGCCGGGTAGGGTACCCGATAGACGTCGAAATGCGTCTGATCCCCATCGCCCCTCTCGGCCAGCTTCATCTCTATCATCTGCTCGAGCATCAACCGGTTGACCGCCACCGGGTCGACTGAGCTCGGGTAGAAATGAGCGGGTTGCGCGCTCGGAGTGGCTACCACGGTCGCTCGGGGGGCCATGGGGGACCCTTGCGAAGGCGGAGCCTGTGGCGGGGCCACTGTCGTTCAATGTGTTTGCTGTAGGGGTGCGCTCCCGAGAGGATCGAGGGTTGCCAGAAGAGCTGCCTCTGAGGACTGCCCCCTGTCCCTGGGTACTTCGGGTATAACCTCGGTCTGCCAGGACATCGGGGGCGGTGTGTTCCGTTCACTTAGCTGCTTCTTGAGTAACTCGATTTCCTGCTGGAATCGTTGTATCATGAGCAGCATTGTAGGGTCAGCTGTGGGGAGACTGGGCATGCCCCCTGGCTCCTCGGCCGGGGCGTCCTCGGATGATGTCGAGGGTCCGCCACTCATGTCGCCGGTGGTGACCACGTTGGCCGTGAGGGCCGCAAGGGGTTCTTCGGGTATGGTCCCTTCGGCGCCTGTGGGTGTCGCGCCGCCTGCCGCTCTCCTTCTTCTGGTAAGGGGTCCCGGCCTGGCGGCTATTCTGGCCAATTCTTCCGGGTCGGTGGGCAAGGCCCCATACCGACCATGGACTCCTGCCATATTGCAGGTGAATGTCTGCCATTTCTTATACTTATTTCTTCCTGACGCCCTCCGGGGTGGTCCTCCTGGGAATACCAGCCTGTCGAAGACCGACCGTCGGGGTGGCGCTTCCTCCCGCACAGGGGATTGGCGCGGCTCCTCCGGGCGGGTCCTCGACTCCATGCTAGGTGCGGGTTCCCCCCTTTCTTCCTGGAAGGCAGAGGCCATTGCCCCCAGCAGTCTCTGGCGGCCAGCGGGAGTGCTACCCGGGCCTCGGAAGTAATTCCTCATGGCCTGCTCGATCCCTTCCCACTCCTGGTCTGGGAGAGCAGGCTACGGTTGCATATCGATGACAGCAGCAGGAGGAGAGTAGGCCTTGGGTGCCGGGCGGGCGGCGTTGTGTCGGCGCCCCCGGCGACGGCGATGAGCATTCTCAGGCGGCACCGGGGTGACGGGTGCCGGTCGGAGAGTGGGAGTCACTTCCTCGGCCCTGTCATCGCGTCGGGCCCTCCTGGGGCGGAAAGTGCTGGGCCCTGCCTGTGCAGGTGCAGTGGGCTGGGTCTCCCTAGGTACCCAGACTTGCTTCAATTTAGCCGGCCTGTGAGCCGACGTCCCTTTTGGTGCTGGGATCCGGGCTGTGGGCATCGCCTTCTCCTTCAGCTTCGCCAGTCCTTCAAAGGAGTTGAGGACTGGAACGGTTTGGACAATGCGGTCCGGCGTCGCCTGGGACCTCTGCCGTCTAGGCGGACTCGGAGGGCCCCAACTGTCATGGACTTCCCGGAGTTGGACATGCGACGTGGTGAGCCGGCGGCAGTGCTGCTCCTCCGGAGCCTCCTTCGGTGGGATGCCGACCCTTGGTAGGACGGGCCGGTGGTTTGGTGCACATGGTGTACGTTGCAGCTCAGTGTCGTTGTCGGGATGCTGGTATTGTTCTTGGCCACACCCTGGCCGGTAGCAGCTTCAGTGGCCCCTGGGGTGGGGGCGTTGATCTGGGCGTCCTCGGATGTTTCCACGTCGAGGATCTCGGCGAAGGCCACCCCCAAGAAGTTGGGGAAGCCCACAGTGGGAGGGAAACTCCCGAAAGCGAGGGGTACCGCCAGGTAGCCACCCCGCACGTGATTCTCCACAACCTCAGGGCTGCAGACAACAGCCATTGTCGGCTCCATGCTGTTGCTTCCTCTTCTTTTACTGCATTTAAGAAAGTAGCACAATCAGTATTACAAGATGGGGGCCGCGGGACCCTTAGTTTCGGCAAAGAGATGAAGGGTGGATGGGTCCCACCGGGCGTGCCAGAGTTGTGGACGCACTTTTCGTCACTCATTATCTCGTTGGTTTATTCGTTTTATTGGGTGCGTGGGTGTGCCAGTCACCAGGGTGACAATTTATTCGGGCTCCGAAGAGCCCCTGGTGCGCTCGATCTGACTTCGTCAGACGATTGGGTGGTTCGTGTCGGGACCGAATCCCGTCGCGCCATGAAGGTCACGACGTCATTTACATCCCCCATACGAGGGAATACCCTTGATTAATTGCCGAAACTGGGGGCCCCGCGGCCGAAAAGAGTAATACTAATTATGCGAGAGAGATACGGGTAGATCACACTGAAGGTTTTATCAAGACCATAAATCGTCGGCCGTGTCGGCCCCTCGTAGACCATTTGCATTCGGACACCAGTCAGTGGCAGCGTCACAATGCGAAAATCGAAGTAGATCCCTTCAAATGTCTGCCGAACATGCGGCAATTTTAATGAGGATTCGGAAGGTATCCGGAACGAGGAAACAAATCCGGTCCGATTAAGATGTCGGCCCGAAATTAGGTCAAAGCCTGGCCATACGGAGTAATTCCCAAGACTCGGGCCCGACCTGAAAGGGCAACGTTGTTATTCCCTTTCGCCCCGGGTCCCGAGAGAGAGGGCCGCAGTGTGGACATTAGCGTCTTTTATCTGGGGCTTTCTTAGTTGTATCTTCTGGGATTTCTGATCTGAGGTTTAATGTTTGCTCGTGCCTTTGATCGGGATGATTTCTCTTCTCTTTTATTCATGATTATTCTTATTATTATTATTTATTTATTATTACCTCTCCCACCCCTTTTTTGTGATTAATATTAGGCATTCAGAGTCCTTTAATTAGCGTGATTTTTATCAATTTGTTTGCTATTGTTAATGCCCTTATCAGGTTATATATATGTGTATGTGTATAGTGTGCCGGCGAAGGGAATAGGGCGTACCGCTGGAGGCTTGGGGTGTGCCGCTGAGGGATAAATAGGGCGACCGCTGAGAGCGACAAGGCCAAAAGAGGGGCGTACCGCTGTGGTTCAAGGGGTGTACCGCTGGAGGATGGGAGGAGTGTGCCGGCGAGGGGTTGGACGAGCGTGCCGGGGAAGGATAGCTGGGGTGCACCGTTGAAGGGCCAATCAAGGCATGATGGTGGGGGTTCAACCAATCTTCAATCCTTTATTTTAAGGCTTTTCTTTTCTTCTTGTTTTAATTTCTTATGCAGCTTTATATAAACTTCTTCCCTTGTTTTGTTTTGTTCGGTTCAGCCTCTTTTCTTGCGGGTTGGGCATCCGGGCTGCCAGGTAGTTGGTCAGTTCGGTTCTCGTCATGGTGCCGCAACGGCTTGATTAGTTGGGAGATTCATTGATTATTCCATTCGTTTAGCCTCTTTTAATGTTTTGTTATTTTCTCACAAAAATTCGGCAGCATCTCCCCTTAACCCGGGGCGTAAGGGAGATAAAGGGAACGCGCCCACATGGAGTGGCGGAACCCGACAACTGGAGGTGGGCGCCCGAGGGCAGCAACACCTTTATAGAGCCTCGGAAAATGCGAAGGAAAGGGCTCGGGGTAGGGCCAAGAAGTGTGATGCTGAAGGTCTAAAGGGTGTGCCGCTGAGGGCTATAAGGGTGTGCCGCTGAGGGCCAATGTGAGTGTGCCGCTGAGGGCCAAGGGTAGTGTACCGCTGAGGGCAGATGGGGGTGTGCCGCTGAGGGCCAATGGATGTGCCGCTGAGGGCTGGACAGGGTGTGTCGGCCAATGGCCAGGCATATGCACCGCTAGAGGCTTGAAAGAGCTGAATGTATGTCTGGGAGACTTACAGATTATTCAGGAGGACGGGGAAAGTCTAAGGCCAAAGAAAAAGGGCCACTGGTAGCTGGGTATTCGGGGAATGAGTGAGAGTCTCCCTCTCTCTTCAAGCCTGTGGGCATAGTAGATGACCACGGAAGGGAGTGAAGAGCCCATGAGGCCAAGGATCGCGAGAGGGGCAATCGTATTAACGGGGAAACCCCAAAACAACATTGGAGAGATGAAGAGTCAGAGGGGATGTGAACCACCCGTCAAAGACCATGAAAGCTAGCACAAGCCAACAAAACTCATAGAGAAGCCTAGAGAGCGTGATTTTCCTTCATGGGAGGCAAAGGCCATAGCCCCCACATGCATATTACAAAAGAAAACGCCCAAGCGAGGCCATGGACAAAGAAATAAGAAATCCCAGACAAAGAACGGAAGGAGGAATGGAATACAAAAGGGAAGAAAGCATTGGGGCCTAAAACATTGGCCACTGTCCCAATCCTCTCCCCCCATTACATCGAGCTCTCTCTCTCTCTCCCTTACTCTTGCTTCTTCCCTGTGGGTCGTCGGCGGAGGCTCCCGCCGAAGCCCTTCTTCTTTTCTCTCTTCTCCTCCCTCCTGTTTTCTCTGTGGGTGTCCCTCTATGTGTCCCCCTCTCCTCTGTCGTCTCCCCCTTTTTTTTTGTCTGTTGAAGCGAAGGGTCTTTTATACCTCCCACAGTCGAAGCCCTCTAGCCCGGCAGTTGAAGGCGGGAAGTAGCCTTGTGATGATGGCCTTTGACCTGCCCTGTCCTGGGTCGTCAGGGGGTAGCTCACGTGGCCCAATGGACGGTTGCCACCTCAGACGGCTCACTGTGCGCCATGGAAACGTAGGGCATGGGCTGCACGTCGTCTTGCCGTTGAAAAGCTTCACGCTGTGCCGCTGGCGGGCTGAACAAGCGTGCCGTGGGGGAGCCAAAAGTGCGTGCCGCTGGGGCACAAAACAGCCGTGCCGCTGAACAGCCCTGAGGGCGTGCCGCTGAACACCCAAAGGGGTGTGCCGCTGAAGAGCCCCGAGGGGCGTGCCGCTGAACAGCCCTGAGGGGTGTGCCGCCAAGGGGCCATGGAGCCGTGCCGCTGAAGCCCATGGGGGCTGCGCCGCTGAAACCCTTGAGGGCTGGGCGTGCCGCTGAGGGGCTTTGGGGCCGTGCCGCTGGAGACCCTGAGGGCGTGCCGTTGAACCCCCTTCCGGGGTGTGCCGCTGAACCCTAAAGGGGTGTGCCGGCGAAGACCCAAAGGGTGTGCCGCTGAAGGGCTAAATGGGTAATTTTGAGCCCATTGTGAGCACGAGTCGTGGCCCATTTGATTTTCTTCGAGGCCCGTGGGCCGTGGGGCCTCTTGTGCTTGATTTCTCCGGGTTTCTTCACTCGGGACCGTTGTTGATGCTGGGCCGAGCATGACGTTTGGATGTGCAATTTTAGGTGTCCACAAATGCCCCCCACCCACGGGTAGCGCAGGCAAGATGAGCCGGGCGGTGCCCGTGGGTGTTTTCGTCTCTTCTCTCTTTGTCGATGCCGACGAGGCGTCGAGAGCCGGCCTGGTCTGTCGATCTTCTTTGTCTCTTCATCAGTGCCGACGGGGTATCGGGAATTGACATGCTTTGTTGATCTCTTGGTCTCTTTGTCAGTACTGACGGGATGCCGGGAACTGACCTGGTTTGTTGATTTCTTTGTCTCTTCGCCAGTGCCGACAGGATGCCGGGAATTGACATGGCTTGTTGGTCTCTTGGCCTCTTTGCCAGTGCCGACAGGATGCCGGGAACTGGCCTGCTTTATTGTTCTCTTGGTCTCTTCGCCAGTGCCGACAGGATGCCGGGAACTGGCATGCTTTGTTGTCTCTTAGTCTTTTGGTCTCTTGGTCTCTTCGCCAGCGCCGACGGGATGCCGGGAGCTGACCTGGTTTATTGTCTCTTAGTCTCTTCGTCAGTGCCGACGAGGTGTCGGGGACTGAAGCTTTGTTGGTCTCTTAGTCTCTTCGCCAGTGCCGACGAGATGCCGGGAACTGACATGCTTTGTTGATATCTTCGTCTTTTCTTGTTCTTATTTCTTTTTGTACCACATTATCGATACAAGCGCCCTTTCGGGTTTTCGCCGGTACCGGCCCCCTCTTGCTTTTGCCCACGCGCCCTTTCGGGTTTTCGCGTGGCGGGGGTACCCCATTTTGCCCGTAGCGCCCATTCGGGTTTTCACCACAGCCGGGTTGTTGCCATTTTTACCCTTGTCCCCATGCAGGGGCAAGTCCGGCGGGGTATCTCTATTTTCAACCCCATTTTATTTTATTTTCCCCTTTTTTTTTGGAGTGAGTGCTATGCAAGTGTCGGCTAGGGCACGAGGCCTTGCGCAGGAAGGTAAGGTTCACTCGTTGGCAAGAATAGAATGCCAGCGCAACGGGAGAATCTGTGCCGATTCGGACGTAAGGTCCGTAATGGCCATATTGTGCGGAGTGGGTGGCTAGGGCACGGGGCCTTGCGCCGGACAGGGACTTATTCGTCGGCAAGGGACTAATGCCAACGCAAAGATAAAGATTCTGCCAATCCAGGCGTAAGGCCCGGGATGGCGATATTGTAACGGAGTGGGAGGTGGCTGAGGCCCGAGGCGATGTGCCAGGGACGGCTTGTTTCGGTGGTAGGGTAGTGGCACTATTGCAAGGGTGGCCGTGTGCAGGGGTAAAGTTGTTTTGCTTGTGCGGATGTGTGTGTGACCCGGCTTGTGGGGATGGAATGTTTTCCCCGGGAGGATCTTATTATTATTTTTTTTTGTGCCTCACTTATGCGTACGTAGGTATATATATATAAGTGGATGTATATGTATGTGTGAATATATACATAAATATATATATATGTGTATATATATATATTCATATTTATTTGGTAGAGTTTTTTTTTTGTTTCCCTTTTTCTTCTTTTTATCCCCTTTTTCTTCTTTATTCTCCTCTCCCCCTCTTTTCCTCTTCTCTTTTTTTATTCTCCCCCTGTTTTCTCTTCTTTTTTTTATATTCTTTCTCTCTTCTCTTTTCTTTTCTCCCTTCTTTTCTCTCCCCTCATCCCTTTCTTCTCATTTTCCTTCTTCTTCCTTTTTTATCTCCTCTCTCTTTTTTCCTCCCTTTTTTATTCTCCCCTTCGCCCCCCTTTTCTTCTTTTTTGATTTCTCCTCTTTTATTCGTATCCCCTCTTTTCCCTTTTCTCTTTTCGTCCCTCTCATTCCCTTTTATTCCCCCCCTTTTCCCTTTTTTTTTCTCTTTTTTTTGAACCTATAAAAGGGGCAGGGGGTGGCACGAACGGGCCACCCCCGTTTCGAATTCATTCCCCTCCCTCTCTTTTCTTTCTCTCTGGTAACCGAACGGACGGAGGCCCTCCCCCCTTTCGTTCTTCCCTTCTTCTCGGGAACGACTGCCGCCGCCGTCATCGTGGTAGGAGACGGCCGCGAAGGCCCCACCCCCCCCCCCCTCTCTTCTCTTTTTTTTTTCTTTCTTCTCCCTTCTCTTTGTCTTCGGAGGGCGATGGAGCCCTAAGGCCCTCCCCCTTCTTCTTTTTTTTTTCTTCTTTCTCCCCTCTGCTCTCTTCCTCTTCGTTCCCCTCCTTCGTCTCCAGCGTCATGGGTGGCCGCCGGTGAGCGGCTGTGAGGGCGCACCGGGGAGTGGCTGTCGGAGCGTGTCGGGCTACGAGGGCACACAGCGTGCCGTTGACGTGAGGGCCGGGCGTACCGGCGAGGGGTTATGGGCGTGTTGTGGAACGACGTCACGGGCGTGCCGGGACAGAGCGCCTAGATGGTGGCCCGGGGAAGGCCCAATAGGGTAGGTGTGCCGGGGAGACCCTCCTCGGGGCGTGCCGGGGAAGCACCACGGGCGCGTGCCGGAGAAGGCTCCCAGGGGAGCGTACCGGCGAAGCCCTTGCCGGGTGTGCCGGTGAAGACCGCAGGGGCTGTGCCGGCGAAGCCTACCACAGGGCGTGCCGGGAAGCAGCTTCAGGGGCGTGCCGTCGAGGTGGCAGACGGTGTACCGTGGAAAGCGGGGCGCGGGTAGTGTGCCGGGGAGCGGGTCCCCCATAGGTGTGCCAGGGAAGCACTGCCGGGGGCGTACCGGCGAAGGCTGATTTGGGGTGTGCCGGGGAGCACACCAAGGGGGGCGTACCGGAGAAGCCAGCAATATGGTGTGCCGGGGAAGGGCGCCCGAGTGTGTCGCTGAAGGGTTGATCTGGGGCGTACCGGCCAAAGAGTAGGGGCTTTTAGCTGGGGAAGAAGACTCGTTTGATAGGCGGATTTCTGGTGTTGCCCCTCGGGCCCACCATGACTTGTTGGGGGCCGTCACTCCTTGTGGACGCGCACTCCGTGTTTTCCCTTACGCCTCTGGCCTAGGGGAAACTCTGCCGAAATTTCGTCAGAAATTGGCAATATCTTATTCATTTGACTTGTAGTGAAGCCCCTTTACAGTCTTTCATTTCCTTTTGCATGTGGCTTATTCTGATCTTCTACTTGTGTGTCTTTGCAGACAAATGGCTGTCCCAAGTGGATCTTCCGCCCCTGCTGCTGCTGTTGGTGCCGACCTCATCCCGCGAGGTCCCGTGCCGGCAGTCACATGGCTCAATGTGGAGGACCTAGATTGAGAGCACGCGGAGATTGCCGCCTTGGCCGAGTCATCGGGGTCCGACTGTGAAAGCATGGACGTCCGCAGACTCGTCAGAGTTGAAAGCGGCTTCACATTCGATCGGGCCACCGAAGAATACAGGAAGGATTTCCCGAAGGATAGGCACCTCGTTCGATTTCTGAAGCATTTGCGCTCTCGAGAGGGGCGAGATTATCGCATCATAAAGGCGGCCGAGCGGGCGATCCTGCATGCCCGAGACAGTCTGCTATACAGCGTCCCCAGGAGCATTCCAATGTACCTGGTGGGAGAGGCCCGGGAGTGGAAGCCCGTATTGGGGATCGAGGGGGTGCTGCCGGCTGAAGATAAACTGGTGCGAGCTCCTCAATTCACGCCGGCAAGGTGGGACATTCTGCGGGGAAGGTGCATGGCGAGTCGCCCCGGTTTGGCTTATTCTTGGCTCCCCTAAAATGGGGTTATAGGGAGGAGCCGTTCATATTGGACTGTTTGGCCATCAGGTTCAAATATGAACTATCACTGGGCTGGTTCGGGGAGCTGAAGCTTCAAGACGCCCACAGCTTCCGAGAAGGGGCGGTGGAGTTCACTGAATATGTACTGTTCAACTACGCCCCATTGCTGGTCCGGGTTGACATCTACCACAGCGTGTACGCCTCCAGGTATGGTTACCCATCTCCAAGGGTCTCTGCTGCGGCATGATAGAAGTATTTAGTGCGGAGACCAATACCTTTTATACGGCAGAGGGAGAGACTTCACTTGAATTGTGGAGCCTAAGCCAGCTGAGCGGCTTGCCCATTGACGGGGAGCCTTATGAAGAAGTGTGCCTCCCGGACTTGATCAAAGACGAGACTAACGGGGACGGCTATTATTCTCTGGGGTATTCATACCGGTACCTTATGAAGGCGTACCGGGAGCTGTACCAGCTGTCGCACAAGGGGAAGCAGCCCGCCCGTGGGGACAGGAAACGGGTGCGTATGGCGGTATGGCTGGAATATTTCTATGATGGGCTGAAGCAGTATGAAGATTTTCCTTGCATTGGCACCGCCGTTGCTCGCAAGAAACGTGCGAAGCCCAAGCATGATGTGAAGATCCCCTCCAGGGGACGGCGGAACGGGGCCAATCCGATGGGGGTCGACCCACAGACCCACTGTGCCGCCTATCTGACGTACTGGCTGTGTTCATTTGCCATGCCGTACGGGGACGAGACAGTGATCTGGCCAGATGCCATCTACCCGGCGTGCCAGATGGCGTGGGGTGTTAAACTTTCTCTGTGCCCGGCGGCGCTCTGTTTGATTTATAAGGCCCTGGGAGACATCAGCACGCACCAGTTCCCGAGGCAGGCCCGGTACGTGTGCCCACTGCATTTCTTCAACGCGTGGGTTTGTTCACTGTTTCCGGAGTTCGCCCGCGAGTCCTTCAGGATTGGGGGCTGGTGCCGAGAATGCTGGAGTTCGCGAGTGCAGAGCCGGCTTCTACTTCCATGCGGATGTATGATATTCGGGGCCGGTTGACCACGATTCCCCGGGATGCGGCTGGTACCATTCATTTCTGGACACTGGCCGCACATTCAAGCCCCCTTGTGAATAATAAGAGGGAATGCAAGGATGACCAGGTGGAGAGGTATGTCCACCCTATCAGCCAGGAAAACGTGGTGCGCCCGTTGCTGGAGCCCGAGCTGAGGGATTGGGCGCTGGCTATTCGCCCGAGCGTGTTGGTGTTCCGGAAGGGAGACAACGTACTGCTGGAGCCGTATTACCCCTTCCGATTTGGCCACAACTTCGGGTATGACCAGCATATCCCTGCTTATCATGCGTAATTCGGCTTGCCTTCGCGGAACGTCCGGGAAGTGCGGTTGCCGAGCACGCTAGAAGATGGTGGGACTTCTTCCACCGGGCGGACTCTGCCTCCTTCAGGGTGCCAGCCCCGGGTCGCGTGCCCCGAGTGAACTCAGGATTATATTAAGTGGTGGAATAGCCGGACGGCCTTCTATCGGCTTCACAAGACCGATTGCTGGGATGGGGCCGAGAGGAAATTCCTTAGTCGGCAGCCGATGCCGGTTCTTGACATTGAGCCAGACCATCTTCTTCGGCTCAAAAACAGACAGGAGAAGGAGGTGGCAGCCTATCTGGTGGCTCGCCGGGAAGCCCGGGATAAGAGGCCGACGCCGAAGGTGGAGCTACCCCCGGTGGCCAAGGATCATTACCAGAAGACGCTGAGAGACCTGTGCCAGGTGGGGAGCGGCCATCTGGAGCCTCATCAACTACCCATTCCCCATAGAGGAAGAGGGGACCCCTGCCAAGAGCTGGCGCCCAGAGAGGGGACTTGGCCTGCCTGTACCGCACGTTTATGAGGCGGGAGGAGAGGGAGCCCGAGAATTATAAGGACACCACGTGGCTATATGTCCTCCTCCGGCTAAATGGAATGAAGATTGAGGACGTGTCGGCCTCCATCCTGGGCAAACGCCTGCACATCCCCTATTATTACGCTGACGGGTGGGGCATAGACCACTTTAATCTTTTCTGTCACCTCTCCACGAAGAAGCACGCGGATCTGGCCAACCTTACGGATCTGGCCAACTTTAATCCTTCATAATCCGCGCATATCCCCTCTACCTCCACCATGCCTCCACCTAACAAACCCCTCATCAGAATCCATGCTCCCTCATCACCCCTGCTTCATCAACCATTCCTCCACCTCTACCCCTCAAATCCCTGTTAAAACCCACTGCTACCCCCACAGAGGTACAAAAGCCGCAGGCAATGGTGCTCCGGAGTGGAAGGATTTCCACAGGGTTTTCCTCCCCCACAACATCAGAATCCTGAGCAATCTCAGCCAGAGAAGGATGATGCAGAACAACCAGAAAGAGCTATCCCTGGAACATAGTATGATTTATTGAAACACTTGGACAAGACACCTGCCCGGATCTCCATCCTGGAGCTACTTCAAAGATCAACATCCCACCAGGCGGCCTTGATGGAGTACCTTCAAAGGGTCATGGTGAATGAAGACCTCCCCGTGGAGAAGATTTCGACCGTCCTGACCCCAACGGACACACAACCGGCCATCATGTTCCACAACTACGAGCTCGCTCCAAGGAAGCTCGGAAATATGCATTGTGGCATTTCAATAAAAATTAATGGGGTATCCATAAACCCGTGTCTTGTGGACAAGGGTGCGTCTATAAATGTGATCTCCATGAGCACTCTTCAGTTGTGTGGGATCGACGAGGAACAAATAAGACCTTCCTCGATCACGGTCACGGCTTATGACAATAGCAAAAGGCCGCCACAGGGGATGATTATTCTGAAGGCAGAGCTAGGCCCCATGTCAATTCTCACGGAATTCCATGTCCTCGACATGGACCCCACATTTAAGGCTATACTGGGTCGCCCTTACATCGAAGCCATGGACGCTGTGCCTTCCACCAACCATCAGTGCATGAAGTTTCCTTACAATGGGAGAATTATTAAAGTGGTCAGTACACCTGTCCTTCACACAGTGGATGCTATCAACACCTCTCTGCCCTCTGCTTGGCCGTCTCATCGGCCCATATTGTCACTGCTGGACGTGCGTGATCCATCTCACGTTCCACTAGCACAAAGGAGCCGGTTAGGGCAACCACAACATCATGTCTACCTTTCACTCCAAAGGTTGGGAGATTATGAGGAACATAGACTACCAACAAGGAAAAGGTCTGGGCGCATAGTTACAGGGTATGCTCAAACCGCCAAAGGAAATTAGGTCGAACCGCAGGTTTGGCCTAGGCTTCAAAGGACCGTTCAAGGCGGATTGGAAGCCCCTCACATGGACTCTATCAAACCACTTCAACAGAGGGCCCGTTGTTCAGATGGGAGATCAACCCCGAGAAGCATATGGGGGATCACATGCTGTATATTTTACTGAAAAATATCCGAGGATCACCAAAAGAGGCAAGATCAAAGATCCGGAATGCGAGTGGAACAAATGGTTCGACATACGGGACATTTCCGTTGCACTAGAAAGGATGTTCTCGTCTCCGCAGCTTGAAGGACCACCATCGATCTTCGAAATACCAAAGAATATTACCACTCTTGCCAAGGTCCCAAACTATCCTCGTCCTCGCCAAAAGGACCCTGTCATCGACGGATCTTCGTCCGTCCTCAACATTGCCGTCGACGGCTCATTAGCCGCCATCTTCTCCATCCACTCGTCTCAGTCTTTGCTGATATCTTCTTCCTGGGCCAGACAGTTGTCTGATGATCTTCCCAGGTCCCCTTCTTTGCTTACATACCTACGCGGACTTTTCGACCTGCGCCAGGTCTTCAACCATGATCTGCTCTATGAGCCTCACAATCCTCTAGCCATAACCACTTTCCTCTCTCCTCCAATCTCTTTTCACTGCTTTGTCATTAAAAATGAAAACGAAAAAAAAACGTCAATTTTCAAACTCCCCAACAACACATCTTCGTTGAGGAAACCTCCTACATCTCCCACGGGTGCGTACCGCCCTGCGGACCACCCGTCCAAGGTCCGATGAGCGACCTTTTCTACCCCTCCTCTGAGGGGTCTTCTCCTGTACTATTCTACACCATCCTCTTCGTCCACCTCTTCTTCTGTAAATATTGTCAGTCAATCTAGGAACGATAGGCCAAGGGTAGTACCTAGGAAGAAATCCAAGGATAGGCAGATCCCTCGTCGATTCCTTCTGGATTTGGCCGCCATGGTCAGGCCCTTCTTGCCATCCCCTAGTTGTTAGAAAATCCCATCCAGCTACCGGAAATAGAATGTGAGGGCGACTGTGCATTTGATGAAGGGTATGGAGTCTACGAGATCACGGATGAAGAATGCCCCACTGAAGATGAGGGTGAAGAGATATGAGGATGCGGCGGGCGCATACGCTAGTGGAATGAGGAGATTCGACGAGCCGTCAACCGCCGTAGAAGAATCCACCAAAGAAGTCAACTTGGGAACTGAGGAAGACCCTAGATTATCCTCATAAGTGACAACTCTATCACCCTCTGAAGAAGAGGCATTAATTGAGGTCTCAAGGAATATAAGGTCACGTTTGCATGGAGCTACGAGGATATGCCGGGACTAGATTCAACCTTGGTCTAACACCGTTTAACCCTAAAACTAGGGTCCCTTCTCGGTAAAACAAAGGTTAAGGCGTTTCCACCCTCAGATGCTTTGAAAATGAAAGAAGAGGTCGATAAGCTCCACAAAGCCAGGTTCATTAGAGTCGTCCTTTATCCTCAATGGTGCGAACATTGTCCCCGGTCATGAAGAAAGATGGGAAAGTCAAGATTTGTATCGACTTCCGGGACCTTAACCGCACGTGTCCAAAGGATGACTTTCCCTTGCCTCACATTGATGTGTTGATCGATAACATGGCAGGATATGAAACCCTCTCATTCATGGATGGATTTTCAGGATACAATCAAATTCGTTTGGCAGAAGAAGTTCAGGAAAAGACGTCATTCACTACCCCTTGGGGAACATATTGTTACGTGGTCATGCCGTTCGGATTAAAGAATGCTGGAGCTACTTACCAAAGAGCGATGATGGCCATATTTCATGACATGATGCACATATATCTGGAAGTATATGTGGATGACTTATTAGTGAAATTATGGACCAGGATGGAACATCCAGAAGTTTTGGCTAAGGTTTTGCAAAGGTCAAGGGAGTTCCAATTGAAAATGAACCCGAAAAAGTGTGTGTTCTGTGTGTCGTCGGGTAAATTGATGGGGTTCATTGTGAGTAAAAGAGGGATCGAGATAGATCCCGACAAAGATAAGGCCATCAGGGATATGCCGCCTCCCAAGAATTTGATGGAAGTCCGAGGTTTAATCGGGAGGTTACAATTTATTCGTCGATTTGTGTCCCAACATTCACAAAGGTGTAGACCTCTCTACTAGTTGACCAAGCCAGGAGTATAATTCCACTGGAATTCTAAATGTCAGAAAGCTTTTGGAGGGTTGAAGGAATATCTGGCTAGTCCACCCGTTCTCATTCCACCCAAACCAGAAAAACCTCTGATCCTTTACGTCTCAGTCTTGGATGACTCCGTGGGAGCCGTCCTCGCACAAGCTGATGAAGAAGGCAAGGAACGGGCAACCTATTACTTGTCCAAACTTCTCAATCCCTGTGAACAGAAGTACACCGTCATGGAGAAAACCTGTGCTGCCCTCGTTTGGGTAGTGCAAAAATTGAAACACTACTTCTTGGCTCATGAGGTCCACTTGATTGCTCGAATGAATCCTATCAAATTCCTTCTGGATAAAGCCGTCCTTACGGATAGACTAGCACGCTGGCAAAGTTTTCTCTCTCAGTTTGACATCACCTACATCCAGCAAAAGGTGATTAAAGGCTATGCCATAGCCGAGCATCTCGCTCACCATCCTCTTCCCAACTTTGATCCCGTCCAATCAGAGTTTCCAGATGAGGAACTAATGTCCGTCGACCAATCAGATGAGCCAATGTGGACATTATATTTTGATGTAGCTCTGAATTCTCAAGGGAGAGGAATCGGCGTCGCCCTCCTGTCGCCCGAAGGCCTCACATTCCCATTGGCATACCAGCTCAAATTTCCAGTTACCAACAATATAGCCGAATATGAAGCTCTTCTAGCTGGCCTAGAACTCGCCCATTCTTTTCGTGTTACTGAGTTGCGAGTCGTAGGTGATAGTCAACTCATCCTTCGCCAGGTGCTCACTAAATATCGCACTCGCGATCCCAAACTCAAGCCATACCAAGAACTCACTGCTGCCTTTGCCAAACTGTTCACAAAACTGATCTTCGTTCATGTCCCTCGTCATTAGAATATTCTCGCCGATGCCCTCGCCTCATTGGCATCATCCATAAGGTTCCCTCTAGGAAGATGGTTTAAGTCCATTTCCATCTACAAACTTCACGCCCCTGCAATCGATGATGCTTCCTACGTAAACATCAAAGACAGGATAGCAAGGAAGATCCTGCAGGAAGATATCCTTGAGAAGAGGGAGATCATGTTGGCAGAGGTTGAAGAAGAACTGGCTGATGAAGAGAAACCATGGTTCTATGAAATCGTCAAATACTGCCAAGATCAGTCCTATCCTGAAGGGGCCACCACAGAGGACAAGAAAGCCATAAGAAGAGTGGCTCAGAAATATACATTGGTTGGAGGCCTACTCTATAGGAGAAGCCTTACTGGTATTCTGTTAAGGTGTCTTGGTGACGATGAGGTTTGGAGATGTGTAGAGGAGACGCACTCAGGTGTGTGCGGTGGCCACGTGAATAGTCAGATGCTCGCAAAAAAGATCATTCGGCAAGGCTTTTACTGGCCCACTATGGAAGAGGATTGTGCCATCTATGTCCGTAGGTGTGTCAAGTGTCAACTTCACGCCGATAAAATCCATTCACCATCTTCCTCACTTCATCCAATATCCTCCCCATGGCCTTTCTCCATGTGGGCATTCGACATCATTGGTCCCCTAGGTGATCCCAATTCCCTCACCAAGCAGAAATCTTTCATCCTCACTGCGACGGAATACTTCACCAAATGGGCCGAAGCCGAAGCTTACGCGGAGATCAAGGCGTCAACAGTCTGCAAGTTCATCATGAAGAGCATCCTCGCCAGATTCGGCATCCCAAGCACGATCGTCACCGACAATGGGCCACAGTTCATTTCTCAGGACCTCTGCAAAAGGTACGTAATTGCATTGCATCATTCATCGCCTTATTACCCACAAGGTAACGGCCAAGCGGAGGCCACCAATAAAACATTGCTCAAAATCATCAAAAAAACCTGCGAGTTGAGTAAATTTTCAGACTGGCCAGAAAAGCTTATCGAAGCTCTATGGGCCTATCGCACTTCAATCCGTACCCCCACCGGGCAGACTCCGTTTGCCCTTACTTATGGTATGGAAGCGGTAGTCCCGTACGAGACTCTAATCCCTTCTCTCAGGGTACAATTGGATGAGGAATTTCCCCTCGACGATCGTCGTAATTGACTCCTCGCCCAGTTGGAACTCTTGGATGAGAAGCGGCTGGCCGCTGCCGAACACGCGCGTGTGTATCAAAATAGACTCGCTCGCTTTTACCAAAAGAAAGTCGTTGAGAGAAAATTTAAAGTCAGTGAGATGGTCGTAAAAAGAATTTTTGTCAAACCTGGAGGGCCGCGTTCTAAGCTCCAACCCAATTGGGAAGGATCATTTGTAATTCAAGCCGTGTACCCTGGCAACGCCTACAAACTAGTCAACGCCGAAGGGACCGAGTTATCTCACCCTTGGAATGGGCTTTATCTTAAGAAATACTACCCTTAGCACAAAACAAAAAAATGATGAAAAGATAAAAAAAAAGAAAAAAACATCAAAAATAAAGAAATATTGAAAACCACTAAAAATATGGAAAATTCAAAATGCCAATGTCTGGCAGTCACCATGTAGTTAAGTCCCTGCATCTAACCTTCATGTTAGGATAGGGCCCATTAAGGCTTGGTAGGCACCGGGTCTTGGTTTGCCAGAACCGTGGAGATCCCTGTCCGGCCACGTCGGCCTATGCTCACTCGAAGGAAGCTAACATGTGCTCACTTATGTATTTTATTCAAAAAAAACGGTAGCATCACCTACGGTGGGGCCCCACCCACAAGATCTCCGGAAGCTGTAATCTTTATTCTTTTCTCTTCGACCAAATGAGACAGTCGGCGCCCTTAAAACGCTGAGCATGAGAAACCGAAACTCAAACCCCAAAGGCAAGAGTAGGACCCATTTCCTCGAGCATCGATCAGAGCACGAGAAGAGGGCAGTGTCCCCGCAGGCATACGAAAAGGGAGCCCACAAACGTCAAGCGACTATATCTCCCTCACAAAAAGAAATACAAAGTCAAAATCAAGAAAAAAGCATGGTCGTGACCGTGCCTGTTGCGATAAACGGAACCCCTCAAAGTAAAAGTCTGAATCCACAAAAGGGGCCGTGGAATGTAAATGCTCGAGATTTGGTCCGAAGTTGTCCGAAAGGAAAGAGTTAATGGGCCCTTATTCGCTTGCCGGGTTAACGGTTTTGTCGATCCTCTCAGGAGGTTTATCCCCCACGCTCTTCCTTCTTCCTCTAAGGATGAAGGTTTGATGGAGTTTCTGAAAGGTGAAAACTGCCCAGGGTCTGCGACCTTATTTTAACATACACATTTGGTTGCCTACTTTGAAGAGCAAAAAGCTATCGCTGCGAAGGAGTCTCCGTGTTTCTGGCTGGTCAAGACCCCTGTTTACCGCCTTGATGTCTTCTTGTTTAACCTCGGGCTTAGGCCAATGCAAGCGCGTCACCTATGGGTGCGACGGCGTCTGATTCCGGGTCAGCGTCACGCGGTTGGTCGTTAGGGTTCCAGGGTGTTCCATCATATGCCATCTAGAGTTGTGAGGAAACAGACCCGGGTCGGGCAAATCTCTTATCTCAAACACCTTTTGGGTGAATCCCTGTGGTCGGAAGCGACTGGGAACCTAAGCATGGTATGACGGTATTGTCATCAGGGTAAGTCTTAGCCGGCGGGATCATCATTCGAGGGGTCTAGAGGCCCAAATCAACCCAGATGTGCACTTAGGATACCTGGGAGGTTAGTAAGAAACCCCTATTCTCACGTAGGTTAGGTGCCATTTGGGTGCTTGCCTGGCGTTAGCAACAAAAAAAATTGAAATGATAAAAGTAAAAAAAAAATAGAAAAAAGAAAATGTACATATTTACAAACAAAAAAAAATCTTTTTTATGATAAAATAAAAAATGTCAAATATAAAAAAGAAAACAAATCAATTTTGCATGATTGCATTTGCGTGCACCATCTCACTTTCAATACTGCTTGCATTCGTATGCTTGCCTGTCGCATTTATCATCACTGCATCTTTCCCTTGCCTTCGTTAAATAAACGCTTGGCCCCTTGACCAGTTATCAAGAACAGTCACAGTGACCATTTGCTTATTGAGCAAGGGGCCAAGTCAGAACAGAAACTCTGATTTGTTTGTTTCAGTGATATGTGCAGGGATTCAGGCAACTGAAGCAAAGGTGAAAAACAAACAAACCGAACCTTGTATTTTATTCCAAAAACTAAAAAATTACATCAAGTTCCGCCCTCTCTCTCTGCATTAATCGTCCCACTACTCTCCGGGTAAAACGCTCTCAAAGGTGCTACCCAACTACGAAAAACGGTACTCCTACCGCTCTGTACTCCCCTTCCTATTCCCACATCCCGGTGTTGATCCACGGGAGCAGCAGAAAAGCTACCAACACGAAAGCCACGCTCTCGTGCTCTCCGGTAGCGCTCCTCACCATCTCTCAGCCACTGTTCAGCAAGACCAAGGCTGATTCGGAGTTCGAACAATTGGGCCTCCATGGCCCTTCGTTCCTCCCTTTCAGTCAATCTGTTGGCTCTTTCTCTCTCTGCGTCTCTTTCTTTCTCTGCACGTTCTCTCTCGCGGTCTTCCCTCTCCAACTGGAGAGTGATCCTCAGTTCCACGGCATCCCTAGAGGAGTCGTCAACAGGATGACGCCGCAATTCCCTCTCCAGTTCTGCTATCCTAGCCTCCTTCTGCGCAGCTTGGGCAGGCAAGCGCTCCTTCCGTCTCCTTTTCCTGCCAAGTGTACCATTTCAGATACACGATAAGGCGTAAACAAAGAGAACTCAGCACTGAAACTCTTACCTGTATACAGAGCATCCCTTCTACCTCCGCAGCACGCTGCGTAGCGTGAGCAAGTTGCTCATGAAGCGAATCGAGTTCTGAGGTGGGAATCCACAAGCTGGAAGAAGCACCACCTACTCCCATCGCTGGGGAAGCCCCGTCAATCTGGGCATGCTATAACCACATGAGTTAGCAACCAACATCTGGAATCTGGGGTTTCAATTAGGGACGCACTGTACACCTACCAAGGCGCTCGTAGCTCCGCGGGCATCGCCCAACCGTTGCTCCATCTCTGCCAAGCGAGTTCGTAAAGTTGCTATCATCGTATCACGGATATCCTGCAGCCATACGAGTCGGCATTTCCACCAGAAAACCAAAAAGGAGAAAGAAGAAAAGTGAAAAGGGGAAACCTACCTCCACAAGTCCCCGGGGTTGGAGCCGCTCTGCGTACTTTGTCATATATAGACGCAAGTAGTCCTCGCTGTCCCGCGCATGTGATTCTACATTCGTGCCACCCCGTTTCCAGTCTTCACACTGTTCAGGGAACCACACGTGCCAGTCAATGCAGGTCGCGGTCCGCGCGTCTTTCTCCCGACACGAGGTGGCGCAGCCGTATCCACCCATTCCTGAGCCAGTCCTAAAGTCCTCATAACCAATCGTAGCCGAAGCGGCTCGATTTCATTCAGGCAGTGCATCCACAGTTCCCATCCGAACCGGGCACGACTTGCTAGAACCCACGGCTGGTCGGCATCGACCATATCGGAGTAGGGTCTCCAGTTTACCATCGCTGCAGGGAATTCCTGTAGCTCCCGCCTCAACACCATCAGATGGTAGGTTAGGGGTGCCGCACTCATAATGGGTTCCCACCGCCTGGATAGCGGCACCATCGCAGGTCGCCATGTCGAGCTCTCCCATAGGGAGGTAATAATAGCTCCACAGCTGCTCGGCGCAGGTCATCAGTACTTGCAAAAACACAAAAAAAAATACAAAACAAGCAAAACCAAAAATACCTGGATGAATGGTGTGAAACCACTCACAGTCATCTCACGATCCGTTTCTTGGAATGCCTGCAAACAAGTGTGCCAGCATGGCGGCTCCCCAGGCATAGTATCCTACTCTTTCAAGGTCTGACAGCAGCTCCAGGAAGCAACATTGGATACCGTCCCCTTTCGAGCTCAGTACCAATCTCCCCAAAAGGAAGAGGAGAAATCTCCTCAAATCTATGTTGCATCTTTCCCAGTTGCCGAAATCTGTGCAGTACACGGCACGGCATCCTATTTCCATCCTTTCCATGAACTCTTCTGAGGATTCGTCCCGCCGACGAGTGTCGGTGAGCCCTAATGCATCCATGAGGGACGCCCTAGCTACCGACCTATTTTTCCGACCATCTAGGTCCAAACCCAGTAACTTCTGGGCACCTTCTCGGTAGTCCGCGTAAGTGACTCCGGTCACTGCCTCGCCCTCCACCTTCAGGCTTGTGATCCGGACCACATCCTCCAAGCTGGGCACCATGTGCCCCCAGGGCATCAGGAATGCCCGACTCACTGGGTCCCATCTCTCACACAAGGCTTGGATCAGGACCAGGTCGAGCTGGATCGGCTCGATCCGAAGAAGGTGCCAAATCCCATCACGTCTAGCCTGGCCTTCTGAAAATCTGGGAGGCCCCTGTACGCTGCTACTACCAACTCCCATGAGATTGTGATTTCATCACAACCTACGCATACAGGAATGGGGGTGAGGTTTGGTCAGAAGAAAGGAAGAAAGAATGAAAAGGGCAAGAAAACTTGGCTTACGAGTTGTGATTGGGCCCTTTCGCTGAAGTGCCCTTCGAGGTCTGAAAGCCTCCTGGAACTACTACCACTGGACCTGCTTCTCTTCGAGGAGTGGGAAGATTCGCCCTCCATCCAACTCTCAGAATTTTGAACTCCTCCTCTCCCGTGAGAACTTGTGCTCCTCGAGTTAGCTCTCGATATACCTGGGAAATAAAAGGGACAAGAATTTATAGAAATGGAAGGAGTGCGGGCCAAGATTGCCTCCATCACCTGTTAATGATAGCCCTCGCAATGAGGCACCTGCCATGCGGTCCCGTGTGTCACTTCACCGCTCGCACAGGGTGATTGATTGGACGAAGAATATGACGACTAGCCCCTATGTTGTCTAGGGATACCCTATCATGTTTTGGAGGACGTCCGCAAAATTTGACACATCCGGGAAAAGAACTAGGGCCGTCATTATTGACTTCGACGGCAGATTCCCGTGGAAAATGGTCACAACAAGACGCGATTCTCCGCTTGGGCGGAGTCTCGGCAGACCCATCACATGGGAACAGTGCAAAGGAGAAGAAGTGTAGGGAAGAAGGAACGCACAAGAGAACAAACAGCAGAGAAAATCAAATCACTCCATTCTACATAAGCTGTCAAACACTACAATCATAGAGAGGTGGCGGGTCCACTAGCTCGCCAATCCTCACCATCATCTCTCTCTGGGCGCTCCCTCCTCTCCCCGAGGTGAGGGTCCCTCAGAAGCCTCCGGGATCCCCGTGCAGTAGCACCTGCCTCGCCTCTTGGCGCCTGCTCCGCAGCAGTGACTCGCTGCTCCTCCCCTGGCGTGGCGAAGAAGCCACTAGCGGCAAAGCGACCGGACTGGCGGAGTCGCTCCCCGAACTCTCGCGCTCTCTCGTAGCGCGTCTCCATCCCTCCTAGCCTCTGCACGACGGCCTGAAGGCCCAGCTGGAGCTCCCTCACTTGGGCCTCCAAGGCCCTCCTCTCGGTCTGATCCCGCTGTCGCTCGGACCTTCTCTCGGCTTTCTCTCTCTCTGCCTCTCTCCTCATCATCTGCAGAAGAACCCTTAACTCCAGGATGTCTGGAGAAGGTCTCTCCTCACCACGATGCCGCAGCTCCGCTACAGTCGCCACCCAGGCATCACGCTCCTCTTCCGCCCGGGTCGCGCGGGCCACCGCACCGGCAAGTTGCTCCCGGAGGGAGGCAATCTCGAGAAAAGGGGCCGAGGAACTGGAAGATGCGCCACCATCATCCCCACCGTCGCTGTCTGCTGGGCACGCTGGAACAAAATAAACAACGGCCGTCAGTGAAACTCCAAAATCTGAAGTTAAAAGTGCGGCACGTAACTTACCAGGAGCGACAGCTCATGTTGAGCGACGGCCAGCTGCCGCCTAGTCTCTGACAGTTGGGCGCGCGAGCCGCCGATGCCACGCGTGTCCCCAGCTTGGGGAAGCCCCGCATAACTCTCTCTGCCGCCGCAGGAAGTCGGCACTGTCCTGCACCATACCCCTTGCTGTCCAGGGAGACGTGGCCAGTCCTCGAGCCTCGCCTTGCCGCGACTCTCCCTCCTGACGCGGCTCGGCTCGTCCGCACTCGCCCACTCATCGGCCAGGCCCAGGGTCCTGCCATGTCCTGCACCAAGAAAGGGGTCCCACATCAGTCAAAAAGAACGCGTCCCCTGTCTAGGACGCGTCCATCATTTTGAGTGCAACACTCGCCGAACCCTTTCCCCCTCGCAGGCTTGCTTCAAAACTCAAAATGGATCAAAGAGGAAAATCAAGCACCTACCAGCCGTGTTCACCTCCTCCCGCGACATCGGGCCCCTCGGGTCCCTCGGGGGCCCGAAGCGGCCCTTCCTCCTCCATGGACGCCGTTCCGTGCTCTGGCGCGTCCCTCCTCGGGCGAGGGGTTCCTCGTCCCTCTCCACCTTCACCATGGTCGGGCCCACCGAACTCCATCGATCAAAAGAGGAGGAAGACGAAAAGGGGCAAGCGAGTTTCGGCGGAAGGCGGGCTCGTTTGCGGGTAAGGCACGGGAGAAGAAAGGCCACCCGACGCTTTAAATTTGAATTCAAGGATTAAGACGCGTCCTCGCGCCTGGACGCGCCCAAAAGGGAGAAAGGAAACAAAATCCCCCGTGCAAAGCGTAGTTCCCCGCTGTTCAGGGCAAGGTCTCGTGGAGCGTGCCTCGAAGGACAACTCAGTGCAAAGAAGAAAGTGTGGGAGAGAGAAAAGTACACACAACACAAAAAGCCATTTTCATTTCATATAATAGCCGAAAGTACATCATACAGTGAGAAGGGTGACGTGTACAAGCAACTCTCTAACTCTCCTCACCCTCCTGGTCATCTCTCTCCTCCCTCCTCTGCCGGGGATCCCTAGGGGGCCTCTGCGAACCCTGAGAAGCCGTGCTCGCCTCGCCCTGCGGTGGCACTCCAGCCTCGAAGGCGCGACGACGCTCCTCGGCCGAAGAAACCAGATAGCTGCCCATGGAAAAAGAACCAGACTGACGAAGTCGCGCCCCGCGTTCCTTTGCCCTCTGGTACCGCTCCTCGCTCTCCCGAAGCCTCCCCTCCGCCGTGCCGAGACTCAATCGGAGCTCCAGCAGCTGGGCCTCCAGAGCCCTCCTCTCGGTCTGATCCCGCTGTCGCTCCTCCCTCTCTCTCTCCCTCTCCTCTCTCTCTCTCATTGCCTCCCTCCTCGACAGCTCGAGGGCGATCCGCAGATCCAGCACGTCACGAGGGAGCTCCTTAGCCTCCCGTCGACGCTCCTCCTCCAGCTCCACAATCCGGGCGTCACGCTCCGCCACCCGAGCGTCGCGCTCCTGCTCGGCACGAACAGCACGCGCCAGGGCCTCCGATCTCGGCCACCTGTCAAAGCACGCATGCACCGTAAGAGAACAGTGATAGAAGGAAAGCAGCCAGAAGGAGAGTCAAGGTCAGGCAAACACTCACTCGAGCCTCGCGGTCACGCTCGGCCTCCTCAGCCCGAGCCACCGCATACGCCAGCTGCTCCTGGAGGGCAGAAACCTCCGGAGGAGGGCCCCGCGAACTGGAACCCGCTCCACCAGCCATCCCGGCTGCCGCTGTCTGGTGGGCCCGCTGAAACACGGGGCAAACGTCAGTCAAAGGCTAAGCATCAAAAATCCAGGTCACAAAAAAATGCATGCATAAACTCACCAGGATCTCCAACTCCTGTCGGATGGCCACCAACTGTCGCCTGGCGTCCGCCAACTGGGCCCGCAGGTCGGCGATCATGTCACGAGCATCCTGCATTGCACATAAGTTAGTACCACATGCATATACATATAGAAAGTGAAGCATTTCATTTCACTTACCCCTGCCATACCACCAAGGAAGAGGCGGTCCCCGTACGTAGCCCGGTACCGTCTCATGTAGTTGTGCTGTCCTGTACATGGGACACCACTGGGACCCCGCCCTGCTGCCAGTCCTGGTACTGTGCTGGGAAGCGCGTACGCCAGTCCACAATCTTCGCCTTCCCCTTGGTCTTCCGCCCGATGCGGGCCGGCTCATCTACATCAACCCACTCCTGGGCCAGCCCCAACGTCCTCATAACCAGCCTCAGCCGAAGCGGCTCGATCTCGTTCAGGCAATGGACCCACACGTCCCGCCTGAAACGAGGAAGACCCGCTACAACCCAAGGCTGGCCAGCGTCGCCCATGCCCAGGTAGGGTCTCCACACCACCTGCATCACCATACATACATCATGTTAGTTACCATTCAGTCACATGCATAAACACAAAAAAATCATACGTATCATACCATGGCCTCGGGATACTCGCTCAGCTCCCGACGAAGTGACGCCAGCTGGTAGCCGTGGGGTGCTGCAACCACGACCGGCCTCCACCGCCGCGCCAGAGGCACGGCCCTCCTGTTCCCATGCCTAGCCCTCCCCATCGGGAAATAGTAATAGCTCCACACCTGCATCCATCATACATCATTAGTACAATAATTGCATATTTAACTATGGGAATGCATAAATAAAATGTTTACCTGGAGAAAAGGTGCGAAGCCGCTGACTGTCGTCTCTTCTCCGAAGTCTGGGAGAGATCAGCAATCAAATGGGCAAGCAGAGCCGCTCCCCACGCGTAGTGCCCCACTCTGTCAAGGTCCGCCAGATCCCGAGGAACGGCAGGCAGTGGATGCCATCCCCCTTCGTCCCCAGCAGAAGGCGGCCCAGGAAAGAAAAAAGAAACCTCCGAGGTCTAGATCCACCAGCTCCCGCTCGCTCGGGTCCTGGGTGAAAGCTGCAGAGCATCTCCCTCCAGTCGTGCCAGAAACTCCGCTCCAGTCTCGCTAACCCGCTGGCGCGGGTCGACGAATCCGAGCGCCTCCATGATCTCCACTCGGCCAACTACCCTGCTGTCTCTATCAGTCACGCTCGTCTCTAACCACAGCAGGTCCAGGGCACTCTCTCGGTAGTCGGGGTAGGTGACCCCGCTGACTGCCTCTCCGTCAACCGTAGCCCGGTGATCCGAGCCACGTCCTCCAGTGTCGGCACCATGTGCCCCCAGGGCATCAGAAACGCCCGGCTCGGTGCGTGCCACCGCTCCCTCAATGCCTGGATAAGAGGAAGGTCGAGCCGGAAGGGCTCGATCCTAAGGAAAGCTCCAAAGCCCATGGCGTCCACACGCGCCCTCTGGAAAGTCCGGCAGCCCACGGTATGCTGCCACCACAGGGACCAGCTGATCCGGCCCTTCATCACCCTGCACACCACAAAACCAAAAAAACACATCAGCATCATGAATAGTAATAAACAATAACACTGTATATACTACTTATTCATTTTATTTTATTTTTTTTTTAAAATATTTATTTTTTTTGGAGGCGTCCAGGCCCCTGGACGCCTCCTTTCCATTTCTTTTCTTTTATTTTATTTTAGAAAAACCAAAACCAAAACAAAAAATAAAAAAAATATATATATTATCATGGAGGCGTCCCAGGCCCTGGACGCCTCCTTATTTTTAATTATATTTTATTATTTACGTAAATAAATAAATAAAAAAAAGAAAAAGAAAATGTGGAGGCGTCCAGGCCCTGGACGCCTCCTTCCCTCACTCCCGGCCTTCTCTCACAGCCTCTCGCCGTCCGTTTAGCCTATTGAACCACAGAGTGAAGTTCCGAGGGCTTACCGGGTCGTGATCGTCCTCTCCCGCGTCGCCAGCGCCCGCAGCAGCCTCCAGGCCAAAGGAGGAGCCTCTCCTCCACGGCAATCTCCTCCGCCGCAGCAGCCTCCTCGGCATCATCCCTCAGCCTCCTCGGACGACGAGCCCGTCGTTTCCGCTTCTCTCCACCCTGGCTCGCTCCTGCTCCATTGGGACTAAGAATGGGTCGTCTGGATGGCTGGACGGTCAGAATGAACAGTAAGTGAGTAGGGGGGGAGCCCCCCCTATATATAGATCCTTTATTGGGGCGTCCAGGCGCCTGGACGCCCCCACATTTTTATTTTTTTCAAAATTCAAAAAATAGGGGCGTCCAGGCGCCTGGACGCCCCCACAAATAAAAAAAATAAAAAAATCAAAAATAAATTGGGCGTCCAGGACCCTGGACGCCCCCAAAAATAAACAAAAAAATAAAAATAAAATTAGGGGCGTCCAGGACGCCCCCATGATAAATTTTAAATATATATATATATATATATATAAAAGAAGATAAGTGTATGTATAATCCAAACAAAAAAAATACAAGAAAAAGAAAACAAAAAAAAATAATAATTAAGGGACGGGGTCCAAAACATCCAAATGCCAGATTTTATTCCATCAGAAAAGCAGAATGAGCTACATCAGGGGTTTAGGCGCCTTAGGCCTTAACTTCCCCAGTTCGGTTACATAAGCCCTCCACGGCTCGCATTCTTCCACCACGTGCGCTAAGGCCTTTCCCGCAACACTTGTCTTCCAGGAGCTTTAATGGCCTTCGCTTCCTTCGCTCCGCTTCAGTGCCCAACTCCCTCTTCTTCAAAGGAACGATGCCAGTCGGTAGCGGGAACGAATGCGCGGGATGCCAATCTGGAGGCAGCACCGATGCGCGTTATAAAGGACGAACTCGGTCGCACCGATCAGTTGAAGATCAACTTCGGGAGAAGGCCTCATGAGGAGATCTAGCGAAAGCAAACATGCCGGTGCGCAAGTAAAGAAGCCTTGTGTCACGGTGCGGAAGTGAGACCGCCAGTCTTCACGTTTCTTCAGCCACGGAACGCGGTTCACTACAGTACCACCGAAGCCTAACACGTCGGCTATGTGATGAAGCGGGCTTTGTTGGAAAAGCTTCGAAGCAGTTGGCATTCCCTCGCGGTGGTCGAATTTGAAGTGCAAATCAAGCCAGCAATTCAAGACAAGTGCGCAACCAAAAGGAGGCTTACCCATGCTCGAGGCAGTAAGGCCGCTGTAAAGATAGGCAAGGACGGCGGGTCCCACCCTCTTTCCACCAGATCCGCGAATGGCACTTAGTTGGTCTTCCTCCACTATGTTGTCGGTATGGAAACAAGAGAGCACCCGCCAGACAGATAGTGAACCCCTTCATGATTCCCTCCAAATAGTCATCGTCTGGTGACCCTCTCAGGGCGTCCATGACCCACTCCGCGAGCTTTTGGAGATCGATCCCCTTTTGAGTACGACCTTTCTGGCGCGTCAGGCGGCATGAAGCTTCCAAGGACGCTTTCGGAAGTCCCCGTGTCAGCATCCGCATAGCCTTCACCTTCCCGTCACTCTTGAATTTCTTCAATCCGAGCAGAAGTTCCACCTCCTCGAGGAGGATGGTCACCTCGAAGGTCGGGAAGATAAAAGTGTGGGTCTGGGGATGCCAGATCTCCACTAGTGCGCCCATAGCCGCCCAGTCCATACGAATCTTCTCGTAGTGTTTGGCGTGAATAAGGAGCCCCTGCAGATGCCACTTCGAGAGTATGGCCCTCATGCCAATGGAGATGTTGGAAGTTAGCTTTGAAAGCCATGGCAGTTTGGAAAACTTCCTCGGGCCTGGGAAGAGTGGATATGGCTGGAAGAGAAAAGAAAGAAGAAAGGAAGGAAGTAAGAAGAAGGTTCACATGGAGAAATTTGAAATGAATCAGCTTACCATATGCGACATGATCGTCCCACTCAATGACCCTCGAGGTCGGAGAGTCGCCTGATCTCGCTGCTAGGCCTGCTCCTCTTCATAACGGGGAAGACTCTCCTTCCATCCTGAAATCTCTAGATTCTCCTCTCTTCCTCTCCTGAGCTTCCAAAACCCACCTTGGTGCATTTGAATGAACTAGCCTAAGGGGAGTTCTTATAGGAAGGGTAGGGCGCTACAGGAGAACATGTCACATCAGTGGTCATGTCAGGATTTTGGCTAGATCTCCTTTCCATTGTGGTGCGATTCTGTTACTGATTAATCCATGCTGGCTGTGCAGGTTTTACTAACGGACATCTTTGTCCTATCTCTGTCCCACCTTTCAATGGTTGGTCCCACCATGTCATGCATCGTAGTATATGATACCTACGCTACTAGAACATGTCAAGGACCTTGCGGCCCGAACAAATCCGGGATTTGAGTTCCCCTTCAACAAAAACAGTGATGATCCCGGAAGAATTTGGGTTGTACGGATAGGCCGTTAATTTGTGGTAGCATGGGGACGACGGTTCCATTCAGTGAGTTGGTGCGCGGATAAACGGGCCCCAGCCCAGTATGGCTCACCGGATCGGTATCCTGACCCGTTCTTAACAAGTTGACAATATTATCCTTGGCTATTTTCTATTTTAGTTTGTTTTAAATTTTTCTTTAAACCCAGCATGCATTCATATAGGACTTTGATTTATTGCGGAAGATCATTCAAGTGATTCGATTGTAAAAGCCGTTGTGCTCAATTCTTACAAATATGAGATATTCCACTCCGAATGAAATACTGAGTTTCCTTGAGACAGCCCTACGCTGCTCTTCCAAAGGAGACCCTTGTTTGGACAGACCCTCAGATATTCCTTTACTTTTGACCTTGTTTGACCCACCTTGGCCGCAGCACTTCCACATTGGCTGGTAACCGCTCCCCAAAGGTGAAACCTGCAGGTTTATGACCCAGGTACTTCCACACCGAGAAGTTGGTCTCTTTTGTTTCGTGCCTGAGCGCACATCTCACCCTCCCTTATTTGATCTCCGTCCAAGCAATCGTAAATATTTGAAAGACCTTCTTCAAGGTCGCCTCATTGAAACTTCAGGAAAGATTCCAAACAGTAACGTCAAAAGCGTGTCTCATCACACCTTGGCATCAACTTATCAGTCCGCTCCCACTTCATTTCACTCCACTTCGATACCATTCCACTACGTGTCGCTCCCTTGCAAAGCAGACGCCAAGGCGGGGCAGCTGTAGACACGCCATTCTTGACGTCTCCTGAGAAAGTCTCATATTACTATACGACGCCCGCGACGGCTTACGCATTTCGAATCACTTGAGTGCTTCCTTTTCTTGGTCTTCTTCTGCCTTTTCGGCATCCGGAATCGTCTCGTCACGGCATTCGGACGGCATCAACACCAGTCGGACGCATCAGGAGGTTCCGGAATCAAGAAGGGTATCGCCGGGCGGCCGCCAACGCCTGAACGAGGACCCGGGTGGGTCTTAATGGGGGCGTCCAGGCCCCTGGACGCCCCCATTTTTTTAATTTATTTTAAGGCCCAAAACCAAATAAAAATAATAATAATTAATGGAGGCGTCCAGGCCCCTGGACGCCTCCATAAAAAAAATATAAAAAAATGGAAAATGCCAGTTGGCATAAAAGACAAAATCAAAAAAATAATAAATTAATGGAGGCGTCCAGGCCCCTGGACGCCTCCATAAAAACAAACATAAAAAATTAAAATGCCAGCCTTGGCATAAAAGACAAAACAAAAATAAAATAAATATTTTTGGAGGCGTCCAGGACCCTGGACGCCTCCATCAACTCCTCACGGGCGCCGGCCACCGAACGACGGTTTGTCGTGTGTGAAAAAATCCAAATTATGAGACGTCCAGTCAGCTGGACGCGCCCATTTCTGAATCACGAGGCGCCGCTCACAAAACCACGCGTTGTGCCAAACCGCGTGCGGCCGTCGTCGTTTTCGGTGGACCTTTGAGGCGTCCGGGAGCCCTGGACCTCCACAAAAATATTCAAAAAAATAATAAATATAGAATAATAAAATATTAGTTCGGCCCTGATGAGGTGTCCAGGGTCCTGGACGCCTCCACCCTCCGGAGCCCTATAAATAGAGGCCCACCCCCTCAGTTCTGGAGGAGCCAACAGTGATCCGATAGGCTGCCGAGCCCAGAGGCTACGGAGTCATTTCTAACCCGTGGGGTCTTTTGTAGGTGGAGGTTCTGCCGGCTTCTCGGGTGCCCACGCTCGCGAGAGGAAGGTCGTCTTCATCCACCGCGCTTACGTCGTCCCCACGCTGCCGGAGCTCCGCCGGATTTCACCATCGGCACATCCAATAAGCCAATCCTTTCCTTTTCTTCGTAGTTCTTTTGCATTCATCATCTCGCATCCTCCATCCCCTTATAAGGGCGCCTCTTCTTATACTTCTTGCATCCATCATCTCATTTTCCTCCTACTCGAGTCCGAGAGGGGTTTAAAAGATAACACCAACCAGGTGTGTGTCTTGCCATCATTTCGTTTTTTTATTGCAAGGATTTGAATACTACACCTTCATCTTCTAATCCACTTGTTATTTGTTTGTCATTATTTTGCAAGGGTAACCGAGGAAAGCCCTCTCCGTCGGCCGGCCGGAAGGAGAGGAAGAAGCAACCCGCCATCTCCCGCTCTGAGGTAGGCGCGATCACTTTCTTATTTTGGGGTCTTTTGGCCCCTGGCGATCACATCTTATTTTCGAGGCCACGGCGAGTCACTTCCCCAATGGCCGTTTAAATTTTCGTTCTTATATTCTCTTTATATTCTGTTATATTCTGCTCATATTCTCGAGGCCGCGGCGAGTCATTCCCCAATGGCCATTTAAATTCACATTCTTATATGTTATATTCTTATTTATTCATGTTCTCGAGGCCGCGGCGAGTCACTTCCCCAATGGCCGTTTAAATTCCGTTCTTATATTCTCTTTATATTCTGTTATATTCTGCTCATATTCTCGAGGCCGCGACGAGTCACTTCCCCAATGGCCGTTTAAATTTCCGTTCTTATATTCTCTTTATATTCTGTTATATTCTGCTCATATTCTCGAGGCCGCGGTGAGTCACTTCCCTAATGGCCGTTTAAATTCCCGCTCCTTATATTCTCTTGATATTCCGTTATCTTATTATCTGCTCATATTCTCGAGGCCGCGGCGAGTCACTTCCCCAATGGCCGTTTCAATTCTTATTATTTAATTTCTGCATCATTCCCGTCCCCCCGAAGTCACGGCGAGTCACTTCCCGCTATGGCCGTTTAAACCCCCATATCTTGCTATTATATTTGTCCCGCTCGCCCCGCTGGAGCAATCTCCCGTGGTGGCCCCTTCTCTTTTCTCTTATTTCTGTGTTGCAGCAAAAAAAAAAAAAAAGAGGAGCCCGCGCGCTCCGCGTTCCTCTCCGCTTCCCCCCGAACCGCGTGACGTCGCTCACACTCGTGCTCTGATCGATGCTCGAGGAAATGGATCCTACTCTTGCCTTTGAGGTTTCAGTTTCGGTTTCTCATGCTCAGTGTTTTAAGGGCGCCGACTGTCTCATTTGGTCGAAGAGAAAAGAATAAAGATTACAGCTTCCGGAGATCTTCTGGGTGGGGCCCCACCGTAGGTGATGCTACCGACTTTTTTTGAATAAAATACATAAGCGAGCACATGTTAGCTTCCTTCGAGCGAGCATAGGCCGACGTGGCCGGACAGGGATCTCCACGGTTCTGGCAAGCCAAGAACAAGTGCCTACCAAGCCTTAATGGGCCCTATCCTAACATGAAGGTTAGATGCAGGGACTTAACTACATGGTGACTGCCAAGCATCGGCATTTTGAATTTTCCATATTTTTAGTGGTTTTCAATATTTCTTTGTTTTTTTGATGTTTTCTATCTTTTCATCTCTTTTTTTTTGTTTTGTGCTAAGGGTAGTATTTCTTAAGATAAAGCCCATTCCAAGGGTGGGATAACTCGGTCCCTTCGGCGTTGACTAGCTTGTAGGCGTTGCCAGGGTACACGGCTTGAATTACAAATGGTCCTTCCCAATTGGGTTGGAGCTTAGAACGCGGCCCTCCAGGTTTGACAAAAATTCTTTTTATGACCATCTCACCGACTTTGAATTTTCTCTCAACGACTTTCTTTTGGTAAAAGCGAGCGAGTCTATTTTGATACACACGCGCGTGTTCGGCAGCGGCCAGCCACCTCTCATCCAAGAGTTCCAACTGGGCGAGGAGTGAATTACGACGATCGTCGAGGGGAAATTCCTCGTCCAATTGTACCCTGAGAGAAGGGATCAGAGTCTCGTACGGGACTACCGCTTCCATACCATAAGTAAGGGCAAACGGAGTCTACCCGGTGGGGGTACGGATTGAAGTGCCATAGGCCCATAGAGCTTCGATGAGCTTTTCTGGCCAGTCTGAAAACTTACTAGACTCGCAGGTTTTTTTGATGATTTTGAGCAATGTTTTATTGGTGGCCTCCGCTTGGCCGTTACCTTGTGTATAATAAGGTGATGAATGATGCAATGCAATTGCGTACCTTTTGCGGAGGTCCTGTAGGTCCTGAGAAATGAACTGTGGCCCGTTGTCGGTGACGATCGTGCTTGGGACGCCGAATCTGGCGAGGATGTTCTTCATGATGAACTTGCAGACTGTTGACGCCTTGATTTCCGCGTAAGCTTCGGCTTCGGCCCATTTGGTGAAGTATTCCGTCGCAGTAAGGATGAAAGATTTCTGCTGTGGTGAGGGAATTGGGATCACCCAGGGGACCAATGATGTCGAATGCCCACATGGAGAAAGGCCATGGGGAGGATATTGGATGAAGTGAGGAAGATGGTGAATGGATTTTATCGGCGTGAAGTTGACACTTGACACACCTACGGACATAGATGGCACAATCCTCTTCCATAGTGGGCCAATAAAAGCCTTGCCGAATGATCTTTTTGGCGAGCATCTGACTATTCACGTGGCCACCGCACACACACCGAGTGCGTCTCCTCTACACATTTCTAAACCTCATCGTCACCAAGACATCTTAACAGAATACCAGTAAGGCTCCTCCTATAGAGTAGACCTCCAACCAATATATATTTCTGAGCCACCCTTGTTATGGCTTTCTTGTCCTCTGTGGTGGCCCCTTCAGGATAAGACTGATCTTGGCAGTATTTGACAATTTTATAGAACCATGGTTTCTCTTCATCAGCCAGTTCTTCTTCAACCTCTGCCAACATGATCTCCCTCTTCTCAAGGATATCTTCCTGCAGGATCTTCCTTGCTATCCTGTCTTTGATGTTTACGTAGGAAGCATCATCGATTGCAGGGGCGTGAAGTTTGTAGATGGAAATGGACTTAAACCATCTTCCTAGAGGGAACCTTATGGATGATGCCAATGAGGCGAGGGCATCGGCGAGAATATTCTGATGACGAGGGACATGAACGAAGATCAGTTTTGTGAACAGTTTGGCAAAGGCAGCAGTGAGTTCTTGGTTTGGCTTGAGTTTGGGATCGCGAGTGCGATATTTAGTGAGCACCTGGCGAAGGATGAGTTGAATATCACCTACGACTCGCAACTCAGTGATACGAAAAGAATGAGCGAGTTCTAGGCCAGCTAGAAGAGCTTCATATTCAGCTATATTATTGGTAATTGGAAATTTGAGCTGATATGCCAATGGGAATGTGAGGCCTTCAGGTGACAGGAGGGCGACGCCGATTCCTCTTCCTTGAGAATTCAGAGCTCCATCAAAATATAGTGTCCACATTGGCTCATCTGATTGGTTGACGGACATCAGTTCCTCATCTGGAAACTCTGATTGGACGGGATCGAACTTGGGAAGTGGATGGTGAGCGAGATGCTCGGCTATGGCATAACCTTTAATCGCCTTTTGCTGGATGTAGGTGATGTCGAACTGAGAGAGAAAACTTTGCCAGCGTGCTAGCCTATCCGTAAGGACGGCTTTCTCCAGAAGGAACTTGATAGGATTCATTCGAGCAATCAAGTGGACCTCATGAGCCAAGAAGTAGTGTTTCAATTTCTGCAATACCCAAACGAGGGAAGCACATGTTTTCTCCATGACGGTGTACTTCTGCTCACAGGGATTGAGAAGTTTAGACAAGTAATAGGTTGCCCGTTCCTTGCCTTCTTCATCAGCTTGTGCAAGGACGGCTCCCACGGAGTCATCCAAGACTGAGACGTAAAGGATCAGAGGTTTTTCTGGTTTGGGTGGAATGAGAACGGGTGGACTAGCCAGATATTCCTTCAACCCTTCAAAAGCTTTCTGACATTTAGAATTCCAGTGGATTTCTACTCATGGCTTGGTCAACTCGTAGAGAGGTCTACACCTTTATGAATGTTGGGACACAAACCGACGAATAAATTGTAGCCTCCCGATTAAACCTCGGACTTCCCTCAAATTCTTGGGAGGCGGCATATCCCTGATAGCCTTGGCTTTGTCGGGATCTATCTCAATCCCTCTTTTACTCACAATGAACCCCAGCAATTTTCCCGACGACACACCAAACACACACTTCTTCGGGTTCATTTTCAATTGGAACTCCCTTGACCTTATTGATGATATGGGAAATCTGGAAATCCAGATGTGCAGCAAGATTTGAAGGTATTATTACAACTCCAGTTGTGATCCAAAAGAAAATTATGTCTTCAATCTCTGTGATATTAGGCAAATTACATTTCCACAGGCCCCTATCTTCTGGCCAGTTGAACAGCCTAGCATCATTTGAATTGTTCCCGAGGGTAGCAATCAAACTACCCATTTTAGTCCATTGTAAATTTGTAAAGCAGGGATATACCCTCCATGTTGATGGGGCATCTAAAGGAAACCCCGGTAGAAGTGGAGGCGGAGGTTGTATAAGAGATCATACAGGGAAAATGCTTGTGGCTTTTGCTTTCACTTATGGCATGGGGTTAAGTTTCGTTGCAGAACTGAGGGCTTTACAAGATGGCTTAGCTATTGCAAAACAAAGTGGTATAAAGTTGGAAGCAATCTTTTCAGATTGTATTGTTCTTGTGGAAGCAGTAAGGAAGAAAGTGATCCCCAGCTAGATGATCATCCCTTGGTGGAGTAATATCTTAAAGCTACTGCAGGAATGCGGATGCTGTGTTCAACATACCTATAGGGAAGGCAATCAAATGGCTGATTCTTTAGCCTCATATGCATGTGAAGCCTCTGTAAACAATTTCTTCACCCGGGAAGAGGATCTCCCAAGATTTGCCAAGGGCGCCTTTAGGGTAGATAAGGCATGCATGCCTGCCTTCCGTCTTTAATCTCTTTTGGACATATGTTGTACTTTGATGTATTTCCTGAAGGGCTTTGGAAAATGGCCTGATGTTTCCTAGGGGTCTGCCCTCTTGGCCTTTGTATCACACTCAATTTGAATAAATAAAAATAAGGGCCCTGGAGAAGCCTGGGGGAGTGAGAACATTCTTCCTCTCTGAGGAAGGGTGCACTCGACCAGCCTTTGCTCCAGATAGGCCAGTTTTTGCTAAAAAAAAAAGAACTCCCTTGACCTCTGCAAGACCTTAGCCAAAACTTCTGGATGTTCCATCCTGGTCCTTGATTTCACCAATAAGTCATCCACATACACTTCCAGATATATGTGCATCATGTCATGAAATATGGCCATCATCGCTCTTTGGTAAGTAGCTCCAGCATTCTTTAATCCGAACGGCATGACCACGTAACAATATGTTCCCCAAGAGGTAGTGAATGACGTCTTTTCCTGATCTTCTTCTGCCAAACGAATTTGATTGTATCCTAAAAATCCATCCATGAATGAGAGGGTTTCGTAGCCTGCCGTGTTATCGATCAACACATCAATGTGAGGTAAGGGAAAATCATCTTTTGGACACGCGCGGTTAAGGTCTCGGAAGTCAATGCAAATCCTGACTTTCCTATCTTTCTTCATGACCGGGACAATGTTCGCCACCCATTGAGGATAAAGGACGACTCTAATGAACCTGGCTTTGTGGAGCTTATCGACCTCTTCTTTCATTTTCAAAGCCATATGAGGGTGGAAACGCCTTAACCTTTATTTTACCGAGACGGACCCTGGTTTTAGGGTTAAACGGTATTCGACCAAGGTTGAATCTAGACCCGACATATCCTCGTAGCTCCATGCAAACGTGTCCTTATATTCCTTGAGAACCTCAATTAATGTCTCTTCTTCCGAGGGTGGTAGGTTGTCACTTATGAGGATGATCATAGGGTCTTCCTCAGTTCCCAAGTTGACTTCTTTGGTGGATTCTTCTACGGCGGTTGACGGCTCGTCAAATCTCCTCATTCCACTTGCGTATGCGCCTGCCGCATCCTCATATTCTTCAACCTCATCTTCAGTGGGGCATTCTTCATCCGTGATCTCGTAGACTCCATACCCTTCATCAGATACACAGTCGCCCTCACATTCTATTTCCGGTAGCTGGATGGGATTTTTTAACAACTGGCGGCCAAATCCAGAAGGAATTGACGAGGGATCTGCCTACCCTTGGATTTCTTCTTAGGTAGTACCCTTGGCCTATCATTCCTAGATTGACTGACAATATTTACAGAAGAAGAGGAAGACGAAGAGGATGGTGTAGAATGTACAGGAGAAGACCCCTCAGAGGAGGGGTAGAAAAGGTCGCTCATCGGATCTTGGACGAGTGGTCCGCAGGGCGGTACGCACCCGTGGGAGATGTAGGAGGTTTCCTCAACGAAGATGTGTTGTTGGAGAGTTTAAAAATTGACGTTTTTTTTTCATTTTCATTTTTAATGACAAAGCAGTGAAAAGTGATTGGAGGAGAGAGGAAAGTGGTTATGGCTAGAGGATTGTGAGGCTCATAGAGCAGATCATGGTTGAAGACCTGGCGCGGGTCAAAAAGCCCGCGTAGGTATGTAAGCAAAGAAGGGGACATGGGAAGATCATCAGACAACTGTCTGGCCCAGGAAGAAGATATCAGCAAAGGCTGAGACGAGTGGATGGAGAAGATGGCGGCTAATGAGCCGTCGACGGCAATGTTGAGGACGGATGAAGATCCGTTGATGACAGGGTCCTTCTGGCGAGGACGAGGATAGTTTGGAACCTCGGCAAGAGTGGTAGATTCTCTGGTATTCCGGAGATCAATGGTGGTCCTTCAAGCTGCGGAGACGAGAACATCCTTTCCAGTGCAACGGAAATGTCCCGTATGTCGAACCATTTGTTCCACTCGCATTCCGGATCTTTGATCTTGCCTCTTTTGGTGATCCTCGGACATTTTTCAGCCAAATATACAGCATGTGATCCCCCATATGCTTCTCGGGGTTGATCTCCCATCTGAACAACGGGCCCTCTGTTGAAGTGGTTTGATAGAGTCCATGTGAGGGGCTTCCAATCTGCCTTGAACGGTCCTTTGAAGCCTAGGCCAAACCTGCGATTCGGCCTAATTTCCTTTGGCGGTTTGAGCCTACCCTGTAACTGTGCGCCCAGACCTTTTCCTTGTTGATAGCCGATGTTCCTCATAATCTCCCAACCTTTGGAGTGAAAAGGGAGACATGATGTTGTGGTTGCCCTGACCGGCTCCTTTGGTGCTAGTGGAACGCGAGATGGATCACGCACGTCCAGCAGTGACAATATGGGCCGATGAGACGGCCAAACAGAGGGCAGAGAGGTGTTGATAGCATCCACTGTGTGAAGGATAGGTGTACTGACCACTTTAATAATTCTCCCATTGTAAGGAAACTTTAGGCACTGATGGTTGGTGGAAGGCACAGCGTCCATGGCTTCGATGTAAGGGCGACCCAGTATAGCCTTGAATGTGGGGTCCATGTCGAGGACATGGAATTCCGTGGGAATTGACATGGGGCCTAGTTCTGCCTTCAGAATAATCATCCCCTGCGGCGGCCTTTTGCTATTGTCATAAGCCGTGACCGTGATCGAGGAAGGTCTTATTTGTTCCTCGTTGACCCCACACAACTGAAGGGTGTCCATGGAGATCACATTTATGGACGCACCCGTGTCCACAAGACACGGGTTTATGGATACCCCATTAATTTTTATTGAAATGCACAATGCATATTTCAGAACTTCCTTGGGAGCGAGCTCGTAGTTGTGGAACATGATGGCCGGTTGTGTGTCTGTTGGGGTCAGGACGGTCGAAATCTTCTCCACGGGGAGGTCCTCATTAACCATGACTTTTTGAAGATATTCCATCAAGGTCGTCTGGTGGGATGTGGATCTTTGAAGTAGCTCCAGGATGGAGATCCGGGCAGGTGTCTTGTCCAAGTGTTTCAATAGATCATACTGTGTTCCAGGGATAGCTCTTTCTGGTTGTTCTCCATCATCCTTCTCTGGCTGAGACTGCTCAGGATTCTGACTGTTGTGGGGGAAAATCCTATGGAAAATCCTTCCACTGCGGAGCACCATTGCCTGCGGCTTTTGTACCTCTGTGGGGGTAGCAGTGGGTTTTAACAGAGGTTTGAGGGGTAGTGGTGGAGGAATGGTCGATGAAGCAGGGGTGATGACGGGAGCAGGGATTCTGATGAGGGGTTTGTTAGGTGGAGGCATGGTGGAGGTAGAGGGGATATTGCGCGGATTATGAAGGATAAGGGGTCTGGAAGGTGGAGGTGGAGACGTAGTAGAAGTGGGTAGGGCTTGAAGCGGGCAATGATTTTGAGGTGGGTGATGGGTAATGAGTGGTTTTGAAGGTATTAGTGGTGATACGGTAGAGAAAGAGGGGGTTATGTATGGTTGACGGATGATAAGGCGTTTAGAAGGCGTAGGGGTAAATGTGGTAGAGGTGGATGGTAAAGTGGGGGAGTGGGAGAAGATGAGAGGGTGTGAAGGCGTAGTGGAGAGTGTCAGTTGATAGGAGATCAGGGTAAGGATGAGAGGCGTGATGGTAGTGGAAATGGTGAAGGCGATACTGACGCGGGTTGATGAGAGAGAGGTGCTACCCGGGCAAGGTGAGGGGGTTGCATGACGATAGGGTTGGAGGTAGAAAGAATGGAGGTACTTTCCTGGTGCCACACCTGCTCTCTCCCGACTTCCAGGAAGGAGGAGATGGGGTTAACCTGATGATTGGGCTGTTGGTGCTCCGGTAATGGATTCTGCATTATGCCCATGTCGGGCTGTTGTTGTGGGGCCTGCTGAGGCTGTTGTTGTTGTTGTGGTTGCTGTTGTTGCTGCTGTTGTAACAGCTGCTGTGGCCTATGAGGAGGTCTCCTAGCCTTGAGAGCGGCGACGTATCGCTCATCTCATCCCAATCTATTTGATGTTCATCATTCATATCGTGGATGTAATCTTTGAAATGGAAGCAGTAATCTACTGTGTGTCCTGGCTGCCTGTGGTAGACGCAAGTATTTAGAGGTATCAACATTCGGGGGCCACACGGGCCTTTCTCTGGGTAGGGCGAGTTGGTTTGATGCCATGAGGGCATTAAAAATGTCTGCTAAGGTTTCTGGGCAATGGTGGATAGTAGGCTCTCTTGGGACCGAGCGGCCTCCTTTGTTGCTGTTGGGGACCATAGTTCCCCGGAGGTGGAACTTGGTTGTACTGAAGCGGTGGTTGTTGTTGCTGAGGTTGTGGTTGTTGTTGCTGGGGTTGGCGTAATGGAGGCATATTATCCTGGGGTGGATTATTTTGGGGTGGAGGACGGAGAGGGAAAGGACCTGGTTGGAGGGGAAGTCGGGGCATTTGTGGAGGCCTTGGGTTGACTGCATAGTTGGCATTGTTGACCGCACCCACTTGCTCATTTGTCACGACCCCTTCTGTGGCTCCGCCCGGGACACCAGCGCTTGTCTTTCTGACCACTTTGGGCTTCGGCGACTCAAACATGTTCATAATGGGAGAGTCTTTTAACTGGGTTTGGATGTATCGGGCCCTCTCATAGAGTTCCTCCATTGTAGTAAGTTTATTCATGGCCAGGACGTGTCTAAACTGTGGGGTTGCATTAGACACAATCATCTTCACTTGTTCGGGCTCGGAGAGGGTATCCCTTATTCTTTCTGCCAGAGACCTCCATCTATCAGCATATCGGACAAAATCCTCGTCGGGTTTCATCTTTTCGGCCACTAGGTCGGTAATGGAGAGTGAGGGACCCGACCCTATCCCTATATTTCTGCAAGAACCTTCTCTGGACTATTTCAAAATTCTCGGCCTCGCGGGGCTCCAAAGAATAGAACCACTCAAGCGCAGGACCATCCAATGATCTCCGAAAGAGGTATGCCAGGGACCTCTGATCATTTTGCCAATAGGAGGACTCATACATGAAGTCCTTGAGGTGAATGAAGGGGTTGCCGGTACCATTGTATCTGCGGTACGTGGGCATTTCAGAGGGAGGAAGATGAATGACGGGAAGGATTGGCAAAGCAACCTCCGGGGTGGCTTTCACGTCCACCATTCTTCTCAAATTTTGAAACTGCTCGTCCATGCGATTGAACCTATTGAGGAGCGATTGGGCGAGCTCCTCTGGAGGTGAAGGTGGCACTTGCCACTGGGGGAGAAACTGTCTCCCGGAGACTTGAGGGGGGAACCCGGAATGAGAGGGAGCTGTCGGAGCGCCGACAGTTGGCCCTGGCTGAAGCGGTCTGTGGGGAACAACGGGAGTTTGAGATTGTGACGGGAACTGGAATGAGGGTGGTTGTTGGCTCGCTTGTCCTTGAAGCAAGGGAGACTGGATGGCTTGCGCCAATGAAGGAGATGGAATGGCCTGCACGGACTCTTGGAGAGGTGCAATGGCGAGTTGATTCCTGGGGTGTGGGGGAAACAGATTTCCCCTTTAGAATGGCCTGGAAGGCCCGGAGCTGTTCAGAGGTAAGCTCCGTGGTTGGCGAGGACGCCAAGTAAGGAAGAGATATGCTGTGGTGGGGATGTGTCCCCGGCAATAACCTGCACCTCATGCGAGGGATCATGAGAAGGACCCGAGTCCATAGCATAGACTCGCGGGTCGGCTGACAAACCACGACTAGGGTGGTTCTCCTCAAAAGACTCGTGAGCCATGCTCACAGTTTTCCCAGAACGCAAAAACATACACTAGCAAGCAGGTAGCAGAGATTATCAAACAAGTGGATGCCTCTACGCCTTTTTTTTATTTTGATTTTGATGATTTTTTTTTATGTTTTAGCGAGATCCGAAGTTCACACAAAATGGGGGCCGTAGTTTATTTTTGTTTCACCGCCGTGTCAGCTAGGGTCTCTCGTCTCACCACGAATGAAATGACTAACTCCGGGGAACTTCAAGGGTACAACCAGCCCAGTGAACGAAGAGGAGATTCTTCGATGTCGGGGACTTACGGAGGTTCCCAGTGTAGGAGATTCTAGTCCGTTGAGAGGAATTCACAAACGGAGAGTCCATCCTTCACCGGGAAAGGGTGATCCTCAAAAAAATGAAAAAAGGATAAAAAAGAGGGATGAATGCATGCAATGAAATGCTGACAGAGATATGGAGTGGGCAAACAACAGAAATAACAGACATATAATAAACAAACCACCAATCACAACTGACAGTGCTGCCGTGAGCACAACGGAGGCGCGCGCGGGCGCCAAGGTGGAGAGGCATGGATGGTGCCGAACTTGCCAAGGGTAGCCGAAAGGAAGCAGTAGAAGTCCCACCGTGATCGCCAATCTGTGAGCGACGTCACACGGTTTGGGGAGCGGAGAGGACGCGGAGCGCGCGGGCTCCTCTTTTTTGTTTGCTGCAACACATAAATAAGAGAAAAGGGAGAAGGGGCCACCATGGGAGATTGCTCCGGCGGGGCGAGCGGGACAAATATAATATAGCAAGATATGGGGGTTTAAACGGCCATAGCGGGAAGTGACTCGCCGCGACCTCGGGGGGACGGGAATGGAGCAGAAATTAAATAACAAGAATTGAAACGGCCATTGGGGAAATGACTCGCCGCGGCCTCGAGAATATGAGCAGATAAGAAGGTAACAGAATATAAAGAGAATATAAAGAGCGAGAATTTAAACGGCCATTGGGGAAGTGACTCGCCGCGGCCTCGAGAATATGAGCAGAATATAACAGAATGTAAAGAGAATATAAGAACGGAAATTTAAACGGCCATTGGGGAAGTGACTCGCCGCGGCCTCGAGAATATGAGCTACCAAAAAGTGACCCCACGCTAGTACCACCTACCGAACTAAGAACACACGGCAACCACGCCGTAGAGGCCTGTCCCCCGGACACAGCCGACCCGGACACGCTGTCCAAGGTGCAACCCCGACCGTCCGATCGCGGGTACCGCACAACAAGGCCCAACCTCGGTAATGCCACTAGCACTAATCTCATGACGCGAAAACCAACACATGCATCACGGCGAACCAATCGAAACTCAACGGTCAACACGACCGAAGCCCGAAGGTCAAAGTCACGGAAACTGACAGTCTGTCACTCCGTACTCGACAGGAGTACCACTCACTAGAAGCACAGCCGGTAGCGTCCCCTGACGTCTTACACCGCACCGCAGGTGAACCGCCTGACGTGGTAGGTCCTACCCGAGACGCGAACACCATATAAGTAACCACAAACAAGTGACTAGCTGGGGTCACGCCCGTCGACGTGGGTCCAACCGCCCCCAACCACGTGTGCACACACAGACCACGCGTCCCTGGTCTGGCCCTCTGACCGGTTTTCCCCTCAGCCGGACTCTGGCTGCAAGACGTGGGGCCCGACGAAACCGGTCCACAAACCGCTTCTAAGGGTAAGCCCGTACACCACTCCCCGGTGCGACCAGCACACGCGTACTGGTAGGCTACGACTAGTGGAGGGTCACTGAAGGAGTAGACTCTCAAGTCAACGGAAAACAACGTCCAAATCCGACGACGTACGGGGACCACCCCACGTACCGGCCCCGTCGCACGGTGACCACAGTCGGAGAAGAAACGGGACTCACAGTCCACGGCCACGCACGCACCGTGAGCTAGAGTCGAGAAAACTCAAGTGGCGCTAAGCCACTGGACTCTGGATAGTCCTCTAAACGCACTACACCCAACGGCCCTTGAGTCACAAGACTCGGGGTCAAGACCGTTGCACGTGACAGCACAAGGCCGTCAATCTAGTCCAACCTCTAGGTCTAAAACCACGGTAGCACGAGTACCGAGACAACTCACGAGTCGCCAAGACCACTCCCTCCGGAAGGGAATGCAAAGGAACAAGGCCACCCACACGGGCCACACGGAAAATGCAGAAGCACGATTCCCAAGGCAGCACACAAGCCGCCACGATGATTTCCCATCTTGAAACAAGCGGGAAACCTCCAGCCCCAGGCCGGACGACTGGACTCGCAGTCCAAGGCCAAACACGTGGCTCACACGGGAATCGCCTTCCAAAGGAAAACCCACAACATGCGGGGGGGAAAACCCCACCACACACTCACCGATACACGGTGACTCGATCGAGCGTAACACGAAAGCCCGGAATACATGGGGTCACCCGGACCCACCACCTATGGGCACGGTAATCGAGGTAACACGATCCCTCCCGACACCCCAAAAACAAGGACACGGAACCCATGGGGTGTCCATGATACTCACAAGGCCGGAGGTCGACCACTGGGTCCCAACCGGGTCGACCGGAGACCAACACAATGCGAACGGATGCTAAAAGGTCACCGGGACCCTTAAGCGCACAGGCACGTAAAACGAGGTAAACGGAACCTCTAGACACCCCAAAACACGGTCACGGAACTCCACTGGGTGTCCAAGGCACATACGGCCCAAGGGGAGCACGATCAGCGGCAGACCGCCAGCCCCGGGCAGCCTGGCTGGTCCCTCCAAGAACGCGCTACACGTGCATAGCGTGTTCAGCCAGAACGCGCTATCGTGCCTAGCGCGTTCAACACGAACGCGCTACGATGACCATAGCGCGACCAGGCCAGGTCGCGCTATGATCCTATAGCGCGACAATCAGAACGCGCTGGGGCCGTAAGGCGCGACCCAAACCGCCTTACTATTCATCTTCTCCGATGAACGCGCCCTGTCGGGGCAGCGCGACCTTCAAGAACGCGCTACTGGAGCATAGCGCGTTCTCAGTCCGCGCCCGAAAACGGTGGAAACCGCGGGAAAAATCATTCCACGCCCCGTTCACCCCCAGGTGAAGGGGAAACAAAAGGGGAAACCTTCCCCAAGCCCCTAGGCATGCATCTAAGCCCCTAGATCGCCCCAAAAACACCATAAAACGGGAGATCCGGCTCACACACCCAAAAACACACATTTTCCCCAAATCGCCCCGTTTAGCCCACTCGGCTCACCACGTCCTACGAAACTGCGGGAAAGGAAGTACACGGGCTGAGGGTCCATCACCCTACCTCCACCGAAGAAACGACGCGCCGTGGACGCCGATCCACGAAGAAAACGCCGCGAAACCCTCGCCGGCTCGCGATCGCGCCACCGAGCTTCCACGCGCCCTCCTCCGCCTCGATCCTCACCTGTCCTCCGCCCGCATCCTCGCCCGCGCCACCTCCACCTCGCCCCCGCCTCGCTCCGTCGGCCGCCGGAGAAGAGAGGGGAGAAAGAGGGCGTGAGAGAAGAGAGAGGGAGGGAAGAGAGAAATGAGAGGGGGAGAGAGAAAAGGTTAGTATATATAGGAAAACCCGAAAATTCGATAAATTCAGAAAATTACGAAAAATTACCTCCGCGATCCTCGGAAGGAACACAACGCAGTGGTACTGTCCCAGAGTCGTAGAACGCCACGGTTTGCCCTGCAAAGAGTTCCGAAGGCACATCAGAGAAAAACACGTGTAAAGCATAAAATACACTCCGAGACCCACTAAAATGATCCGAAAAATATCCGAAAACTCCGGGGCATTACAAAGTGACTCGCCGCGGCCTCGAGAACAAGATGCGATCGCCATGGGCCAAAAGACCCCAAAATAAGAAAATGATCGTGCCTACCTCAAGAGCGGGAGATGGCGGGTTGCTTCTTCCTCTCCCTTCGGCCGACCGACGGAGAGGGCTTTCCTCGATTACCCTTGCAAAATAACGATAAACAAATAACAAGTGGATTGAAAAGATGAATGTGTAGTATTCAAATCCTTGCGATAAAAATAATGAAATGATGGCGAGACACACACCTGGTTGGTGTTATCTTTTAAACCCCTCTCGGACTCGAGTAGGAGGAAAATGAGATGATGGATGCAAGAAGTATATAAGAAGAGGCGCCCTTATAAAGGGGGATAGAGGATGCGAGATGATGAATGCAAAAGAACTACGAAGAAAAGGGAATGGATTGGCTTATTGGATGTGCCGATGGTGAAATCCGGCGGATCTCCGGCAGCGTGGGGACGACGTGGAAGCGCGGTGGATAAAGACGACCTTCCTCTCACGAGCGTGGGCACCCGAGAAGCCGGCAGAACCTCCACCTACAAAAGAACCCACGGATTAGAAAATGACTCCGTAGCCTCTGGGCTCCGGCAGCCTATCGGATCTCTTCGAAGCTCCTCCAGAACTGAGGGGGTGGGCCTCTATTTATAGGGCTCCGGAGGGTGGAGGCGTCCAGGACCCTGGACACCTCCATCAGGGCCGAACTAATATTTTATTCTCTTTTTATTTATTTTTTTTAGAATATTTTTGTGGAGGCGTCCAGGGCTCCGGACGCCTCCAACAGGTCCACCGAAAACCGACGACGGCCGCATGCGGTTTGGCACAACGCGTGGTTTTGTGAGCAGCGTCTCGTGATTCAGAAATGGGCGCGTCCAGCTGACTGGACGTCTCCATAATTTGGATTTTTTCACACACGACAAATCGTCGTTCGGTGGCCGGCGCTCGTGACGGAGTTGATGGAGGCGTCCAGGGGCCTGGACGCCTCCATAAATATATTATTTTTTATTTTTCTTTTATTTTTTATGCCAAGGCTGGCATTTTAATTTTTTATATTTATTTTTATGGAGGCGTCCAGGGGCCTAGACGCCTCCATTAATATATATATTTTTTATTTGTGTTTTGTCTTTTATGCCAACTTGCATTTTACACACATTTTTTATATTTATTTTTATGGAGGCGTCCAGGGGCCTGGACGCCTCCATTAATATATATATATATTTTATTTATTATTGGGTTTTGAAAAAATAAAAATAAAATAATTAAAAGAATGGGGGCGTCCAGGGGCCTGGACGCCCCCATTAAGACCCACCTGGGTCCTCAGTCAGCGGCCGCCGCCCGGCAGACATCCTTCTTGGTTCCGGAACCTCCTGATGCGTCTGACTGGTGTTGATACCGTCCGAATGCCGTGACGAGACGATTCCGGATGTCGAAAAAGGTAGAAGAAGACCCAAGAAAAGGAAGCACTCGAGCGATTCAAATGCGTAAGCCGTTGCGGGGTGTTGTATAGTAATATGAGACTTTCTCAGGAGATGTCAAGAATGGCGTGTCTACATAAAGTAGTAAAATATACTACATGCCAAGTGAACACTCGGCCCGGCAAGCTGGCAACTGAGAACCTCCGCACCACACCCTCGAACCTCGAGGAAGAACCGCCACACCTGAAAAGCAGGGAATGAGTCTCCAAAACAGAGACTCAGCAGGGATCCCGCGGAACCCCAACCAGAAACAACGGCGGTAGCGGAAAGGAGAGCTACAACTACAGCAGGAACAGCAAACCGGTGGCCGGTCAAAACTCGGCACTACAGCTACTCCTACTGCTAGAAGGCAGATCTCTATCACGCAGTCGAGGCTACCAAACCGCGCTAGTACCACCTACCGAAGTAAGAACACACGGCAACCACGCCGTAGAGGCCTGTCCCCCGGACAGCCAACCTGGACACGCTTGTCCAAGGTGCAACCCCTGACCATCCGATCGCAGGTACCGCACCACAAGACGCCACCTCGGTAAAGGCACTAGCCTAGTCTCACGGCGCAAAACCGACACACGCGCCACGGCGAACCAACCGAAACTCAACTGTCAACATGACCGAAACCCGAAGCTCAAAGTCACGGAAACTGACAGTCTGTCACTCCCAACTCGACAGGAGTACCACCCACTAGAAGCACAGCCGGTAGCGTCCCCTGACGTCTTACACCGCACCGCAGGTGAACCGCCTGACGTGGTAGGTCCTACCCAAGGCGCGAACACCGTACAAGTAACCACAAACAAGTGACTAGCTGGGGTCACGCCCGTCGACGTGCGTCCACTGTCCCTAACCACGTGTGCACACACAGACATTGCGTCACTAGGTCTGGTCCTCTGACCGGTTTTCCCCGTAGTCGGACTCTGGCTACCGACGAGGGGCCCTACGGTAACCGGTCCACAAACCGTCTCAAAGGTGAATGCCCGTACACCACTCCCAAGTGAGACCAGCACCTCGTACTGGTGGGCTACGACTAGTGGAGGGTCACTGAAGGAGTAGACTCTCAACCCAATGGAAAACAACGTCTAATTCGACGACGTATGGGGACCACCCCACGTACCGGCCCCGTCGCACGGTGACCACAGTCGGTGAAGAAACGGGACTCACAGTCCACGGCCACGCACGCACCGTGCGCTAGAGTCGAGAAAACTCAAGTGGCACTAAGCCACTGGACTCTGGACAGTCCTCTAGACGCACTACACCCAACGGTCCTTGAGTCACAAGACTTGGGGTCAAGACCGTTGTACACAACAGCACAAGGTCGTCAATCTAGTCCAATCTCTAGGTCTAAAACTACGGTAGCACGAGTACCGAGACAACTCACGAGTCGCCAAGACCACTCCCTCTGGAAGGGAATGCAAGGGACTAAGGCCACCCACACGGCCACACGGAAAACACAGAAGCACGATTCCCAGGGCAGCACACAGGCCGCCACGATGATTTCCCGTCTTGGAGCAAGCGGGAAACCTCTAGCCCCAGGCCGGATAACTGGACTCGCAGTCCAAGGCCAAAACACATGGCCCACACGGGAATCGCCTTCCAAAGAAACCCACGACATGCGGGGGAGACCCCACTGCACACACGACCGATACACGGTGACTCGATCGAGCGTAACACGAAAGCCCGGAATACATGAGGTCACCCGGACCTACCACACCTACGGGCTCGCTATCGAGGCAACACGGTCCCTCCCGACACCCCAAACATAGACACAGAAACCCATGGGGTGTCCCGGATACTTACAAGGTCGGACGGTCGACCACTGGGTCACAAACCGAGACGGACCCAGAGACCAACACAACACAATCGGGACGCTAAAAGGTCACATGGACCCTTAAGCGCATCGAACGCAAAAGAGGTAAGTGGGGACGCCCTCTGGACACCCAAAGACACGGCCACGGAACTCCACGGGGTGTCCGAGACACTCACGAGACCTAAAGTCAACCACTGGGTCACAACCGGGTCGACGGAGGCCAAAACAGCGCAAACAGGAACCAGAACATGGTAGTGGTCACCTGGTGACCGCGACCAGATGGTAGCGGTCGACCGGCGACCGCGACCAGATGGTAGCGGTCGACCGGCGACCGCGACCATGCTGTCACGGTCACCTCACGACCGCAACCAGCCACACGCAAGCCTGATGGTAGCGGTCGCCCAAGGACCGCGACCAAACAGTAGCGGTCATCCCATGACCGCGACTAGGCCAAAGCGGTCTATCGCACGACCGCGACACTCGAAGACCTTTCCGACCCAAACACAAGGGTGAAAGCGGTTCTCCCAGGACCGCGACCAGATGGTAGCGGTTACTGGTGGACCGCGATCATTTCGGAAAACCATGAACGCGGGAAAACCCCAAAAATCCACGCCACGCCTCCAAACATCCACGGATGAGAGGAGAAAACACAGGGGAAGCTCCCCAACAGCCCCTAGCATGCATCTATGGCCTCGGATCGGCCTAAAACGCAACGAATCGCTAGATCGGGCGATCACTCCCCAAAACATGATTTTGCCCAAAATGCCCCAAACGACCCGCTCGGCTCCCCACGGCCTACGAAACTCACGGGAAAGGAAGTACACGGGCTGAGGGTCCATCACCCTACCTCCACCGAAGATTACGCACGCCGTGGATGCCGATCCATGAAGAAAATGCCGTTGAAGCCTCGCCGTTCCACGAACTCACGGCCGAGCTTCCACGCGCCTCCACCGCCTCGATCCTCATCCATCCTCGCCCGTGCCTCGCCCGCGCCATCCCCACCTCGCCCGTACTCCGCCCCGTCGGCCGCCGGAGAGAGAGGGACAGAGGAGAGAGCGTGAGAAGAGAGAGGGGGAGAAAAGAGAAATGAGAGGGGGGGGAGAGAGAAGGCTTATATATAGGAAAATCCGAAAAATTGGAAAAATCCATAAAAATAGAAAATCACACCCTCGCGATCCTCGGAACGCACCGATCGCAACGGTATCACACTCGCCTAGGTGAACGGCCCGGTTCACCCGCAACGAGGTTCTGAAGGGAAAGTCGAAACCCACGCCGGGAATCGGAAAACACACGCGGAAAAAGCCCCGGAACGCCTCCGGGCCTCCGAAACGACTCCGGATCGCGCCGATCCGAACAGGAAAGATATCCGAAACGAAATTTTGGACACAACGGAGTCAGACGCTCCGAGAAACTTGATCCGAGACCCACGAACGAGGATCCAAAAAACCCGGGGCATTACAACCCTCCCCCCTTAAAGGAATTTCGTCCTCGAAATTCACGACCAATCACGAAGTCCCAGGGGAAGAACACTGAATCAACTGACACGCCGTCAGAGCCCCAACACAGAAAACCTCGATTCTCATGAAAACACCGATCCTGAGGGACACAGCCAGACTCACAATCACACACAACACCTCGCTCCTCGCGCCGAGCACACCGGCCACAGAGCAGGCATATACCAAAGGACACAGTCTGGCATCACCTCAGACAACGCGAGAATCCACCATGGCGCCGCAGCCACGATCTCGCTCACCGAGGAATCACAACCCTCGACACGAGCAACAGCTACCAATCCAACCTATGGTCGGCAGACAAATTGCACAACAGCTTCACAGCCAGCTGACAGGTCGCACACCCTCCTCAAGGGAGCAACCAAAACAGAGCCTCCACCAGCTCAAGCAGCCATCTCAACAGACCGCAACCAGCACATCGGCTCAACACCAAGAAACACCCCACACATGGCAAGCCGAAAGCCGGACACAACACTGTGCCAACTCTTGTCAGAAGACAACCTTCGACAAAGCCCAGATCCCGTCCGGGAAGGCACATCACAGAAACGACCACCAAAGGTCTCGCTGGCACACGGCTCTCGCCACGCTCGAGCCCCAACAACCAGCATCTTCTGTCTCTGAAAGACCATCCACTGGTCACCAACTGCTCGACTCGACCCTCTCGGGGAGCACGATGAAACCAAAATGACAGAACCTGGCGTCTTCAGTCATCACCTCACGTGACTCAGACTTATAGGGAACCACCCCATGCTAGTCACCAAACCAGGGATAACCTTGCGACACCAATGTCCTATCAGGGACCACCAAGCCGACGCCAACCTCATAGGAGGCCTCCGCCCTAAGGCGTCACTCTTCCATCTGGTCTCATCAAATCCTTTGATCAATCCAAGTGGACACCTGCCAATCCCGATTCCGCCTTTACCACAGAGCCACGGGACACCACCTGAACAGAGCTCACGGGTCCCAAAGCAACATACATCTCATCGTGGTCGGCTACGAGACTAGCCTTACTAGTCATCCGTAGCTACCAACAGGAACCCACAACCTGCCAGAGATCACTTCCTCGAAAGATGATCTCATCCGAGGACACGACTGGGAACACAAGTCGGGCGCCAAGCCACTGACTCTGACCAACACGTCCTCGACCTCCGCCAGGCGACATCCTCAACAACCTCATCCAGGTCCAACACCGACGCCTGACACGGCTTCCAACACAGGAACATGGTACTCATGCGGCGCACTAGCCAGCACATTTCCCAACACTCCATCCTGCCAGTGCCAACAACCATAATACCTCGAGCAACGGCACGGCAACAACACGTTTCACACCGAGGAACCCATCCTCCGATGCTCAACGCAAACTCAGGAATCCGCCCGTCGCAACCAACGCTACGATCCTGAACCAGTGGGTTACAAGACCACCACGCTCCCGCTGCGCACTCAGATTCGCGCGCACAGCCGAGAAAGCAAACACCGCCCAACCAGCACTCGTCCTTCCGGAACAGCGCCAGTACCCGCACACGACAAGGGAATGGGCACGACTTCTCACAGGCAACCACCCTGCCAAGACAAGGAGCACGTCTCGCACGGACTTCATGGCACACAAGGCCAACCAATCCGAACGCACAATGCAAGACGACGATCCTTAGCCGAACGCAATCTCTCCAACCAAAGGAGAAGCCAGCGCACTTTCGACCAATGGAAGAACTCCACGCTCGACCTGACCTTAAACCTCGCGCACGCTGGAAACAACACCATCCAGCACTGAGAAAACCATCACTTCCATCAGGTCAGTGCCTCCGACACACTCGATGAGTGTCACGTCGGACCACGATCACGGCACCTCTCGATGCACCACCGTTGCAATTCCTCAACTGCAACACGCCACGCAAAGAGCCGCAACACGAGCCATAACGACAACCGCCGACGCTCAACCTCGAGTCCCGAAACTCACCGCGGAACCTTCACATCTCAAACCAACTCCAGGGCGAACACACCCCATTCGCACACAAGAGCGCAAGAGCAAGACTTACTGGGACACCACAGCCCAATCCTGCCTCGAAATCCATAAAACAATCGGGACCGACACGTCATTTCTGACGCCATAGAGCACGACAAGGACATCAGGCTCGACAAATAAGCAGCTCACCGAGAAGATCCTCCGCTCACCGGAGCACACTTCTCGACCAGAACACCCGCTCTGCCACCTTAAACCACAACCTGAACACCTCAGGGGCTGGATAAATCTCAAGCTGGAGTGGCCAAAACCGACATCAGCTCCCTCAGAGCGCGCTCACGGCCACTTAACCACGAACAGTCCTCTCTAGCCACCTGACCACGCCGTAGATTCCTCGAACACAGCACCGCGAGCTCACGCCTGCCAGCAACCTCTGCCCAACGCAGCACAACCAGGGCCACCACCGATGAGGGAGAAGGCTCTCGACCTCGATCCTTAGACCCCACGCTGGCACGGAAGCCGCGGACAGCAACCACCTTCACAGCACCGCACAGCGCACTCAAGCTCTCAAGCGAGAAACAAGGCGGAAAGCGAACACAAAACCCTAAGCCAGCTGCCGACTGTACTGGACCTTATGGACTCTGATCACTGCAATATCTCGAATTCCTATGTACGTCCACAACCACCGCTCTGATACTAGCTGTAACGACCCGAGAATCCGATTACCGGGAAGGCCCGATAATCTGAGACTCGAACCGCCGCCCACGAGCCGGGAGGGCTCGGAAGGGCTAAAAGGAGTGTGGAGGCACAAAGAAATAGGAAATAAAGCAGGACAATCCAACAATTAACAGAAATAAATAAACAACTACAACAGAGTCCAGTTCAACAGAAAGTACAGTCTAAAGCAATAAAACGTACCACATACCAAGTGAACACTCGGCCCGGCAAGGTGGCAACTGAGAACCTCCGCTCCGCACCCTCGAACCTCGAGGAAGAACCGCTACACCTGAAAAGCAGGGAATGAGTCTCCAGAACAGAGACTCAGCAGGGATCCCGCGGAACCCCAACCGGAAACAACGGCGGTAGCGGAAAGGAGAGCTACAACTACAGCAGGAACAGCAAACCGGTGGCCGGTCAAAAACTCGGCACTACAGCTACTCCTACTGCCAGAAGGCAGACCTCGATCACGCAGTCGAAGATACCAAACCACGCTAGTACCATCTACCAAAGTAAGAACACACGGCAACCACGCCGTAGAGGCCTGTCCCCCGGACAGCCAACCTGGACACGTTGTCCAAGGTGCAACCCCGACCATCCGATCGCGGGTACCGCACAACAAGACGCCATCTCGGTAAAGCCACTAGCCCTAATCTCATGACGTGAAAACCAACACACACGTCACGGCGAACCAACCGAAACTCAACGGTCAACACGACCGAAACCCGAAGCTCAAAGTCACGGAAACTGACAGTCTGTCACTCCCAACTCGATAGGAGTACCACCCACTAGAAGCACAGCCGGTAGCGTCCCCTGACGTCTTACACCGCACCGCAGGTGAACCGCCTGACGTGGTAGGTCATACCCGAGGCGCGAACACCGTACAAGTAACCACAAACAAGTGACTAGCTGGGGTCACACCCGTCGACGTGCGTCCACTGTCCCCAACCACGTGTGCACACACAGACCTTGCGTCACTAGGTCTGGTCCTCTGACCGGTTTTCCCCTGTAGCCGGACTCTGGCTACCGACGAGGGGCCTACGGTAACCGGTCCACAAACCGTCTCAAAGGTGAATGCCCGTACACCACTCCCAGGTGAGACCAGCACCTCGTACTGGTGGGCTACGACTAGTGGAGGGTCACTGAAGGAGTAGACTCTCAACCCAACGGAAAACAACGTCCGAATCCGACGCCCGTCGCACGGTGACCACAGTCGGAGAAGAAATGGGACTCACAGTCCACGGCCACGCACGCACCGTGCGCTAGATCGAGAAAACTCAAGTGGCGCTAAGCCACTGGACTCTGGACAGTCCTCTAGACGCACTACACCCAACGGTCCTTGAGTCACAAGACTCGGGGTCAAGACCGTTGTACACAACAGCACAAGGCCGTCAATCTAGTCCAATCTCTAGGTCTAAAACTACGGTAGCACGAGTACCGAGACAACTCACGAGTCGCCAAGACCACTCCCTCTGGAAGGGAACGCAAGGGACTAAGGCCACCCACACGGGCCACATGGAAAACATAGAAGCACGATTCCCAGGGCAGCACACAGGCCGCCATGATGATTTCCCATCTTGGAGCAAGCGGGAAACCTCCAGCCCCAGGCCGGATAACTGGACTCGCAGTCCAAGGCCAAAACACATGGCCCACACGGGAATCGCCTTCCAGAGAAACCCACGGCATGCGGGGGAGACCCCACCGCACACACACCGACACACGGTGACTTGTTCAAGCGTAACACAAGAGCCCGGAACACGTGGGGTCACCCGGACCCATCACACCTATAGGCACGCTAATCGAGGTAACACGGTCCCTCCTGACACCCCAAAAAATACAGACACATAACCCATGGGGTGTCCGGGATACTCACAAGGCCGGAGGTCGACCACTGGGTCCCAACTGGGTCGACCGGAGACCAACACAATGCGAACGGATGCTAAAAGGTCACCCGGACCCTTAAGCGCACGGGCACGCAAAATGAGGTAAACGGAACCTTCAGACACCCCAAAACACGGTCACGAAACTCCACTGGGTGTCCAAGGCACACACGGCCTACGAGGAGCACGATCAGCCGCAGACTGCCCGCCCCGGGCAACCCGGCTGGTCACCTCCAAGAACGCGCTACACGTGCATAGCGCGTTCAGCCAGAACGCGCTATACGTGCCTAGCGCGTTCAACACGAACGCGCTACATGACCTTAGCGCGACCAGGCCAGGTCACGCTATGATCCTATAGCGTGACAACCAGAACGTGCTGGGGCCGTAAGACGCGACCCGAACCGCCTTAGTGTTCATCTTCTCCGTTGAACGTGCCCTATCGGGGCAGCGCGACATTCAAGAACGCGCTACTGGAGTATAGCGCGTTCTCAGTCCGCGCCCGAAAACGGTAGAAACCGCGGGAAAAGCCATGCCACGCCCCGCTCACCCCCAGGTGAAGGGGAAACAAAGGGGAAACCTTCCCCAAGCCCCTAGGCATGCATCTAAACCCCTGGATCGCCCAAAAATACCATAAAACGGAAGATCCGGCTCACACCCCAAAAACAAGCATTTTCCCCAAAATGCCCTGTTTGGCCCACTCGGCTCACCACGGCCTACGAAACTCACGGGAAAGGAAGTACACGGGCTGAGGGTACATCACCCTACCTCCACCGAAGATTACGCGCACCGTGGACGCCGATCCACGAAGAAAACGCCGTTGAAGCCTCGCCGTTCCACGAACTCACGGCCGAGCTTCCACGCGCCTCCACCGCCTCGATCCTCATCCATCCTCACCCGTGCCTCGCCCGCGCCGTCCCCACCTCGCCCGTACTCCACCCCGTCGGCCGCCGAAGAGAGAGGGACAGAGGAGAGAGGAGAGAGCGTGAGAAGAGAGAGGGGGAGAAAAGAGAAATGAGAGGGGGAGAGAGAGAAGGCTTATATATAGGAAAATCTGGAAAATCGAAAAAATCCAGAAAAATAGAAAATCACACCCTCGCTATCCTCGGAACGCACCGATCGCAACGGTACCACACTCGCCTAGGTGAACGGCCCAGTTCACCCGCAACGAGATTCCGAAGGGAAAGCCAAAATCCACGCCGGGAATCGGAAAACACACGCGGAAAAAGCCGCGGAACGCCTCCGGGCCTCCGAAACGACTCCAGATCGCGCCGATCCGAACACGAAAGATATCCGAAACGAAATTTCAGACACAACGGAGTCAGACGCTCCGAGAAACCTGATCTGGGACCCACGAACGAGGATCCGAAAAACCCGGGACATTACACTGCCACACATGTGCTCCGATGGTTTACAAGGGAATATCAACCGGTGCTATGAATGCAAACAGTGATCCCGGGCCTAGTGCCCTTCGGATTCAGCCGACGCTGCATCTCTCTGCTCGGTTTGGCATTATCCTCCAAGTAAATGTAATGCATACACACATCTGGACTGATACCCTTCAAATCGCACTAACCAACCTATCGCCCTCTTGTCTCCTGAAGGATATCTAGGAGTTGGGATTCCTGAGTAGCAGTGAGGTCGAGCAAATGATTACGGCAGAGTTTTGATAGGACCTTATAACATACTTCAAAGGATCCGCATAGCCTTCAATTTAGACTGGCGGCTGATCCAAAGATGGAAGAATGGTCAACTGAAGTGGAGGGAGTGGTCTACTCTAGAGTGGGGTGCACTATAAAGTGGGGAATCCTAGAGCATGCTACCCTCTTCTAACAATTCCTCATTAACTTCCAGACTTTCTTCAATTAGTTCTTCAAAAACATCATTGATATTACATTCCTCCTCCATGGTCTAGATTGAGATGCTTTGAACACATTCAGAGAAACCTCTCTCCTCCAAAGAAAACCATCATCCCCGTGGCACAATTTATATTGGCCTTGGCCTTAGCAAGAAACGGACGCCCAAAATGATAGTGTGTGCTTTAATCCTGGGACGAGGCTATATCCAGAATAAGAAAGTCCCACCGGGAAATAATTCATGCACCTCACAATCACATCTATTCAATAGTCCCTCGGAGTCTTTACAGATCGATTTTCCAGTTGAAGGATTATAGATGAGGTTTTCAACTCCCCTAGATCAAACTGCTCATATATAAAGGTGGTAACAGTTCACACTAGCTCCAAGGTCCAACTGCTCTATCAAATGTAATTCCACCTATATCACAAGAAATCAGTGGAGCCGGGGTCCTCAATTTTTAGGTAAATGATTCATAACAACTGCGCGACATCTTCAAACAAGCGGACCTTTGTTATTGCCTTTGTTCCCTTTTTGGTGTACATGCTCTTTAAAAATTTGCTATGTCGGTTACAGTTTGATCGCATCCAATTGTGGAATATTGATGTTCACATGTTTAAACAATTCCACTAGTTCTTTTTATTGGACTGACTTTCTCTTTTGAGCTTTGGCTTCAATGCATCAGGGAATGGGACCTTAGGAACATACTCTTGGGGTCCTTCATCACCTTTGCTTTCCCTTTGTCCACTTATTCTCCCCCTCTTGCCTATTCTTTTCTTGCAAAATTGTTGCTCCTCATCTTCACTATCACTCTCCTCGTGGGCATCTTGGCTGAACTACTACCCACATCCCTAGCCTGATAAGGTCATTAAGAATTTCCCGCCCTAAGGCTAGAGATGGCTGCATGCTTGAATTGAGGGCCTATAGGAGGGGCAGCTGAGGTTGGTTGGCTGATTGTGTTGAGGGAGAATAGGAGCTCTTGGAGGGAAGCTTGGAGGTTGTTGATTGTCGGGGTTGGCCACTGGTTGACTAGGGAGCTGACCTACCTCTCTCCTTTGATTGGCAGCACGTTGCCCTAGCTGGTTCTCCAACTTGGAAATGGATGTGCTTGGGGGATGGTTGTTGGAGTTGTTCAACTTGTCATCAAAAGTGGGATGAGTAGGAGGTGGTTGATAATGTGGTTGATGTGAACGATGTGCAGGAAATTGCTGAAATTGGCCCTGAGAAAATTGAGCTTGAGGATATGGGGCCGGAGCTTGATGGAAAAGAGGTTGCTGAAATTGTTGATGGAGAAAAGATAGATAAGAGTGACTTGTATTAGATTGACTTGGCATTGGAAAAGATTATTTTTGATTTGAATGGTGTGAGGGATGAGGTTGGGTGGATGGGCTTTGATTGGATTTCCAAGAAAAATTTGGGTGATTTCTCCAGTCTGGATTGTAGGTGTTTGAGTAAGGGTCATATGCAGGCTTGGAGACACCTTGAGCAGCAAGATTTATTCTTGGATAAATGGGGAAGTTGGGCTGCTGTGGGACACTCACTCACAGAATGGCTAGGGCTAGAACACAAAGCACAAATTTCTTCTAGATTGGGAGTTGAGAATTGTTGAGGTTGAGGAGCAGAAGATGAAGAAGGTTCCTGCCTATTCATAGCCAATAACTGGTCTAGCTTCTGAGCCACCATATCAACCTTCTCTATCTTCTGGGCCAGCAAATCCATTTTATTCAATTTCTGGGTTATGGCATTGATGTCCATCTTATTCTCAAACTCCCCTTGATTCTTGACTTCGTAAAGCCCAGCCCTCTTGTTTGATCCGATCATTCGTTCATATGATGAAAGTGAGGTGTGACTGATGGAGTTTTCACTCAACATTTCAAATAGATCATACGCTTCATCCTCACTCTTACTCATGAATGCTCCCCCACATGATGCATCCACCATCTGTCTATAATTCTCTGTTAGCCCCTCATAAAATGCTTGAACAATTTGCCATCTTGAGAGGCCGTGATGAGGGCATTTTCTTAATAGATCTTTCAACCTATCCCAAGCCTCATGTATATGTTCTCCAGTATTTTGGGTAAATCCAGTTATGGCTCTTCTCATAGTGTTGGTTCGTCCTATGGGATAGAACTTCTTCAAAATTTCTTTTTGCATTTCTGCCCATGTATCAATGATCCTACCCAAGGCTCCTAACCAATATTTGGCTTTATCCTTGAGAGAGAATGGGAAGAGAGTTAGCCTAAGAGCATTATCAGAGAAATTTTGAATTTTAACAGTTGAGCAGATCTGAAGGAACTCATCAAGATGTTTGTAAGGATCTTCATTGGGATTTCCATAGAAAGATGGCAACATTTGGATGGTACTAGACTTGATTTCATAATGAACCGCCTGGTTCTGAGGTGCTTGGACATAGAAGGACGGTTGGTATTAATTGGGCAAAAAATAGTCCTTCATTTACTTTGGAGGATCGGTATTTTCGGCCATTAGATTTTGGTGGTGAGGTCCTTGATTTTCAGCCATGAGATCTTGTTGGAGATCGTTCGTTGGATACAAGACTCTCTCAATTTCTTGAATGGGTCCTAGTAGGTTTGGATGTTGAGATCTTCTACCTTGCATAAACTAAGACGAAGAGAGAGATGAAAGAGGTTTCTTTATGATGATTTTTTTTGTTTTGTTTAATTTTTTTTTGATTTTTTTGATTTTGATACAAACTAGGACGAAGAGAGAGAAGATGAGATTTTTTATTTTTATTTTTATTTTTATTATTATTATTTTATACAAACACAAACAAGTTATCACACAAATTACTTAATGCCCTAGATGTGACCTAGACCTACAAATTGGGTTTCACAAAATGGCTAAAGTGAAACTTAAGTTCACCCTCAATATTTTCACCGGCCAGGTAAGGGGTGGGGTAGTGGGAGATTCCCCCTACTTTCGTAGGGACCTAATTATGCCAAACCACTCGCCCGCTTAAGGCGTTTGCCGTCCGACCGTCTTGCCTTATACACCGGTTTTCATAAGAGGATTAGCCCAAATAACACAAGAACCATAGTGTGAACTTAGGGCCAATGTCTACTGAATTTTATTTAAGGTTTAGGTGATACAAAGATGCATGGGAATTGTGCTTTGTGGGCTAAGGAAGGGTGATGAAATCCCCACCTTATGGGTATTGCCCTTATAATATTTTAGAAATGATATGCAACAAACCAAGTTCAAACAAGGGGTTCTATGCAAGCATGGAGATGCATGAGCGTGCTTTTGGAAAAATTAGAGTACTCACCTTGCCTCCTGCAATCTTCAATAATGCAATTAACAATAATTACACAACAAGAAAAAATAAATTCTATCTTAAATGATGCATGACCTAAAACATGGAAGTGTGGGTGCTACTCTTGCAATGAACATTTTTATTGAAGTTCAAGTGATGATTTTTTTATTTTTATTTAATGAACCTATCTAACCACAATATATGAAATGTAGAGAAATGAAACTAAAATGAAAGAGGAAAAGTTTGGATACTTACTTGAAAAGTGTTCCCCCGTTCTTTTTTTCTCAAAATGAATGACAAATAGACTAAGAAAAAGGTGGAGACTTACCTCTGATTTTTTTTTGAATTTTTAAGTTACTTTTTTTTTCTTTTTTTCCTATAAAAATAATAAAAGAGAATTTTATTAGTACACTATATACATAAGGAAAACAAAGTTCTTAAGTCAAAAATCACCATTCCTCCCCGGCAACGGCGCCAAAAATTGATAACGCGAAAGTTCGTCGTTTAAAACACGCGTATAACAATCTTAAAACCGAACTCGCACAAAATGATCAAAAGAGAACGTAGTACTATGGTAAGCACGGGTCGAATCCACAGGGAAGAAGAGATTTTTAGAGTTAAAAACCTTAGAGTCCTTTGAAAAATACTTATGATTTGGATTTGTTTAAAGAAAATAGTGAAATGATGAACAAACCAAACACTTAATTGAACACACCATGACTATGCGCTTATGCTATAGAAAATTATTACATGAAGTGGAAAGAAGATATAGAAGAAAGAGATAGAGAGGGAAGAAGAGCAAGAACTAGATCAAGAGAACAACTCCTTTCATTAACTTAAAAGAAAGATGAATGCGCTACTATAGCATACGGGAATCGCCAAATGTTCTCTTCCATGACGTGCCCGTCGGGCGGCGGACCCTAGAGCGTGAGCTAGGCGTTATCAGTCCAGCCCGAAAACAGGAAATACAGAAAAAAACCTCACCCCATCGCCCCCAGGTGAAGGGGAACAGAGGGGAAATCCCCAAGCCCTAGGCATGATTCACACTGGAAGGCCAAAAACGTAAAGGAGATCGATAAACAAAAAATGCATTTTCTCCAAATCGCCCGTGAAGAGGCGGAGATCTCGCGCTGGTCCTGAGCGGGCTGTGGATCACCAGAAGATGAATCTGCAAGAGAGGGAAACGTATCAGAGGGCCCAGGGGATCTCCCTGGGGAAAACCCTCCGATGGCTAAGTCAGTAGAGCTATGGTGGAAGCGATAATGGGGGGAGGAGAGAGCTGATGCGCGAGAATCCTCTCCACCAGAGGGTGAAGCGAATCGTGCTCAGGAGCTAAGGGTGTGTGAATGCCTTGTTTTTCTCTTCTTTTTTTACCTTCTTCCGGAGGGTGTCCCTTGCTTAAATAGTGCGCCGCCTTCAGGAGTCCTGCAAGCTGAGGGGTTCCCGGTGGGAGTTACGTCTTTAACGGGGGCTTTCATGGCCTGGTCATGGGAACGTTATCCCCTCGGAGTCCGGCGGCTCCCCTGACTCTCCCGCTGGCGGGGGACTCTGAACGGCTGCACATGCGGATAATCAACCGGCCTTACCGAGCCTCGGGGATGCTAGCTCTTGTCCGAGCGATAGGCATGGCCCGGCGAAGGTGGGGTCGGATAGGTCGGCTAGAGCCTCTCTCTCTCGGACGGGGAGAGGGCTTTAGGCCGGACCTTCCTTGGGACCTGTCCGTTGTCTCGGGCCCTCCGAGCCTAGAAGGCCTCCGGGGAGAGTTAGTTCCTCGAGTCTTATTTATTGAGCTTTTCTTCCCTAAGTGGGCCCTGTGGGCTATCACTTGGGCGGGCTCGCCTGGTTGGACCTTGTGGGTCTTGTTGGGCTGCCTTTGTGGTGGGCTGCGGAAATCCCCCTCTCCACTTGTCCCCCTCCTACTCCCGAGCCAAGGAGGCTCGAATGAGTAGTTTTTCGAGGCTTTGGACCGGCGTGGCTCAGGTGGGTGGAACTCCGTTGGCGTTATGGAGCCGCTTATAGCGGTCGCCGAGGCCCGTAATGATGATCCTGACGGATTCGAAACGAAGGGGCCCCCCTTTTTCTCGAGCACGGAACGGCGCGCCGCCACCCTCAGGGGTTTTTAGGGGGCGCTGTTCATCGTTCTAGGCTTCCAGGGTTTTAGGCTTTCCTTGCTTCTTGATGCGCCGTGAGAGCACAGCGGAGACGCGGAGCCTTGCGGCGGCGTTCGAGGAGTTGGCGAGGATAACCGCAGAGGCGGTCCGGCAACTTCCTTCTCCCCCGGAGTCTTCGAGCTCGTACGAGGGATCTTCCCCCGACTCGATGGCGGGTCAGAGTCCGGAGCTTGTGCCGGCGAGGCGGGAACCCGTCCCCAACTGCAGTGAGTTGGGGGAAGCGGATGTGCGGAGGCTGGAGCATCGTTTTCGCCTGCCTCTCAGATACAGCTTTGCTGCCGCCGCTCCGCACGAGACGAGTCTGGATGATCACGGGGAGCACATTTGCACCTTTCTTCTGGCTTGGAAGAGCGGATTTCATCTCCCTTCGATCCTTTCGTGCTACAGCTCCTTAATTTTTTCCGGTTGGCGCCTATTCAGCTGGTGGCCAACTCATTTCTTCTGCTCTCGGCCTTCCGGATTCTTTGTCGTCAGCACGACATTTTTACTTCCTTGGACATCTTCCATTTCTTCTTTGAGTTGAAAGCGCACCCGTCGGCAGGAAAAGGCTTCTACTTCATCCAGGCGCGGAGGAATAGGAGCTGCATCTCGCTTGCGGCGAAGGACTCCTCGCAGAAGGGGTGGAAGACCCACTTCTTCTGGGTGAAGGCGGTGGCGACGGACGAGATCTGGAGATGCTGGATCTCGCCCAACTTTCATCCGAATCTGCCCCCTCGCCAGGAGGAATTCCCTCCCCACGTGGAGCAGCAGGCTGCCCGTCTACTGGAGGACCGTCGATCGACCGAGGAGCTGGTGACGCCGGAGAACATCGAACGGTGTCTTCTCTCGCGGTTGACGCCGACAGGTACAGCTCTTGAGGCTCTTTTTCTGGGGTGGTAGCTCCTTTCCTCCTCCTGACTGGGGCTTCTCCTTATTGCAGACGTGAGACGGGAGCCTCTGGAGGAGACGGCCGAGGTCATCGATCTGGGAGATGACTCAGCAGCCGATGAACATGATGCCTCGGCGGGTCATGCCCAGGCCCGAGACAAGGGCAAGGGGGTGGCCCCCGAGGGGTCTTCTTGATCGACCGGCCTGAAGCGCAAGGATCCCCTGGCGGGGAAACTGCGGGAGGCCGTGAAGGCCAGGAAAAGGGCCAAGAAGGCCGGCCTTTCTACCGCCGTCGGGGGTGATTCTGGCTCGGCGGCGCTCCCCCCTCGGGGGCAGGATGGGGCCGTCCCCTCCGGGCTGGCTCTCCCATCCGCCGGGCGAGAGGGGGCCGAGGAGACCAGGGGCCCCTCAGAGGGAGGTGATGGGTCGGCTCTCCCCTCTGCGGGGGCAGAGGGGGCCGATGCCGGTGTGGCTGGCGCTGGGACCGAGGGATCGGTCGGCGCAGATGGGGGTTCGCCCGCGGGGGCGTTGCGGCCCCACGTGCCGGAAGTATCTGGTGCGGCCGATCCCGCGGCGCAGGTCGAGGGTGGGGGTTCGCCCGAGGAGGCGTCGCAACCCCAACCGACCGTGGCGCGCGGGGCGGTCAGCTTCGCTGCCCGAACAGGGTCTTCTGGCGGGGTGCCCAGGGTGGAGCGGTCCCCTTTGCCGGAGCCTCTGGACAGGCTCGGTATCTCGGGCGACTTGTATCGGTTCTGCCGGTCGATCGTCGAGAGGACGAGGGGGGGGAGAAACGCGCAACACTCCCGTCGGGGTCCTTGATGTCCTGATGGAGGGCGGCCTGGTCATAGCTCGGATAGCAGCCGTGATGGCGGAGGCGCACGCCCGGACGGAGGCGGAATGGTCGAGACTTGCCTGGACCCTTGGTGGATGCGAGGGAAAACTAGCCCGGCTCGAGGGGGAGCATGAGGGGCTCCGGCGGGAGTTCCTCGCATTCAGGGAGTTGGCGCGGTCGAGCCGACGGGAAGCCGAGGCGCTGGCCGAGTAGCTAGCAAGGGCCCAAGAATCGCTCGAGAGGAAGAGCAAACGTCTGGAAGATGAGCGTCAGCGTCACATCGAGCTAGATGGCCTCTAGGAGCTTGAGCGCGGCGAGCTGCAGGATCGGGCGGAGGACGTGGAGCGCCTTCGTGCTGAGGCCGAGGCGGACCGAGCCCGGACGGAGGGCCGGACGATCGAAGCCGAGCGGAGGATGACCGAGCTAGAGGAGCGTCTGGCGAGGGCGGAAGAGCGTGCGGCCGAGGCGGAGCGGGCTCGGGTTGAGCTTACCGGAAGGGTAGGGCAGGTCGAGGCGGAGGCGATCGAGCGTTACAAAGGCTCGGAAGCTTACTCGGCCGACTTGATTAAAGCTGCCCTCCCCTACTATGAGGTAGCGCTCCGCCGGGGTGCTCGAAAGGGATTCAGGCAGGGCTATCACCGGGCAATGAGCTATGCCAATGAGCACCTTGCCGGGGGCGATTTTCCTTACGGCCAGAGTTATGACTCGGATGAGTCAGTTTCCAGCTCCTCATCCTCGGCCGGGGAAGAACCAGAGGAGTCACCTCCAGCGGGGTCACCAACTCTGGAGGCTCCGGGAGGGCTCACGACCGGGACAGTTCTCGCACAGGCGAGGTCAATGTCCAGGCCGGCCGTCACCGAAGGTACCGGGGGTGACGCGTCCCCTACTGCTGTTCCTGAGCTTCAAAGTGGGCCCGAGGCCTGATATATTTTGCTTTATTTTGCCCCTTCCCCTTTTTGTCTCTTTTTCCTTTTGTAAGAGGACTTCTTTATGGGAGGCAATAAAGAACTTACTTTGTTTGATCGCTATCTTTGCCGTGAATTGGCTGGCGTATCGGGGGCAGTTGGAAAGTGCCGATATTCTTTGCACCGTTTTCGCATGCCGATTCGGGAGACTTCTGGCGGGGCGTCCTCTCATACGTCCACCGATTTGAAAGTCGAGGTGCTTTGCGAATCCCACTAGGGCGGGGACCGAGGAATTGGAGGTGACCTTCCAGGGGAGGTCCTGTAGCGTGTTTTCGAGGGGGGAGTCATTTAAGGCGCGTGGCCTCCCTTGGCCTATAAAAAGGACCGAAGGGTGCTCCTTCCCTCTTAACACTTAGGACTCTCGCCGGCGGTCTGCTCTTATTCCCTCGTTTTCGCTCTGCGTTGCGCCGCCGCGATCGGAGCATGGAGGACCCTTCAGAAGGTGACGCCGCAGACGACGGGGAGCGGCCGGTTCCAGCTACCCTGGAATATCGGTCGGATCCCACGGTCGCCGCGCGTGCATGAGACGGGTCCGACGGTCGCCGCGCGGATCTGGAGAGGGCTTCGACGTGTGGGGGCACGCCGTTTGCCTCCTCTTGGCTCCGGCGAGGCTTCCGGGCGGACGCCGAGATGGAGGGCGGATGGGGGAGTTAGGGATGCCGGCCGCCATTCCCCTCCGTGGGAGGGGAGGAGGCGGCTCACCTCTGTCCGCAGCCTCTTTCTCTCTCTTTTGTTCTTCATTTCTTTCACTCTTCGGGGGCTGCTTGCTTTCTGTTCGCCTCCAAGGAGTTGGTGGATTGGCAGAGAGGAGACCTTCACGGCGCTCCTTTTTCCAGGTTGTTGCCAACTTGGAAGGTAGCCTTCCTCGCGTGAAAGGTGGCCTTCTCCTTGCAGTCCCTCTGTCACCCTTGTCACGGTCCACCCGAGCCAACTGGGTCGACCATCTCTTGTCCGAGCCAGTTTCTACGCGAGGCAGAGTCAGTGGCTGGATGCGAGAAGGTCAAGACCGGGTCGGCCGGGCGATGGCCGTCTGCCGTGGTGTTAGATGGATTTTTACTTTTCACTATGTAATGTATTGGCAGTTGCCTTTCTGATGTACCAACAATTATCTTGAATGAATGCAAAAAAGGGGGTTTTATTTTACCCGATTTGTTGATACAGTTTTCAGAAATAAAATCTGCGTAGTGTGGTTGCGTTCCATGTCCGGGGAATGGGTTCCCCTTCCATTGTGGCCAACCTGTACGCACCTTTCCCGAGCGTCTCGATCACTCGGTAGGGGCCTTCCCAGTTGGGGGATAGCTTGCCCGCCGCCTCCAGTGGTCGAGAGGCTTCGGTCTTCCTGAGGACGAAGTCCCCTGGTCGGAATTGTCTGCCCCGGACCTTGGCGTTGTAGTACCGAGTGAGGCGGCGCTGGTATTCGTAGCTCGGACGTTCGCGATCTCTCGGAGTTCGTCTGCCAGGTCGAGGTTCTCGAGCAACTTCTGCTCGTTTGCCTCGGGCGAAAAGCTGATCACTCGGAGAGACGGATTGGCGATCTCTAATGGAACGACGGCTTCGGTGCCATATACCAGCTGAAAAGGGGTCTCACCGGTTGCCGTCCTGGGGGTCGTTCGGTGCGACCATAGTACGCTAGGCAGTTCCTCGAGCCAGCTACCCTTAGCCTTGCCGAGTCTGGTTTTTATGCCCTTCAAGATGGTCTTGTTGGCATTTTCAACCAGCCCGTTGGCCTGAGGGTGGGCGACCGAAGTGAAGTGGTTGCGGATATTTAGGTCGGCGCATCTGTCTCGGAAGTACCGAGAGTCGAATTGCCGCCCGTTATCGCTCACTATCACTCGGGGGATGCCAAAGCGACAGATGATCGATTTCCAAACGAAGCCCCAGACGACTGTCTCGGTGATCCTTGCTGTAGCTTCAGCCTCGATCCACTTGGTGAAGTAGTCGATGGCGACGATGATGAACTTCTTCTGGGATTGAGCGTTGGGAATGGCCCAAGGATGTCGATCCCCACCGAGCGAAAGGGTAGGGCTCGGTAAGGGTGATAAGTTCCGTGGCCGGCTGATGGACCAAATGGTCGAACCGCTGGCAACGGTCGCACTGTTGTACGTAAGCCGTGCAGTCGCGCTGTAGGGTAGGCCACCAGTACCCCTGCCTTAGCAGGATTCTGGCCAGCGACCGACCTCCTGAATGTGCTCCGCACAGGCCTTGATGAATCTCTTCAACAGCTTGGCTTGCTTCGTCGGGACCGAGACACTTCAGAAGGGGCCCGGAGAACGATCTTCGGTAGAGAACGTTGTTGAGGATGACGAAGCGCCGAGCTTGGTACTTCATTCGGCGGGCTTCCCGAGGGTCGGAGGGCTCCTGGGAGTCCCGTAGCCAGGACAGGTAGGGGGAGCGCCAGTCACCGGGAGTGGCCGAGTCAATGGCGAGGAGCTCCGAGTCTATGCTCGGGCGCTCTAGCTCTTCTAGGAGGACCGATCGTGTACCTTCCGGGTCTAGGGAGGAGGCCAGTCGGGAGAGGGCGTCCGCCCGAGAGTTTTGCTCCCGAGCTATTCGGACTACCTCGAACTCCTCGAACTGCTGGGCCAGGCTCCGGACCAACTGGAGGTATTTGATCATAGGTGCCTCCCGAGCTTCGTACTCGCCGTTGACCTGGCTTGCAACTAGCTGGGAGTCGGTGTGGATCCTGACTCGCTCGGCCCCCAACCGTCGGGCCATGCGGGCTCCCGAGATAAGGGCCTCGTACTCGGAAGCATTATTGGACGCCAGAAAGTTGAACTTCAGGGCGTATTGCAACTCTATTCCTTCGGGGGACTTTAGGAGGATCCCTGCGCCGCTGCCGACCGAGTTGGACGATCCATCGACGAACAGCTCCCAGGTTGGCCCGGTTGCTGTCGGAGGCCTGTCCTCGACCGGAACGGTGCTCTCGGCGATGAAGTCGGCGAGCGCTTGTCCTTTGATAGCTGATCGCGGCCGATACGAGATGTCGTAGGCCCCGAGCATGATGGCCCATTTGACGAGTCGCCCCGAGGCTTCGGGATGGGCCAGAATCTTCTTCAGTGGCTCGCCGGTTAGCACGGTGATGGGATGCCCCTGGAAGTAGGGTCGGAGGCGCTTTGCGGAGGTAACCAACGCTAGCACGAGTTTCTCGGTTGCGGGGTACCTCCGCTCGGCCTCGTTGAGCACCTTGCTGGTGTAGTAGACCGGCCTCTCGATTCCCGAGTCATTTCTGACTAGGACCGAGCTGACCGTTGATGGCGTCGCCGAGAGATAGAGCAACAAGACCTCGCCCGGGACGGGCTTGGAAAGCACCGGGGGCGAAGCCAGGAACTCTTTGAGCTCGGCGAACGCTGTCTGGCATTCCCCATCCCATGCGAACGTAGCAGATGCTACCTTGGGCCCCCTCATCAGCTTGAAGAAGGGCAAGCATCGTTCGGCCGCACGGGACAGGAAACGACTGAGAGCAGCGACACGCCCCGTCAGACGCTGGACGTCTTTAATACACGTGGGCGGGCGCATGTCCAGGATGGCCTGGACCTTGTCGGGGTTGGCTTCGATCCCTCGCTGAGTGACCAGGAACTTCCCGGATCTTACTCCAAAGGCGCACTTGGCGGGGTTGAGCTTCATGCTGTACTTCAGGAGGGTGCCGAAAGTCTCGGCGAGGTCGGTGAAGTGGTCTTGGGCCCTCGGGGTCTTGACGAGCATGTCGTCGATGTAGGCCTCGACGTTCCGACCTAGCTGTCCCTCGAACATATGGTTGACCAGTCGCTGGTATGTGGCTCCAGCATTCTTCAATCCGAAGGGCATCGGGTGTAGCAGTACACGCCGTAGTCGGTGATGAAGGCGGTCCTCTCGACATCTTCAGGGCTCATTCTGATCTGATGATAACCCGAATAGGCATCCAGGAAACTGAGTATCTCGTTGCCCGAGGTTGAGTCAACCAGTTGGTCGATGCTCGGTAGCGGATAGCAGTCCTTGGGGGTAGCCTTGTTCAGATCGGTGAAGTCTACGCACATTCGCCACTTGCCTGTGGTTTTCGGCACCAGGACGACGTTGGCTAGCCACGTTGGGTACAAGACCGGTCTGAAAAGACCAGTCTCTTGTCCCTTGGTGACCTGCGCCTTTATTATCGCCTGTTTCTCGGGCGCATGCTTCCTCTCCGCTGCTGTACGGGTCTCACGGTGGTATCGAGGTTGAGCTTGTGCATCACAGTTTCCTCTGGTATACCAGGGAGTTGATCATCGGACCAAGCAAAGACCTAAACGTACTCAGAAAGAAACTCCTTGTATTGCTGCTGTTCCTCTGGTGGTAGGTCGGCGCCGATCCTTACTCCTAGGGCCGGGTCGTCGTTCAGGAATACCGTTAATAACTCGCCACCGGGCTCGGTGGTCACGGCTTTTCCTTCGACTCCCCTGGGGCCCTTATCCTTCCCGTCCGGCCTTGAGGCTTCCACCGAGATATTGTAGCACCTTCTAGCCGTGGCCTGGTTACCTCGGACTTCCCCCAACCCGTTTTTGGTGGGAAACTTCATTTTTTGGTGATAGGTAGATGGTACGGCCTTTATTCGGCTGAGAATTTTCCGGCCGAAAATGGCGTTGTACGCTATCATACCTTTAATCACTATGAAGTCCACTATGACCGTAACGGTTTTGGGTGGGGTGCCGATAGTGACCGGCAGGCTTAGGGCTCCCTCGGGGTAGGTGGCCAGGCCATTAAACCCGCAAAGGGGCGTTCGGATCGGGCGGAGCTTGGATGGGTCTTCCCCCATCTTGAGAAAATAGTCATAAGATAATACATCGGGGGCGCTCCCATTATCAACCAAAATCCTGTCTACATTACAGTGATTTATTGTGGCCGAGATAACGAGTGCATCATCATGCTGGGTGCTCAGCCCTTCCAGGTCTTGGTCGGAGAAGACTATGACCTGGGGCTCCATCGGCGGGCCTCTGGGGGGCTCTAAGGCTCGGCTGGCCCGCTCGGCATGACGTTTCCTTCCTCGGCTGGTGTCGCCGCCCGATGCCGCTCCTCCGGAGATGACGTTGATGTGGACCCCTCGGGGGGCGTTGTCGATCTCCTCTGCGGCGTCTCGGTCTTCTTTGTGCCCGGTCGTGAACCGGGCTAGGTGCCCCAGACGGATGAGGCGCTCGATCTCGTCTGGAGCTGATGGCAATCTCCGGTGTGGTGCCCGTGGTCGCCGTGGAACAGGCAATGCCTGTCCCGCTTGCGGTTCTTCGACCTCATTGGCTCGGGCTGGCGGAGAAGTCCCGAGTCTTTGATGTCTTCATAGATCTCGTAGACTGGCGCGGTCAAGGGGGTGTACCGCTCGTACTTTCTCTTGCGCTCTCCTTCTCGATCGCGCTTCTTACCCGAGCCAGGGTTTGGCTCGGAGGTCCGCTTCTTGTCCCCCTCCCGACCCGAGCCGGTTGCGTCTCGGCAGGCGCTGAGTACTTCTTCGCACTCGGCGTGGCGCAGTGCCAGAGTCACTAGCTCGGCAAGGGTCGAGGGAGGGTGGAGGACAAGCTCGCGGCGGAGATTCTCGTCCCGGGTGCCCCCGGTCAGTGCGGTTGTGGCTGAGGCTACATCTAGGCGGGGGATCCTGAGGGCTTCCGATTTAAATCGGTGGACGTAAGCCCGGAGCCTCTCCCCTTGCGCCTGTTTGAGAGCCAGGAGCCCCGCTACTGACCTTGGGGGGGCGCTACCGGCGAAACTCTCCTTGAAGATTCGCCCGAATTGCCTGAAGTCTCGATGGACCCAGGGGCGAGGGCCCGGAACCATGCCTGAGCACCTTGGACCAGGGTGGCCGCGAAGGCTCGGCATTTGATGGGATCCGGCGTTCCATGCAGGGTCACCAGGGCGTCGAAGCTGTCGTAGTGGTCGGCTGGGTCGCCCTGGCCGTCGTAGAGCTTGAAGGTTGGAATGGAGGCTCTGGGAGAGACCTCTGCCTTCAAGATGTACTCGGAGAAAGGGGATTTCTCCTCGTCCTCCGGGAGAGAGGTCTTCTGCAGGGCGCGGAGGGCGCGCTCTTGCTCTGCGAACCGTCTCTCAAAATCTCGCAGCCGGAGGACAGCTCTGGCTGCAGGTCGCGCCGTGGGGCTGGGGGGGGCGTCGTGGCGATCTCCCGGGGCACTAGTGCCCGGGCGAGCGGCCTCGCCCCCTGCTTTCCTCTCCTCGGCGTGGAGGAAGCCTCTTGCTCCGCAGGCGGAGCATGCGAGGGTCCTCCGACGTCGTTGCGGAGGAGCTGTCGGCCGCGGAGGGTGAAGCGGCCTCCGGCGGTGTGCTGCGTCGCACTCCTTCGAGGGGGACTTCCTGACGGGGCGCGGGACCTTGCGTCCCTGGCCGCCTGGGCCCTCATGAGCTCCACGAGGACGTCCATCTTTTCGTTGAGGGCCTGGAAGGCGTTGGCGCCACCGTCGAGGGGTGCCCCTGTCTCCGCCGGGGGGGGTGGTGGCCTGTTGGTGGGGACGCTGGCGTTGGAGGGGGGGCTCTGCGAGACCCTAGAGGGGGCGCCTCCGCCGCCGCCACAGCCTTACCCTTCTCACCGGCGGATCTCCTCCCTGTGCTTCTTCTCACCATCTTGGCTCTTCGTGCGTTTCCCACAGACGGCGCCAGATGAAGAGGCGAGATCTCGCGCTTGGTCCTGAGCGGGCTGTGGATCACCAGAAGATGAATCTGCAAGAGAGGGAAACGTATCAGAGGGCCCAGGGGATCTCCCTGGGGGAAAACCCTCCGATGGCTAAGTCAGTAGAGCTATGGTGGAAGCGATAATGGGGGGAGGAGAGAGCTGATGCGCGAGAATCCTCTCCACCAGAGGGTGAAGCGAATCGTGCTCAGGAGCTTAGGGTGTGTGAATGCCTTTTTTCTCTTACCTTCTTCCGGAGGGTGTCCCTTGCTTAAATAGTGCGCCGCCTTCAGGAGTCCTGCAAGCTGAGGGGTTCCCGGCGGGAGTTACGTCTTTAACGGGGGCTTTCATGGCCTGATCGTGGGAACGTTATCCCCTTGGAGTCCGGCGGCTCCCCTGACTCTCCCGCTGGCGGGGGACTCTGAACGGCTGCACATGCGGATAATCAACCGGCCTTACCGAGCCTCGGGGATGCTAGCTCTTGTCCGAGCGATAGGCATGGCCCGGCGAAGGTGGGGTCGGATAGGTCGGCTAGAGCCTTCTCTCTCGGACGGGGAGAGGGCTTAGGCCGGACCTTCCTTGGGACCTGGCCGTTGTCTCGGGCCCTCCGAGCCTAGAAGGCCGCCGGGGAGAGTTAGTTCCTCGAGTCTTATTTATTGGGCTTTTCTTCCCTAAGTGGGCCCTGTGGGCTATCACTCGGGTGGGCTCGCCTAGTTGGACCTGTGGGTCTTGTTGGGCTGCCTTTGTGGTGGGCTGCGGAAATCCCCCTCTCCAGCACATTCTGAACTTTTCACAAAAATAATTTGTTATTTTCCTTTCATACTTCTCTCATTATCCGGAATAAAACCTAATCCTTCTTTCGTCACCTATTTCCAGTAGTTTATCCAGATTCTCTTTTCCCTTAACAAATTTAGACAGTGATTTATTCAAATCAGTAATTTCACATTTAAGTGAAGTGATCTGTGTTTCAGAGTTTGTTAGATCTTCTTCACAGGTGAGAATTTGTTTCTGCATGGCATCATTCAGATTTTTCAAAATTTGAATCTCATGCAGAAGTTTTTTTTTCTTTTTCATTATTAAATTTAATTTCAGCACATTTTTCTCGTTCAACAGTCATGCATCTTTCAATAGCAACAATGTTCAATACCATCAACTTCTTATTTTTGATCTTTCAACAGTTTATTTGCATCAATCAAATTAATCAATTTACGTGAAAGCTCCAATTTAAATGCGGAGTTGAGGTTAACTATGAAATATGCATAATTGCCTAATTTTATGCACATAAAATGGTATACATGCAATGAATTGTCATAAGAAATAGACACTTATCAATCGTCCCTTCCATCGCCGTCTGTTGGGAGATTCTATATTGAAAAAATAATAATAATAGATATACATGAATAAATAAAAATTATTATTTAAAAGATAAATAATTTATTTAATTTCACAAATTTAAATCAGAATGATATATATATATATATATATATATATATTGTTTATTGTTTATGTTATTTCTGAAAGGGGTAATTTTAACGCTGAACTCAAATCGGGCATCTAAATCGGATTCCGTCAGCTCTCACAAGTCACTCTAACCACCCAAATCATGTTGGAAAGATCTGCACATCCATCTGATCGATATTTTAAATTTTGGACCTCCAAACTCAAGTTTTTTAATTTAAAACTAAATATATTTAGAGATTACTGTTTTGAGCATCGAGCTTAAACTGGATATCTGATTTGGATTCCGTCAGCTCTCCCAAATTACTCTCGCCACTCAAATCACGTTGAAATGATCAGGTTGGTATTTCAAATTTTGAACTCCCAAACCCCAGTTATCTGATTTTCTTTAAACTAAGTTCTAAATTGGAAAATTTTAACCCCAAGTCCAAACTAGATATCCAAATTACCTTTCGTCAGCTCTCTCAAGTCATTCTCATCGCCTAGATCATACTGAAATGATCGGCACACCGATCAGATAGGTATTTTTGATTTTGGACCCTCGAACCCAAGTTCTTTAGGTTTAAACTAAGTACATTCGAAGATTACTATTTTGAGCATCGAGCCCAAACCGGATATCCGATTCGAATTCCGTCAGTTCTCCCAAGTCACTCTTACCACCCAGGTCGCGTTGGAATAATCAACATGTCGATCAGATAGGTATTTCAAATTTTGAACCCCTAAACCCTAGTTATCTGATTTGCTTTAAACTAAGTTCTAAATTAGATAATTTTAACCCCGTGTCCAAACTGGATATTCAAATTGGATTTCGTCAGCTTTCGCAAGTCATTCTCATTTCCTAGATCACGTTGAATGATCGGCACACCGATCCAGATAGGTATTTTAGATTTTGGACCCAGAACCCAAGTTCTTTAATTTTAACTAAGTACATTAGAGAATACTATTTTGAGCGTCGAGTCCAAACCGGATATCCGATTTAGATTCCATCAACTCTTCTAGTCACACTCATCACTCAGGTCACGTTGGAACAATATCATGTCGATCAGGCATGGGATTTTAATTTGGACCCCCGAACCCCAATTAATGATTTGTTTTAAATTGAAGTTAGTTCTGAATTGGGTATTTTAATGACGAGTCGAAACAGGGTATCCAATAGGATTCCATCAGCTATCCTAAGTCACTCTCACCACCCAGGTTGTGTTGGAATGATCGGCACACTGAACAGGACAAGTATTTGAAATTTTGGACCTCTGAATCCATGTTCTTGATTTTAAAATAGTGCATTCGGAGAATGTTATTTTGAGCAACGAACCCAAACGGATATCTGATTGAATTCCATCTACTCTCTCAAGTAACTCTCACACTCAGGTTGCTTTAGACCGAGTTAGTTTAGTTCAGGGTACTCATTCCACTATGAGCACCCGCACACGTACTTCTGTGTCACTACATGATGACTATAAGAATAGTATACCCAACATATGAATAAATATCATGTGTGTCAGTCTATTCGGATCTTCAATATCTCTTCTAAAAAATATCTTATAACTGGGAAAACATTTAGAACATGTGCATCGGGATGGTTGATCTCATTATCATAATCTCATTATGATCTCTTCAATCATATCACAAGTTCTACGACTTCATTATATTGAGATCATGAAGGCACATTAATGGAATGAAGAAACAACATTTTTTTATAAATAACAATGAGATATTATAGAAATGACACCATCACAAATCATGTGATTGGCTTGCAAGGCATATATTTCCATCACTTCTACTCGTAGCATCACGGCCTTGGGAGCTTTGCGCTTCAGTATCTTTCCTCACCATTCCTACATGCGACCATCCTCTCGCTTGGCTTTAGAGACGGTGTGGGCATAACTCATCTAAGGTCAAACAATAATACATGTAGTAGATGGTGGCGTCAGATCTGAGCACGATGCAACTGGGGTACCAACAGATTGCAACGCACTAGATCCTGCTAGGGTCTACACTAAAGAAATGGAAGAGGGCAGATGATGACTCGTAGGGGCCTCATGAGTGCTTTGAGCATGAACAAATGCAAACAGAGAGAAGCTCAAGGAAAACCAGTATCCGTACTTGCAACCATTTACTAGTGCGGTCACCTACACGATGATTATCTCTAGGCAAATCACATAGATCCCGCTACCTTCAATCTCCCTGCAAGAAGAAGAGGGCCCCTTGATTTCCTCCTTCCACCCCTCGCTGCCAACCTATGCACGGAAACCCTAGCTCATGCCATGTCGTAAACATGATGACCTAGGAAGGAAAAAGATATAAAAAAAAAATTAAAGAACTTGAGATCCAAATCCCCAAGAAGACCACAAACTGACACTAAAGCACAAGATGCCCCCTTGCCATCTCTTAAACACCACTGACGACCTTGATCTAGCGAGGACATAGGGGCGGGGACTGTCAAAATATACGGTGTTACATTCGTGACGAGGGAGAGGGCGAAGATGGCAGTAGTATTGCTCGACTCTCCCTCCATTGTTGTGTCCTTACTCTATTGGTATGAGGTAGAGTGCCCCACGGTGGGAGGAGGAAGAGAGGGAGGAGGGGGGGTAATAGTAGAGTTGGTAGGAGAGAGACCCGCATCTGCTGAGGGAGGACGGTGTATTGGTGGTGTCGACATCCATCGAGAAGGTGATCAAGGGTTGGAGCGGGGGGGCTTTCAAGAGGGGCAGAGAAGAAGCTCTGCCAATGGAGAAGTTGGTGCTAGTTCTAGTCTCCAACCTTGCCTCCCCTCCCTTCCTCCCCCACAAGTATGCTCAAGGGGCGGTGGCTCTCGCCATCCTCTAGGTCGTGGCCGAATTGAAGTCTACTATGGTCTCGAGAAGTTAGAAACTAAGTTTTTGATGATGGTGTTGGCTCTCCTCCTCAAACGAATCTTCTGAGGCTATGGCCTAGTGGTGATGATGGGAATGTGGGGGTGGGCTCCTCTGATGTTGAGGCTGCGGCCAGCGGGGCGAGGGGTGGTTAGTCTAGGGTTTGAGTGGAAATGGGGAAAACTACAATGGGAGGAGGAAGAGAGTTGTAAAAGGTAGTTTGGGAGAAATCAGGTGCTAAAAGGGTAAAAAGTGGAAAATGTTGAGCGCCAACTCCTAGTGCCATCAAGTTCGCCCGTAATTCCTACGCTTTCACTTTTATTTTTATGAAGCAACCTATCCTTGCACTTTGATAAAAGTCTCAAAATATCTAAGGCCTATTGCCACATTTACTTATGTAGGAATACTTAATTTTTTTTGAAGTTTCGTAGACAATCGTTAAAACAAGGTGGCCATAAACCTACACGAAAACAAATCATAGAGATAGTTAGCTTTGCAAATTTTAAATCTTACAAAAAATGATCTTAAACCCCTAGCCATAGGTAGTAAAATCCGTGACTATATGTATCGTTTGTTGTAGTAGGTATTAGATTATATACTATAAAGATGAGGGCATAGAGGTTATTTTATAAGATTTCAGGGGTATAGAAATAAATTCTCCTACTTAAAAGAACATTCAAATAATTATCCAACATTTATAAATTCTGGGAGGAAACAAAAAAAAGACAATTCTTTACCCTTGGGGACCACTGCCGGGATGGATGAGTCTTCGGATTCGCCAGCACACAGAGGGCACCGACTCAGGCGCAACTGTCGACGGATGACCCTTTGACAATCCAACGTTACCTCCTACGACATCGGCCATGACTCCATTAAGGGCGAACACGCCCCACGGGCGCCGTAAGATTCGCCAGAGAGCCGTCCAACTCCGGAGGAACAGACCCTCAACGGTAAACTCCCCCCGATCGTGGGGAGACGTTACTCCACGACTTGCGTCTTTCACTACAAGAAAAGGCGCTGTTAGCGACAGAAATTTCAGACGGAAGTATTTGAGTCTCAAAATCCGTCTGAATTTCAGACGAATATATTCCGTCTGCAATTCCATCTCTATTTCAGATAGATAATTATCTATCGCACTATCCGTCTCAATTTGAGACTTATATTCAGACGGAAACTACTCCGTCTGAAATTTATTAAAATTTCAGACAAAATATTATTCGTCTAAAATGCCGTCTAAAAAGTCACGAAATCCCCCGCCCAAATCGGTCCCTCCCCGCCACTCCCTGTCCCTCACTTTCCCCCACTCTCCCTTTCATATTCTCTTTCGTCCATCTCTCTACTGCCGTCGCCGTAGGAGCCATCGCCGCCACTACCGCTGTCGCCGTCCTCCCTGTCGCCGCCGACCGTGGTCATCCTCGTCGTCGCCGTCTTCGTCCTCGATCGTCGGCCGAAACTCGCCATCGCCGTCCTCACTTCGGCAGTTAAACCCTCTTGATTCCTCTCCCTCCCTCTCTCTCTGTAACACTCTCCCTCTCCCCCTCTTAGTCTCCCTCACTCCCTCTCCCTCTCCTGCTCCATCACTCCCTCTCACGCACACACTCGGCAGAGGAGGCACTCACCCGGCAGAGGAGGGGGCTGGCCGGGGGTGGTCGACCCCCTCCCTCTCCCTCTCCATCACTCCCTCTCACACACACACTCGCCAGACGGACACATTTCAGACATTATTTAAGACGAAAAAATTTTCGTGTCAAATTTCAGACAGTATTTGTGACTGATATTAATATGTCCGAAACTTGTATTTACAGACGGGATTTGACACGGAATTGATTCCGTGTGAAATTTAAGACGAAATTTGAGACAAATATTAATCTGTCTGAAATTTGTAACCAAAAATATGAGACGGCATCTTTCGTCCGAAATTCGTCCGAAATCCGTTACAAAACGGAGTACAGACGGAATTTCAGACGGATTTCAAACGGAAACTGATCGTCTGAAATCCCGCCTTTTCTGGTAGTGTTTCTCTGCTAAGGGATCGGCCCTTGCCGTCCATACGATCCCCTATAAAAGGGACTTTGACGGACAAGTAGACGACAGTGAACTCCACCAAAAAAATGCCTACTCAGCTCTAACAAGAGATGAGAGAAGCCACCCTGCCGCTAAGAGAAGAAGTCTTCACCACGCCGGCTACCCTCCGAGCTCCCTAACCGTCCAACGAGCACTCTCCGAACGTCCGCTAGTCACGACGAGAACTCCCCCGGAAGGCAGTTCGCCCTGATTAGGCTTGCCTCACCACTCTACAACTCACTCTCTCTCTCCCCTACTTCTCGCTTCTCCATCTCCTGAGCACTGACTTTAACTTCGGAGGGTTGTCTCCTGGGGTAACACCAGGGACTCCTTCTGAGACCTGTTGTTTTTGGTGTTTGCATGCTTCCGCGAGTGTCAGGCGATCTTTCCCGATAAATAAATAGAAAATTATGGCGCGAGAGTTAAAGATCAATTTTCTACCTCTATAGATTTTATTTTAAAAGATTTCAGGAGTATAGAAATTAATTCTCCTACTTAAAAGAACATTAAAATAATTATCCAACATTTATAAATGGTCGGAAAAAAGAAAAAAAAGACAGTTCTTTACCCTTGGGGACCACCGCCAAGAAATTGTTGCCCATAGACACCTCACGGTTGTGTTGCGCGTAGACTGCAAGAAGAGAGGTTGAATGGTGCGACGACCGTCTGTAAAGCAAGACTATGAATCGGACTAATAGTAGCGGAGGAGAACCAGCAGAGGTAACATCTGGGCCATCCCACTGCCTCGATGGGTAAATTCAGGCCCTCCTCTCCCTTTCTGTCTTGCCTCGTTCTCGTCCTCGCTGCCGGTCCCTTCCCTTCGTCCGCTACCTCCCCTGATCAGATAGATAGCCGGGGCACGTTGAGGGATGGGGAGACCCTCGTCTCTTCCGACGGTGGCTTCGAGCTCGGATTCTTCAGCCCTGGCAACTCCACGAAGAAATTCCTGTGCATACGCTGCACGAAGGGCCAAGAGAGGCACATCGTGTGGGTGGCCAACAGAGAGCATCCGCTCAACGACTCCACGGGCGTTCTGAAGTTTGGTGAAGACGGCAACCTTGTTGTTGCTCTCGGCGGGTCCGGGGGCGTCGTCTGGTCGACCAAGCTGACCCCGAACGGGAGCGCCGACGTCCGGGTGGCGCGGCTGCTGGACTCAGGCAACCTCGTTGTCGGGGAAGCCGGGGATGATCTCCCCAGTGGCGGTCTCTGGCAGAGTTTCGACGAACCAGGGGACACGATGCTCCCGGGGATGAGCCTCACGGTGAACAAGAGGACGGGCGCCACCCGGCACCTGAGGTCATGGAAGAGCACCGACGACCCATCTCTGGGGAACTACTCCTATGGGGTGGAGTTCGATAATCTCCCCCGCCTCCTGCTTCGGGACGGTTCTAATACGATAACCTACAGCGCGAGGTCCTGGAACGGGGTCCGGTTCACCGGCATCCCGCCGATGAACGCCAACGGCTTCTACAACACCACTGTCGTCTCCTCCGGTGACGTCGTCAGCTACACGGACTGGAGGATCAACAGCTCCATATTTATAAGTGGGCGGTTGGACCCGTCGGGCAGGATGGAACGCTTCGTGTGGAGGCCGGAGACGGGGGTATGGTCCAGGCTGTGGACGATGCCGGGGATCTGTGACCTGTTTGCCACATGCGGCTCCTTCGCCACATGCGCGCTGAACAGTTTCCCAAACTGCCGTTGCCTGCGAGGGTTCCACCCCAGATCGCAACAGGAGTGGTACGCGGGGAACGGCACCGGAGGGTGCGCGCGGACGACCACGCCGAACTGCGGCGGCGGGGACGACTTCCAGCCGGTGGTCGGCGTCAAGATGCCCGAGATCGACAATTCCAGTACCGTGGACATGGACTTGAGCTTGGACGAGTGCAAGGAGAAGTGCGCCAGGGACTGTTCTTGCACCGGCTACGCCCGCGCCGACGTCAGGGAAGGAGGGAGGGGTTGCATCACCTGGTCCGGCGGCCTGGTGGACGTGAGGGACTTCACCGTCAACATCCAAGATTTCTACCTCCGCGTCGCCGCCTCCGATGTAGGTACGCAAAAAGATCTACCCCAAACTTTTATTAATTACCATTTCGATATATTAATTTTAAACTAAGTGCATTTAGATAATACTATTTGGAGTGTCGAGCCCAAACCAGATATCTGATTTGGATTCCGTCTGCTCTCTCAAGTCACTCTCACCACCCAGGTTGCACTAGAACGAGTTAGTTCAGTTCAGTGTACTCATTCCACTAATGAGCACGCACACACGTACTTCAGTGTCACCACACTGGTGACTATAAGAATAGTGAGCACGGTAAATCTGATTTAACCCAAGAACGGCCCAGTTACGGCAGGCCCACGACAGATAGCTCTCAAGAGAGCGCGCCCAAGAGCTGGACATACAGGTGTGGCCCATTAAGAAGAGACCCAGCCCAAAATTGCATCAGATTCTACAAGGCGTAAGGGTTACGGCCCAAGCGCAGTTATCGCCGGAGGACATTTCGACGATCGACCGTTACCCCCGTGACGTCGGCCTTGCAGATCCCATAAAGGGCGAGCACGCGACGAGCGCTGTAAGACTCGCCCCGGGACCAGCCAACGCCGGGGTAATCGCCCTCCAACGAAAAAATTTTCGCTGCTATAGCGGAGAAGGTTTCTCTACTATGAACGCCCTCCCCATCGAGGGATGGGGCCCCTCGCTCTAGGACAACCCCTATAAAGAAAAGAACGACAGAGAAGATACATATGATAGATTCTTCTACTAAACCCTACATGACTACGCAAGAGAAAAGAGCTACTGATCCTATGGGACAACAAGAGGGGTGCAGTCGCGACCGACGCTGAAAGGTAAACTCTCCTCCGGCAACCTTACCACCCAGTGAGCACTCTCTGAGTGAGCACTAGGAGCGCCGAGCACTCGCACCGAGGATCTACACAACCCTTCAGCCCTCCACTGCGATCTCCTTCTCTCTCCCCATTCGCTCTTCTTCGTTCTTCATTAAACCGTTGTTGACTTAAGCATCGGAGGGTTGTCCCCTAGGGTAACACCCGGGACTCCTTCTGACGCCTTCCTGGCTTCTGGTGTTTGCAGGCTTCCACGGACGTGAGATGACTTTCACAACAAATAAATAGAGAAGGTGGTACGTGGCCTATGAAATATTATCATGCCCCTACAAATAGTAATACCCATCATATGAATAAATATCATGTGTGCCGGTCTATCCGGATCTTCAATATCCCTTCTAAAAATATCTTATGACTGGGAACATTTAGAATATGTGGATCTGGATGGTTGATCTCATTATCATAATCTCATTATGATCTAGTCATCATAGCACAAGTTCTACAACTTCATTATATTGAGATCATGAAGGCACATTAAATGGAATGAATAAATGTCATTATTATTATAAATAACAATGATATATTAAAAGAAATGACACCATCACAAATCATGCGATTGACTTGTAAAACATACATTTCCATCACCATTCACTCGCAGCATCACCGTCCTTGGAGCTTTGCCGCTTCAGTATCTTCCTCACCATTCCCGCATGTGACCATCCTCTCGCTTGCTTTTGAGATGGTGTGGGCATAACTCATCTAAGGTCGAACAATAATACATGCAGTAGATGGCGGCGTCAGATCTGAGCACGATGCAACTAGGGTACCATCAGATTACAATGCACCAGATCCTGCTAGGGTCTACACTGAAGGAATGGAAGGGGGCAGAGGATGAGTCGTAGGGGCCCCGTGAGTGCTTTGAGCGTGATCAAATGCAAACAGAGAGAAGCTCAAGGCAAACTAGTATGCGTACTTGCAACCTTTTACCAGTGCGGTCACCTACACGATGATTATCTCTAGGCAAATCACATAGATCCCGCTGCCTTTAGTCTCACTGCAAGAAGAAGAGGAGCCCCTGATTTCCTCCTTCCACCCCTCGCTGCCAACCTATGCACGGAAACCCTAGCTCATGCCATGTCTCAAACATGATGACCTAGCAAGGAAAAAGATAAAAGAGAAAATTAAAGAACTTGCGATCCAAATCCCCAGGAAGACCACAAACTGACACTAAAGCACTAGGATGCCTCCTTACCACCTCTTAAACACCACTGATGACCCTAATCTAGCGAGCACATAGGGGCAGGGATTGTCAAAATTTGGGGTGTTACCTTCTCCACGAGGGAGAGGGCAAAGATGGCAGTAGTATTGTTCGACTCACCCTCCATTGTTGTGTCCTTACTCGATTGGGATGAGGTAGAGTGCCCCACGGTGGGAGGAGGAAGAGAGGGAGGAGGGGGGCTAGCAATAGTGTTGGTAGGAGAGAGACTCGCATCTGCTGAGGGAGGATGGTGTACTGGTGGTGTCGATTGCCATCTAGAAGGTGATCAAGGGTTGGAGGGTGGGGGGGCCTTCAGGAGGGGCAGAGAAGAATTGAAGCTCTGCCAAAGGAGAAGTTGGCGCTAGTTCTAGTATCCAACCTTGTCTCTCCACCCTTCCTCCCCCACAAGTATGCTCGAGGGGTGGTGGCTCTCACCATCCTCTAGGGCGTGGCTGAAGTCTGCTATGGTCTCTAGAAGGTAGAAACTAAGTTTTTAATGATGGTGTTTGCTCTCCTCCTCAAACGAATACTTGATGAGGCTATGGCTCAGTGGTGATGAAATGGGAATGTGGGGGTGGGCTCCCCTGATATTGAGGCTGCGGCTAACGGAGCGAGGGGTGGTTAGGCTAGTGTTTGAGTGGAAATGGGAAAAACTACAATGGGAGGAGGAAGAGAGTTGTAAAAGGTCATGTTTGGGGAAATCAAGTGCTAAAAGGGGAAAAATGAAAAATGGTGAGCGCCAACTCTTGTTGCCATCAAGTTCGTCGGCAATTCCTACGCTTTCACGTTTGTTTTTATGAAGCAACTTATCCTTGCACTTTGTTAAAAGTCTAAATATATCTCAGGCCTATTGCCACATTTACTTATGTAGGAATACTTAGTTTTTTTTTGAAGTTTCGTAGACAAGGTGGCCATAAACCTACACAAAAATAAACCATAGGGATAGTTAGCTTTGCAAATTTTAAATCTTACGAAAAATGATCCTCACCCCTTAGCCATAGGTAGTGAAATCCGTGATTATAGGCCTAATTTGTTATAGTAGATATTGGAGTAAATACTACAAAGATAAGGCATAGAGGTTATTTGAAAAGATTTCAACAATATAGAAATAATTTTCTCTAAAAAATACACATGGATGTGCAAAAAAGTGTCACAATTATATGAAAAAAAATTCTCCTACTTAAAAGAACATTCAAATAATTATCCAAAATTTATAAATTCTTGGAAGAAATAAAAAAAGGCAATTCTTTACCCTTGGAGACCACTGTCACGAAATTGTTGTCCATAGACATCTCACGGTTGTGTTGTGCATAGGGTCCTTTTGATTAGGATTGTTCAAGTGGATTTTTTTTAAAATTTCCTATGTAGAACAAATGTCATGAGTATCATAAATTTTATATCTCAAAATCCATCCCGAAGTTGTATGAGAAGAGATTTTATAGATTATTTAACACCCCTCTATTTGTGTCTCTCTCTCTAAGTTTTAAAAAATTCACCCAGCATCACAGTCTAGATAATTTAAGATAAGTCTACCATTAGAAGGGTCATTTAAAATCCTTAAGGCCGTCTTTGTTTTTCTGTTAGGATAAGCAGTTCGACCTTAAAGGGTCGAACAAATCTTGTCGGCCCGAATAAGGGGAGTTGTGTATGAGTGCAGCAGGTGGGCCCCATGTATTTTCTCTTTCATCGATTTGTTAACCCATCCGACAATTCGGTTAAGAAACTGACCCTAAATAATCCCAACCAAAGGGCCCGTAAACGTAGAGGTGCAAGTCAACCATCAGAAGGTTCGTCTCCTAAACGCCGCTCACTTCTATAAAAAAAGACTATGAATCGGATTAATAGTAGCGCAGTAGAACAAGCAGAGGTAACATCCGGGCCATCCCACTGACTCGATGGGTAAATTCATGCCCTCCTCTCCCTTTCCGTCTTGCCTCGTGCTCCTCCTCGCAGCCGGTCCCTTCTCTTCCTCCGGTACCTCCCCTGATAACATAGACAGCCGGGGCACGTTGAGGGATGGCGAGACCCTCGTCTCCGCCGGCGGCGGCTTCGAGCTCGGGTTCTTCAGCCCTGGCGCCTCCACGAAGAAATTCCTGTGCATACGCTGCACGAAGGGCCAAGAGAGGCCCATCGTGTGGGTGGCCAACAGAGAGCATCCGCTCAACGACTCCACGGGCGTTCTGAAGTTTGGTGAAGGCGGCAACCTTGTTGTTGCTCTCGGCGGGTCCGGGGGCGTCGTCTGGTCGACCAAGCTGACCCCGAACGGGAGCGCCGACGTCCGGGTGGCGCGGCTGCTGGACTCAGGCAACCTCGTTGTCGGGGAAGCCGGGGATGATCTCCCCAGTGGCGGTCTCTGGCAGAGTTTCGACGAACCAGGGGACACGATGCTCCCGGGGATGAGCCTCACGGTGAACAAGAGGACGGGCGCCACCCGGCACCTGAGGTCATGGAAGAGCACCGACGACCCATCTCTGGGGAACTACTCCTATGGGGTGGAGTTCGATAATCTCCCCCGCCTCCTGCTTCGGGACGGTTCTAATACGATAACCTACAGCGCGGGGTCCTGGAACGGGGTCCGGTTCACCGGCATCCCGCCGATGAACGCCAACGGCTTCTACAACTCCACTGTCGTCTCCTACGGTGACGTCGTCAGCTACACGGACTGGATGATCGACAACTCCAGATTTATGAGGGGGCGGTTGGACCCGTCGGGCAGGATGGAACGGTTCGTGTGGAGGCAGGAGACGGGGGCATGGTCCAGGCTGTGGGCGGTGCCGGGGATGTGTGACCTGTTTGCCGCATGCGGCTCCTTCGCCACATGCGCGCTGAACATGTTCCGAGCTGCCGTTGCCTGCGAGGGTTCCACCCCAGATCGCCACAGGAGTGGTACGCGGGGAACGGCACCGGAGGGTGCGCGCGGACGACCTCGCCGAACTGCGGCAGCGGGGACGACTTCCTGCCGGTGGTGGGCGTCAAGCTGCCCGAGATCGACAATTCCAGTACCGTGGACATGGACTTGAGCTTGGACGAGTGCAAGGAGAAGTGCGCCAGGGACTGTTCTTGCACCGGCTACGCCCGCGCCGACGTCAGGGAAGGAGGGAGGGGTTGCATCACCTGGTCCGGCGGCCTGGTGGACGTGAGGGACTTCACCGTCAACATCCAAGATTTCTACCTCCGCGTCGCTGCCTCCGATGTAGGTACGCATAAAGATTTACCCCAAACTTTTATTAATTACCATTTCGATATATTAATTTTGTAAATTATACATCTAACCAAACAATCTTACGTTATCAAATAAAAATATCATCATCCTGCTTTGATCAAATAAACAACATATCATCCTCGACATGGAAAACATTAAATTATCTCGTGGCTAGTTTTCTTTCTTGGGTCAATGTTGACGGCATTCTAAGTTTGTACCAAAGCTAGTAACGTTTCTTGGAAGAAACCAATCAGATGAGCATCTACCTGTGATCAACGTGGACTGGTTCAATTTCTTCGGATATGTAATCCGTGGTAAATGTCACCGTTCCTTTTAACCTACCACATCCGACGAGGATGAGGAGGACTTCACTGCAAGAAAGGGCGATGTTTTCGATGAAAGTTTCTAATGCTTTCCAACGAATAGCGTCCGTTAGATATCTCTTGTCGAAAAGTTTTCGTCGTATCAAAAATTTGTTAGAAATTTTTGACGACTTCCGACGAATTGTAGAAACGACGGAGATTCCGTTCGAAAATGAAAATTTTAGACAGACATAAAATACCGGAGCAAAAATCAACGGAAATCACAGAAGAGACCCACGAAAGGGACTCTCATTCATGGGGAGCAAAGGGGCCGGAGCCCTACTCATACATTACAAAAGAAGTGCCCACGACAAGACTGTGGACGAAAAGAAATGAAAGGAAAAAAATAGCACAGGAAGGGGGAGGAACCGGCTGCAAAGGAAAGCCCCTAACTCTCTCTCCTATTACATCGAGCTCTCTTTCTCTCTTACTCTTGCTTCTTCTCGGTGATCGCCGGAGGGAGCTCACGCCGGGATGCCTCTTCTTCTCTTTCTCCTGTGTGGCTATTCTCCTGTCGGAGCCTCTCTCTCTTGACCTCTCTCTCTTTTCCTGTCCCTCTTTTTCTCTTCCTCTTTTTCTCTTCCTCTTTTCCGTTGAAGCCGAGGCTCTTTTATACCTCCAACAGTCGAAGCTCTCAAGCCCGGCCGTTGAAGGCGGGAAGTGGCCTTGTGATGATGGCGTTTGACCTGCCCCGTCCTCGATCGTCAAGGGGGGGTAGCTCACGTGGCCCAATGGACGGTTGCCACCTCAGACGGCTCACTGCGCGCCAAGGAAGCGTAGGGCATGGGTTGCACGTCGTCTTACCGTTGAAAAGCTTCACACTGTGCCGCTGGCAGGCTGAGCAAGCGTGCCGCTGGAGCCTCTGAGGGCGCGCCGCTGGAGAGCTTCAAATGGGCGTGCCGCTGGGGAGCCAAAAAGGCTTGCCGCTGAAGCGTCTGGAGGCTGTACCGCTGAAGGACTTCAGGCGTATCGCTGAAGACCCCTTTGGGGTGCACCGCTGAACCCAAACGGGGTGTGCCGTTGAATAGCCCAGTGGGCGTGCCGCTGAAGACCCCCCCAGGGGGTGTGCCGTTGAAGGCCCCCTGGGGCGTGCCGTTGAAGGCCCCCAGGGGGTGTACCGCTGAAGGCCCATTGGGGCCGTACAGCTGAACAGCCCAGTGGGGGCTGTGCCGCTGAAGGGCCCATTGGGCCGTGCCGCTGGGGGGCCAGATGGGCAATGTTGAGCCCACTGTGAGCACGAGCTGCGGCCCGTTTGATTTTCTTTGGGGCCCACGGGCTGCGGGGCCTCTTGTGCTTGATTTTCCCCGGGGCTTCTTCACTCGGCGCCGTTGTTGATGCGAGACCGAGCAGGATATCCAGGTATGCATTTTTTGGGTGTCCACAGCCGGCGCACCCCGTCGGCCCCCAGCGGCACACCCCAACTGTGCCCAGCGGCACACCCTAGCCGTGCCCCAGCGGTACGCCCCAGCCCAACCCCAACGGCACACCTTTGGCCTGCCTCTACCTGGCACACCTGGCCCTCTCCCTGCCAGTCAGGGTATCCTCAGGTTGCATTAGCCCCGTGTTTCCTCTCTGTCGTCCCCTCCGAGTTTTCCGAGGTTTTATTAAGGTGTTGCCGCTCTCGGGCGCCCACCTCCAGTTGTCGGGTTCCTCCACTCCATGTGGACGCGTTCCCTGTATCTCCCTTACGCTCGGGTCAAGGGGAGATGCTGTCGAATTTTTGTTAGAAACGATAACACATTAAAAAGATAAAAGGAAGCAACAAACAAATAAAAGATAACAATGGTAAAACGCTTTAATCAAGACAAGGGAACCGCAATTAACTCAAAGAGAGCCGAACCGAACAACAACTAATCAACTTAAACATCCCTCTCGCGAGAGAAGGAATGAAAGTTAATCAAGAGGAAGAGAGAAGAAGCCCATGCAAACTTAACAAAATCAAGAGAGAAAAGAAAAGAGAAGAGATATAAGAGCGGAAGAGAAGTGGGCTCCCCATGCCCTTCGCCGGCACGCCCCTTCAGCCGCCTTCGTCGGTACACCCTCTAGCCACCCTTGGCCGGCATGCCCTCCGCCGGCGCGCCCTTCATGGCCCCTCGCCGACACACCTTGCCAGGCCCCTCGCCGGTACACCCTGTAGTCGCCCTCCGCCGGCACGCCCCAGCCTAGCTTCCCCGGCACGCTCCTTCCCCGGTACACCCCTTTGTGCCCCTTGGCGATACACTCGCCACGCCCTTCGCCGGTACACCCTGCAGCACCCTCCGCCGGCACGCTTCCTCTTCCTTCCCCGGCGCGCTTCCATGGCCTTCACCGGTACGCGCTTCCAGCCCCCTCGCTGGCACACCCGCTTGGCCCTTCACCGACACGCCCCCGATACCCTTCGCCGGCACGCTCAACGCACCCCTCGCCGGCACGCCCGGTTGCCCTCGCCGGCACACCCATCACGGCCCCTGCGCCTCTTCGCCAGTACGCCCTTTTTGGCCCTCCAGCGGCCCACTCTCTCCCCAGAAGATATATATAATATAATAATAATAATAATAATAAATTAATACAAACTATGATGAGTAAATAAATCTCAATATATATATAAAATAAACAAAAAAATGTGATATAGTAATAATAATGGTTTAAAAAGGGGGAAAATATAACAATAATAATAAACAAAATAGAGAAATCATTCAGAATAAATACATAAAAAGGAGATAAGCAATATATATATATATATATATATATATGTATAATTTAAAATCCAGATAAAAATGGTAAAATCTACACCGCAGCCCCGTCTCCCCTGCGACCCCGGTGCAGAAGGAACAACAATGCCGCCCTTGCGGGCTGGGCCCGAGTCTTGGGAATTATCCCGAAATGGCCATGACCCGACCTCGCCTCGGGCTGACATTCCGAATAAACCGGACTCATTTCTCCGGCCGATCCCTTCCGAGCCGCTACTAAATTGCCGCACATTCGACAGACATTTGAATGGGTTCACCTCGATTTCCGCCACGTTTCTATTACGGACCTGCGTCCGAACGTGAAAAGGCCCGTGAGCGACCAACATGGCCGACGACTCTCGCCCCGATATGGTCGTGAGCCGGCATTGTTCCGGGCCGATAGCCCGTTAAATCGGATTCATTCTAATGGGATTCGCTCCCGCTCTTTCATTGAAATTACCGTAAACTCGGCATACATTTGTACGGGGTCGTTTCCACCCATGTCGCACTTTCAATATGGGCCCTCGCCCGAACATGAAAAGGTCCACAAGTGACCGACAGAATCAGAATAGAACGAGATGGCTCTCGCCACCCCTGGACTCCTTCCATGGGAATATCAATAAGACCTCCGTGGGCCACACTTAGACCTCGGGCCTATCCCGATCATGGTCATCATCTGGCTCATATCCTCGGTCTACAGCCCGCTCTTTTCGAACACATTTTCGGTTCTAGAGTCTAGTCTCGGGACTCTCCCCCGTTGCCCTCCAGCACCGGAAATATTAATGATGCCCGCGCAAGTCTCGTTCGGACCACGGGAGGCGTCCCCGGTATGGTCCTGACTCGATCTCCCACCGGGCCAATAGATTCACTAGTTTCCGACTACAATAACCAAGATTCAACCGAATATTTTCAGTCTCCGGAATAATAAACTTGTCGTATCCCGGCATGCATATGTTCCAGGTCCTCCCACGACGATTACAATATTCTCAAGCCGGACTCCCGTCCGAATATTAAATGGTCTCCCGAATGACCGACATGTTTCGAACGCCCGCTCTCTCCGGACACAGGGCTTTTCAGCCGATTCAAGGGATATTCCCTCGTCGCCCCTTGGCACCGGAAATATTAATGACGCTCATGCAAGTCTTGTTTCGACCGCGGGGGGCTCACCGCAGTATGGTCGCAGCTTACTCTTGCACCGGGCGAACAGATTTACCGGTTTCCGACCGCTCTAACCGAAGTTTAGCCAAACGTTTTTCCGTTCTTCTGAACAGTAAATTGTCATATCCTGGCATACATATGCTCCGGTCTTTCCCGCGACGATCGCGCTTTTCCCGAGACGGACACTCGTCCGAACATTAAATGGTCAGCACATGACCGACATGATCTCGAATGGTTTTCTTCCCGCCTTCGTGCGAGGATTTCAATACCTCCTAATAGACCTTTCATACAATTAATTTCTTGGCAATGAGGCCCTGAATCCCAGCGATTAATCAAGGGTGTTCCCTCGTACGGGGGATGTAAATGACGCCGTGACCTTTATGGCGCGGCGGGTTTTGGTCCCGACACGAACCACACAATCGTCTGACCGAGTCAGATCGAGCGTACCATGGACTCTTCGGAGCCCGAATAAATTGTTACTTTGTGACTGGCACACCCACGCACTTGATAGACGAACCAACCATTCCCGAACAGACGAGCATAATAGACGAACGAAAATTGCGTCCACACCTACTTAAAAGAACATTCAAATAATTATCCAACATTTATAAATGGTCAGAAGAAAGAAAAAAAAAAGGCAGTTCTTTACCCTTGGGGACCACCGCAAAGAAATTGTTGCCCATAGACACCTCACGGTTGTGTTGCGCGTAGACTGCAGAAGAGAGGTTGAATGGTGCGACGACCGTCTGTAAAGCAAGACTATGAATCGGACTAATAGTAGCGGAGGAGAACCAGCAGAGGTAACATCTGGGCCATCCCACTGCCTCGATGGGTAAATTCAGGCCCTCCTCTCCCTTTCTGTCTTGCCTCGTTCTCGTCCTCGTCCTCGCTGCCGGTCCCTTCCCTTCGTCCGCTACCTCCCCTGATCAGATAGATAGCCGGGGCACGTTGAGGGATGGGGAGACCCTCGTCTCTTCCGACGGTGGCTTCGAGCTCGGATTCTTCAGCCCTGGCAACTCCACGAAGAAATTCCTGTGCATACGCTGCACGAAGGGCCAAGAGAGGCACATCGTGTGGGTGGCCAACAGAGAGCATCCGCTCAACGACTCCACGGGCGTTCTGAAGTTTGGTGAAGACGGCAACCTTGTTGTTGCTCTCGGCGGGTCCGGGGGCGTCGTCTGGTCGACCAAGCTGACCCCCAACGCGAGCGCCGACGTCCGGGTGGCGCGGCTGCTGGACTCAGGCAACCTCGTTGTCGGGGAAGCCGGGGATGATCTCCCCAGTGGCGGTCTCTGGCAGAGTTTCGACGAACCAGGGGGACACGATGCTCCCGGGGATGAGCCTCACGGTGAACAAGAGGACGGGCGCCACCCGGCACCTGAGGTCATGGAAGAGCACCGACGACCCATCTCCGGGGAACTACTCCTATGGGGTGGAGTTCGATAATCTCCCCCGCCTCCTGCTTCGGGACGGTTCTAATACGATAACCTACAGCGCGGGGTCCTGGAACGGGGTCCGGTTCACCGGCATCCCGCCGATGAACGCCAACGGCTTCTACAACACCACTGTCGTCTCCTCCGGTGACGTCGTCAGCTACACGGACTGGAGGATCAACAGCTCCATATTTATAAGGGGGCGGTTGGACCCGTCGGGCAGGATGGAACGCTTCGTGTGGAGGCCGGAGACGGGGTATGGTCCAGGCTGTGGACGATGCCGGGGATCTGTGACCTGTTTGCCACATGCGGCTCCTTCGCCACATGCGCGCTGAACAGTTCCCAAACTGCCGTTGCCTGCGAGGGTTCCACCCCAGATCGCCACAGGAGTGGTACGCGGGGAACGGCACCGGAGGGTGCGCGCGGACGACCACGCCGAACTGCGGCGGCGGGGACGACTTCCTGCCGGTGGTGGGCGTCAAGCTGCCCGAGATCGACAATTCCAGTACTGTGGACATGGACTTGAGCTTGGACGAGTGCAAGGAGAAGTGCGCCAGGGACTGTTCTTGCACCGGCTACGCCCGCGCCGACGTCAGGGAAGGAGGGAGGGGTTGCATCACCTGGTCCGGCGGCCTGGTGGACGTGAGGGACTTCACCGTCAACATCCAAGATTTCTACCTCCGCGTCGCCGCCTCCGATGTAGGTACGCATAAAGATTTACCCCAAACTTTTATTAATTACCATTTCGATATATTAATTTTGTAAATTATACATCTAACCAAACAATCATACGTTATCAAAGATAAATATCATCATCCTGCTTTGGTCAAATAAACAACATATCATCCTCGACACGGAAAACATTAAAATACCTCGTGGCTAGTTTTCTTTCTTGGGTCAATGTTGACGGCATTCTAAGTTTGGACCAAAGCTAGTAACGTTTCTTGGAAGAAACCAATCAAATGAGCATCTACCTGTCATCAACGTGGACTGGTTCAATTTCTTACAACGATAGCTTATTTTTTTTTCTCTTCCTCATTTCAATATTGATTGCGAACTCCAGTAAGTTTGGAGCATTTGCAGAGTGAAAGGAATGGCCTTCCCTTTCCCCAACCTCATTCTCTTCTGCCTTTTCTTCTACTCAATGCATCTGCCGTAGAAGAGGAGCTGCTCCATAGCTGCTTCCCTTCTGTGGACATCATCATCTATGTCATCTTAAAGAGCCTGCAAGGCCCTTCATCCATCTTTCTTCGGATATGTAATCCTGGTAAATTCACCGTTCCTTTAACCTACCACATCCGACGAGGATGAGGACTCACTACAAGAATGGGCGATGTTTCGACGAAAGTTTCTAATGCTTTCCAACGAATAGCGTCCATAAGACATCTCTTGTCGAAAATTTTCGTCATATCAAAAATTTGTTAGAAATTTTTGACGACTTCCGACGAATTTTAGAAACGACGGAGATTCCGTTCGAAAATGGAAATTTTCGACAGACATAAAATATGTCGAAACTTTTCGACGAATTTTAAATGATATCCAAATTGGATTTCGTCAGTGCTCTCAAGTCATTCTCATCACCTAGATCATGTTGGAATGATCGGCACACCGATCAGATAGGTATTTTAGATTTTGAACCTTCGAGCCCAAGTTCTTTAATTTTAAACTAAGTACATTCAGAGAATACTATTTTGAGCGTCGAGTCCAAACCGGATATCTGATTTGGATTCCGTCAGCTCTCCCAAGTCACTCTCACTACCCAGGTCACATTGGAACAATCGACATGTCAATCAGGCGGTTATTTTAAATTTTAGATCCCCAAACCCCAATTAAACTGATTTGTTTTAAACTAAGTTAGTTCTGAATTGGGTATTTTTACGATGAGTCAAACTGCTCTCCTAAGTCACTATCACCACCTAGATCACGTTGGAATGATCGGCACACCGATCAGACAAGTATTTTAAATTTTGGACCTCCGAATCTCTGTTCTTTAATTTTAAACTAAGTGCATTTAGATAATGTAATTTGGAGTGTCGAGCCCAAACCAGACATCTGATTTGAATTCCGTCTGCTCTCTCAAGTCACTCTCACCACCCAGGTTGCGCTAGAACGAGTTAGTTCAGTTCAGTGTACTCATTCCACTAATGAGCACGCACACACGTACTTCAGTGTCACCACACTGGTGACTATAAGAATAGTGAGCACGGTAAATCTGATTTAACCCAAGAACGGCCCAGTAACAGCAGGCCCATGACAGATAGCTCTCAAGAGAGCGCGTCCAAGAGCTGGACATACAGGTGTGGCCCACTAAGAAGAGACCCAGCCCAAAGAGCATCAGATTCTACAAGGCATAAGGGTTACGGCCCAAGCACAGTTATCGCCGGAGGACATTTCGACGACTGACCGTTACCCCCGTGACGTCGACCTTGCAGACCCTATAAAGGGCGAGCACGCCCCACGACTGCCGTAAGACTCGCCCCGGGACCAGCCAACGCCGGGGTAATCGCCCTGCAATGAAAAATTTTCGCTGCTACAGCGGAGAAGGTTACTCTACTATGAACACCCTCCCCATCGAGGGATGGGGCCCCTCGCTCTAGGACAACCCCTATAAAGAAAAGAACGACAAAGAAGATACATACGGTAGATTCTTCTACTAAACCCTACACGACTATGCAAGAGAAAAGAGCTACTGATCCTATGGGACAACAAGAGGGGAGCAGTCGCGACCGACGCTGAAAGGTAAACTCTCCTCCGGCGATCTTACCACCCATCGAGCACTCGTCCGAGTGAGCACTGGGAGCGGCGAGCACTCGCACCGAGGATCTACACGATCCTTCAGCCCTCCAATGTGATCTCCTTTTCTCTCCCCAATCGCTCTTCTCCGTTCTTCATTAAACTGTTGTTGACTTAAGCATCGGAGGGTTGTCCCCTAGGGTAACACCCGGGACTCCTTCTGACGCCTTCCTGGCTTCTGGTGTTTGCAGGCTTCCACGGACGTGAGACGACTTTCCCAACAAATAAATAGAGAAGGTGGTACGTGGCCTATGAACTATTTTCCTGCCTCTACAAATAGTAATACCCATCATATGAATAAATATCATGTGTGCCAGTTCTATCCGGATCTTCAATATCCCTTCTAAAAATATCTTATGACTGGGAACATTTAGAATATGTGGATCTGGATGGTTGATCTCATTATCATAATCTCATTATGATCTAGTCATCATAGCACAAGTTCTACGACTTCATTATATTCAGATCATGAAGGCACATTAATGGAATGAATAATGTCATTATTATTATAAATAACAATGATATATTAAAAGAAATGACACCATCACAAATCATGTGATTGACTTGTAGGACATACAGTTCCATCACCATTCACTCGCAACATCACCGGCCTTGGAGCTTTGCCACTTCAGTATCTTCCTCACCATTCCCGCATGCGACCATCCTCTCGCTTGCTTTTGAGATGGTGTGGGCATAACTCATCTAGTCGAACAATAATACATGCAGTAGATGGCGGCGTCAGATCTGAGCACGATGCAACTAGGGTACCAGCAGATTGCAATGCACCAGATCCTGCTAGGGTCTACACTAAAGGAATGGAAGGGGGCAAAGGATGAGTCGTAGGGGCCCCGTGAGTGCTTTGAGCGTGATCAAATGCAAACAGAGAGAAGCTCAAGGCAAACTAGTATGCGTACTTGCAACATTTTAACAGTGCGGCACCTACACGATGATTATCTCTAGGCAAATCACATAGATCCCGCTGCCTTCAGTCTCCCTGCAGAAGAAGAGGACCCCCTGATTTCCTCCTTCCACCCCTCGCTGCCAACCTATGCACGGAAACCCTAGCTCATGCCATGTCTCAAACATGATGACCTAGCAAGGAAAAAGATAAAAGAAAAAATTAAAGAACTCAAGATCCAAATCCCCAGAAGGCCACAAACGGACACTAAAGCACCAGGATGACTCCTTACCACCTCTTAAACACCACTGACGACCCTGATCTAGTGAGCACATAGGGGCAGGGATTGTCAAAATTTGGGGTGTTACCTTCTCCCGAGGGAGAGAGCAAAGACGGCAGTAGTATTGTTCGACTCTCCCTCCATTGTTGTGTCCTTACTCGATTGGGATGAGGTAGAGTGCCCCACGGTGGGAGGAGGAAGAGAGGGAGGAGGGGGGCTAGCAATAATGTAGGTAGGAGAGAGACCCGCATCTGCTGAGGGAGGACGGTGTATGTAATGCCTCGGGTTTTTCGGATCCCTCGTTCGTGGGTCCCGGATCTGGTTTCTCGAAATGTCCGACTCCGTTGTGTCCAAAATTTCGTTTCGGACATCTTTCGTGTTCGGATCGGCGCGATCCGGAGTCGTTTCGGAGGCCCAGAGGCGTTCCGCGACTTTTTCCGCGTGTGTTTTCCGATTCCCGGCATGGGTTTCGACTTTCCCTTTCGGAACCCTCGTTGCGGGTGAACCGGGCCGTTCACCTAGGAGAGTGTGGTACCGTTGCGATCCGTGCGTTCCGAGGACCGCGAGGGTGTGATTTTCTATTTTTCGGGATTTTTTCTGATTTTTCGGATTTTCCTATATATAACCCCCACCCTCTCTCTCCCCTCTCATTTCTCACTCTCACCCTCTCTCTCTTCTCCCACGCTCTCCTCTCACTCTCTTCTCTCCGGCAGCCGACGGACCGAGGCGGGGGCGATGCGGGCGAGGAGGACGGCGAGGATGGGTCGAGGCTCGAGGCTCGAGGGCGTGGTGAATCTCGGCCGTGAGTTCGTGGAGCCGCGAGGCTTCAGCGGCGTTTTCTTCGTGGATCAGCATCCACGGTGCGCGAAATCTTCGGTGGACGTAGGGTGATGGACCCCCAGCTCGTGCACTTCCTTTCCCGCAAGTTTCGTAGGCTACGGTGAGCCGAGCGGGCCAAACGGGGTGATTTGGGCAAAATCCATGTTTTAGGGCTTGTGGGCCGATCTCCCGTTTCTTTGCGTTTTAGGCCGATCCGAGGCCATAGATGCATGCTAGGGACTACTGGGGAGCTTCCCCTATGTTTTCCCCTTCATCCGTGGATGATTGGGGCGTGGCGTGGATTTTTGGGTATTTTCCTGCCGTTCACGGTTTTCTGAAATGATCGCGGTCTACCAGTAACCGCGTTCACTGGTCGCGGTCGTGGGCGAACCGCCTTCATCCTTGTGTTTGGTCGAGGAGGGCTTCGAGCGTCGCGGTCGTGCGATAGACCGCTTTGGTCTAGTCGCGGTCATGGGATGACCGCCACTATCTGGTTGCGGTCCTCAGGCGACCGCTACCAGTGGGGTTGCGCGTGGCTAGTTGCGGTCGTGAGGTGACCGTGACAGCATGGTCGCGGTCTCCGGTCGACCGCTACCATCTGGTCGCGGTCCCCGGTCGACCACTATCTGGTCGCGGTCACCAGGTGACCACTACCACGTTCTGGTTCCTGTTTGCGCCGTTTTGACCTCCGGTCAACCCAGTTGTGACCCAGTGGTTGACTTTAGGTCTCGTGAGTGTCTCGGACACCCCGTGGAGTTCCGTGACCGTGTCTTTGGGTGTCCGGAGGTTGTCCCACTTACCTCGTTTTGCGTGCCGTGAGCTTAAGGGTCCAGGTGACCTTTTAGCGCTCCGATTGTGTTGTTTTGGTCTCCGGTCGACCCGGTTGTGACCCAGTGGTCGACCTCCGGCCTTGTGAGTATCCTGGACACCCCATGGTTTCTGTGTCTGTGTTTTTGGGGTGTCGGGAGGGACCGTGTTGCCTCGATTAGCGTGCCCATAGGTGTGGTGGGTCCGGGTGAGCCCACGTGTTCCGGCTTTCGTGTTACACATGATCGAGTCACCGTGCATCGGTGGGTGTGCGGTGGGGTCTCCCCGCATGTCGTGGGTTTTCTTTGGAAGGAGGCTCCCATGTGGGCCATGTGCTTGGCCTTGGACTCCGAGTCCAGTTATCCGGCCTGGGGCTGGAGGTTTCCCGCTTGCTTCAAGATGGGAAATCGACATGGCGACTTGTGTGTAGCCCTGGGAATCGTGCTTCTGTGTTTTTCCCGTGTGGCCCGTGTGGGTGGCCTTAGTCCTTTGCATTCCCTTTCCGAGGGAGTGGTCTTGACGGCTCGTGAGCTGTCTTGGTACTCGTGCTACCGTGGTTTTAGACCTAGAGATTGGACTTGAGAGTCTACTCCTTCAGTGACCCTCCTCTAGTCGTAGCCCACCAGTACGAGGTGCTGGTCTCACCTGGGAGTGGTGTACATGCATTCACCTTTGAGACGGTTTGTGGACCGGTTACGGTAGGCCCCTCGTCGGTAGCCAGAGTCCCGGCTACGGGGAAAACCGGTCAGAGGACCAGACCTAGTGACGCAAGGTCTGTGTGTGCACACGTGGTTGGGGGCGGTTGGACCCACGTCGACGGGCGTGACCCCAGCTAGTTACTTGTTTGTGGTTACTTGTACGGTGTTCGCGCCTCGGGTAGGACCTACCACGTCAGGCGGTTCACCTGCGGTGCGGTGTAAGACGTCAGGGGACGCTACCGGCTGTGCTTCTAGTGGGTGGTACTCCTGTCAAGTACGGAGTGACAGACTGTCAGTTTCCGTGACTTTGACCGTCGGGTTTTCGGTCGTGTTGACCGTTGAGTTTCGGTTGGTTCACCGTGACGCGTGTGTTGGTTTTCGCGTCATGAGATTTGTGCTAGTGGTTTACCGAGGTTGCGTCTTGTTGTGCGGTACCCGCGATCGGATGGTCGGGGTTGCACCTTGGACAACGTGTCCAGGTCGGCTCTGTCCGAGGGACAGGCCTTTACGCGTGATTGCCGTGTGTTCTTACTTCGGTAGGTGGTACTAGCGTGGTTCGGTAGCTTCGACTGCGTGATCGAGGTCTGCTTTCTGGCAGTAGGAGTAGCTGTAGTGCCGAGTTTTGACCGGCCACCGGTTTGCTGTTCCTGCTGTAGTTGTAGCTCTCCTTTCCGCTACCGCCGTTGTTTCCGGTTGGGGTTCCGTGGGATCCCTGCTGAGTCTCTGTTTTGGAGACTCATTCCCTACTTTTCAGGTGTAGCGGTTCTTCCTCGTGGTTCGAGAGCGCGGAGCGGAGGTTCTCAGTTGCCAGCTTGCCGGGCCGAGTGTTCACTTGGCATGTGGTACGCTTTACTGCTTTAGACGGTACTTTCTGTTGGACTGGACTCTGTTGTAGTTGTTTATTTATTTCTGTTAATTGTTGATTTGTCCTGCTTTATTTCCTATTTCTTTGTGCCTCCACAATCCTTTTAGCCCTTCCGAGCCCTCCGGCTCGTGGGCGGCGGTGCGAGTCTCGGGTTATCGGGCCTTCCCGGTAATCGGATTCTCGGGTCGTTACAGTATACTGGTGGTGTCGACAGCCATCTAGAAGGTGATCAAGGGTTGGAGGGTGGGGGGACCTTTAGGAGGGGCAGAGAAGAATTGAAGCTCTGCCAATGAGAAGTTGGTGCTAGTTCTAGTCTCCAAACCTTGTCTCTCCACCCTTCCTCCCCCACAAGTATGCTCGAAGGGTGGTGGCTCTCACCATCCTCTAGGGTGTGGCTGAAGTCTGCTATGGTCCCGAGAAGGTAGAAAACTAAGTTTTTTAATGATGGTGTTTGCTCTCGTCTCAAACGAATATTTATGAGGCTATGGCTCAGTGGTGATGATGGGAATGTGGGGGTGGGCTCCCCTGATATTGAGGCTGCGGCCAGCGGAGTGGGGGGTGGTTAGGCTAGTGTTTGAGTGGAAATGGGGAAAACTACAATGGGAGGAGGAGAGAGTTGTAAAAGGTCATGTTTGGGGAAATCATGTGCTAAAAGGGGAAAAATGAAAAATGGTGAGCGCCACTCTTGTTGCCATCAAGTTCGTCGGTAATTCCTACACTTTCACGTTTGTTTTTATGAAGCAACTTATCCTTGACTTTGTTAAAAGTCTAAAAATATCTAAGGCCTATTGCCACATTTACTTATGTAGGAATACTTAATTTTTTTTGAAGTTTCGTAGACAAGGTGGGCCATAAACCTACACAAAACTAAACCATAGGGATAGTTAGCTTTGCAAATTTTAAATCTTATGAAAAATGATCCTCACCCCTTAGCCATAGGTAGTGAAATCCGTGTGAAGAGGCGTGATCTCGCGCTGGTCTTGAGCGGGTAGTGGATCACCGCATAGTGAACTGCAAGAAAGGGAAACGGATCAAGGGGCCCAGGGATGAGTCCCTAGCGGAAACCCTCTGATGCTTAAGTCAGTAAAGCTATGGTGGGAGTAATATAAGGAGGAAGTGGCTTCTGCGCGAGATCCCTTTCCACCAAAAGGGTGAAGTAGTTCCTGCTCAGGAGTTTTGAGCGTGTGATTGCCCTTACCTTTCGCCGGAGGGTATCTCTGGGTTAAATAGTGCGCCGTCTGCTAAAGTCCTGTAAGTCGAGGGGTTTCAGATGGGGGTTACGTCTTCGACATGGGCTTTTATTACCTTATCGTGGGAGCGTTATCACCTTGGGGAGCTAGAGTCCCTCACCTTTATAAATTCCTGCCCACAGAGGACTCTTAACGGCTGCATGGATAAGCAATCGTCGGCCGTTCCGAGCTCAGAGAGGCCAGCCCTATCCGGGCGGTAGGCTTAGCTCGGATGAAGATGGGTCGGATCGGTCGGCATGCGCTTTCTTCTCCCGGGCGGAGGGAAGGCTCGGGCATGGACCTTCCCTGTGACCTGACCGACACTCGGGCCTTCCGAGCCTAGAGGCCGCCTGGGAAGGTAGTATCATCGAGCGAAACTTTTATTGGGCTTTCTCGCCTAAGTGGGCCCCAGGGGGCTGTCACTTGGCTGAGCTGAGCCTTGTTGGGCCCTGAGGGGTCTAGTTCGACTGCTCTTAATTTGGCTACAGAAATCCCCCTCTCCACCGTGATTATAAGCCTAATTTGTTGTAGTAGATATTGGAGTAAATACTACAAAGATAAGGGCATAGAGGTTATTTGAAAAGATTTCAAGAAATAGAAATAATTTTCTCGAAAAAATAGACATGATGTGCAAAAAGTATCACAATTATATGAAAAAATTCTCCTACTTAAAAGAACATTCTAATAATTATCCAAAAATTATAAATTCTTGGAAGAAATAAAAAGGGCAATTCTTTACCCTCGGAGACCCACTGTCAGGAAATTGTTGTCCATAGACATCTCAGGTTGTGTTGTGCATAGGGTCCCTTTTGGTTAGGATTGTTCAGGTAGATTTTTTTAAAGAAATTCCTGTGTTAGAACAAATGTCAGAGTATCATAAAATTTTACATCTCGAAATTCACCTCAAAGTTTTATGAGAAGAGATTTTGTAGATTATTTAACGTCCCTCCTTTTACGTATTTCTCTCTAAATTTTAAAAAATTCAGCCAGCATAACAGTCCAGATAATTTGAGATAAGTCAACCATCCGAAGGGTTACTTAAAATCCTTAAATAATTCCAACCAAAGGGCCCGTAAACGTAGAGTAGCAAGTCAACCATCAGAAGGTTCGTCTCCTAAACGCCGCTCACTTCTATAAAAAAAGACTATGAATCGGATTAATAGTAGCGCAGTAGAACAAGCAGAGGTAACATCCGGGCCATCCCACTGCCTCGATGGGTAAATTCATGCCCTCCTCTCCCTTTCTGTCTTGCCTCGTTCTCGTCCTCGCTGCCGGTCCCTTCTCTTCGTCCGGTACCTCCCCTGATAACATAGACAGCCGGGGCACGTTGAGGGATGGCGAGACCCTCGTCTCCGCCGGCGGCGGCTTCGAGCTCGGGTTCTTCAGCCCTGGCGCCTCCACGAAGAAATTCCTGTGCATACGCTGCACGAAGGGCCAAGAGAGGCCCATCGTGTGGGTGGCCAACAGAGAGCATCCGCTTAACGACTCCACGGGCGTTCTGAAGTTTGGTGAAGACGGCAACCTTGTTGTCGCTCTCGGCGGGTCCGGGGGCGTCGTCTGGTCGACCGAGCTGACCCCCAACGCGAGCGCCGACGTCCGGGTGGCGCGGCTGCTGGACTCAGGCAACCTCGTTGTCGGGGAAGCCGGGGATGATCTCCCCAGCGGGGGTCTCTGGCAGAGTTTCGACGAACCAGGGGACACGATGCTCCCGGGGATGAGCCTCTCGGTGAACAAGAGGACGGGCGCCACCCGGCACCTGAGGTCATGGAAGAGCACCGACGACCTATCTCCGGGGAACTACTCCTATGCGGTGGAGTTCGACCAATCTCCCCCGCCTCCTGCTTCGGGGACGGTTCTAATACGATAACCTACAGCGCGGGGTTCTGGAACGGGATCCGGTTCACCGGCACCCCGCCGATGAACGCCAACGGCTTCTTCAACTCCACTCTCGTCTCCTTCGGTGACGTCGTCAGCTACACGGACTGGATGATCAACAGCTCCAGATTCATAAGGGGACGGTTGGACCCGTCGGGCAGGATGGAACGCTTCGTGTGGAGGCCGGAGACGGGGGCATGGTCCAGGCTGTGGACGGTGCCGTCGATGTGTGACCTGTTTGCCACATGCGGCTCCTTCGCCACTTGCGCGCTGAACATCTTCCCAAGCTGCCGTTGCCTGCGAGGGTTCCACCCCAGATCGCAACAGGAGTGGGTACGCGGGGAACGGCACCGGAGGGTGCGCGCGGACGACCACGCCGAACTGCGGCGGCGGGGACGCCTTCCTGCCGGTGGTGGGCGTCAAGCTGCCCGAGATCGACAATTCCAGTACTGTGGACATGGACCTGAGCATGGAGGATTGCAGGGAGAAGTGCGCCAGGGACTGCTCTTGCACCGGCTACGCCCGCGCCGACGTCAGGGAAGGAGGGAGGGGGTGCATCGCCTGGTCCGGCGACCTGGTGGAGGTGAGGAACTTGAGCGTCACATCCAAGATTTCTACCTCCGCGTCGCTGCCTCCGATGTAGGTACGCAAAAAGAATTACCCCAACTTATATTAATTACCATTTTGATATATTAATTTTGTAAATTACACATCCAACATATAATCTTACGTTATCAAAGGTAAATAACCGTCATCCTGCATTGGTCAAATCAACAACATATCATCCTCGACACGGAAAACATGGACTGGTTCAATATCTCGTAGCTAGTTTCTTTCTTGGATCAATGTTGACGGCATTCTAAGCTTAAAGAAATCAATCAGATGAGCATTTACGGTGACTATCTGTATCGGTTTTCAAACCTGCCATCACATGGACTGGTTCAATTTCTTAACGCTAGCTGTTTTTTTTCTCTTCCTTATTTTCCAATATATATTACTTGCCGACCTCCTGTAAGTTAGGAGCATTGGCAGAATGAGACAATGAAAGTCCTTCCCTTTCCACCTTCTCTTTCTCTCTTCTGCCTTTTCGATCTTCTACTTAATGCATCAGCGTAGAAGAGGAGCTACTCCATAGCTGCTTCCCTAGCTACTTTGGACATCATCATCTATGTGACCTTAATTAAGAGCCTGCAAGGCCTTCATCCATCATTCTTCGGATATGCCACCACATCCGAGGGACGAGGACTCTATCTGATCAAGAGGACTCTATTGTCATATACCACAGTGTTGGGGAAGTTGACAAATCAACACCAACCTCTCGTCGTAGAGTCTCTAGCTAGATCACCTCGGCCATAGCATTGGCCATGGCCTTATATTCTGTCTCAGTGTTAGAGCAAGTGACAGTGGATTATTTCTTGGTTCTCCAAGAAATAAGATTTTAGCCGAGGAGTACATCATAACCACTAGTAGAACAAAGATCAAGATGACAATCAACCCAGTCCGCATCACTAAATGCACGAAGCTCATGAGATGAACGGTGATGAAAAACTTATCCATGAGAAACTGTATAGTTTAGATAGCATAGGATACATTTTACTAAAGACCAATGATCCTCAATAGGAGCGTTCATGAATTAATAGACCCAATTACCTACGAATGCGATATTGGTGGGTAATGATAACATATTGAAGAGTCCCAACAACACTCCAATATGTGGATGGATCATCCAAGGGATGGGCATTTGCAGTAACAGAACTGGAGCCAGTGGCCATCGGTGTGGAGAGAGGCCGCGCTCAATCGATCTTACATCTTGAAGGCCAAGAAAAAAACACCACCATTGGTCTGTAAAACTTGAAGGCCAAGAAAAAAATGCAGTAAACCCAGATCTGACATCTCAAATTGACTTATCATGTTATTCTTGAATTCATTAATGACAGAATCACATGATCCAATATACATAATATCATCCACATAGACACAAACCACAAGCATATCAGTGCCTTTCACCTTCAAATATAAAGTCGGTTCATTTTTACTACGGTGAAAATCGCTCTTATGAAGATATGAGTCAAGTCTCCCATACCATCCTCTCGGTGCCTGTTTGAGGCCGTAGAGAGCTTTCTTTAACTTGTACACTTTTTCTTCTTGTCCACTGATGACAAATCCATGTGGTTGGTTTACATATACGTCTTCTTCTAAAGTGCCATTCAAAAAGACTGACTTAACGTCAAAATGAAAGACTTCCCATTTCATGTGGGCTGCTAATGCCAATATCATTGTAACAGTCACAAAATAGGCAACATGGGAAAAAGTTTCAAAATAATCAATGCCATGTTTTTGTACATACACTTTGACGACTAATCTAACCTTGTGTCTCTGCACACTTCCATTGGCATTGCACTTCACTTTGTAGACCCATTTCACACCAATGGGCTCCTTTCCTAGCTTGTGGGAAGTCTACAAGCTCCCAAGTTTTATTTTTTGTAATGGAATCCAGTTCCTCCTCCATGGACTTTTCCCATTCTTCTTTGCCATATGCCTCCTCATAACATGATGGTTATGTCACCATGAAAGCAAATTTACAAGACTCATAAATTTCTTGCAAGGAGCGCAACTTTCTTGGAGGTGTGTCACCACTGTATCGACTCATCACTTGTGCTGGAGAATGTTGACTCACATTGAAAAGATGGCATGAACTACGGTCCCTTCCCCTCCTAGGGCGGTTTTGGGTTCCTGGCCGCCGGCCATGGCTGGCCATGGGGTGGGGGGGCCTCCGCTTTCCCCTCCCCCGTCGACGGGCCCTCCTCGTGATGCTGCTCTGCGTGTTGCTGTGGTGGCGGACCCCACCTGCAAGCTTGTTGCCGCGTGTGTGGATGGAGCGGCCGTGCCCCTTCCTGCTGCAACTGGGGCCCTTGGCACCAGCGGTGATGCTGTTCATCTTGCTGTCCATAGTGATGCTGCGCGCAGATCTGACCTTCTTTCCTCGGGCACCCCACCTACAAGGCTGCTACAAGATGGTGCTGGTGCCCCGTCCACCCAAGCTATTGCAGCAAGTGTTGCTTGTCTGTCGTCTTTGGGCCCCCCTTTTGCAGGTGCGCATGGAGATGCTGCCCGGGCCATCACAGCTGCACCTCCGTTGCATGCCCCTTTGGTTGCAGATCTAAATCTGGGAGCGCCCCCTCCCTTTATCGCTAGCAGATCTGCCTCCCGTGGTGTTGATCGCCTTACTCGTCCTGCTTCAGCCTCCAAGGGTGCTTCTCCTGCTGATGCCCATGGCACTCGTAGTAGGCCTCCTGCTGGTGTGTCCCTGGCTGCCCCACCGAAGTCTGGTGCGAGCAACCCTTGGCCTGCTCTTCCTTCGGCCTCCATTGTTGGGGATCCTGGCGTTGGCCCCTCTCCATCTGGCCAGTCTTCCTTTGCTCAGGTTCTACTTCAATCGGTATCTCCTCCACCTCCCCCCTTTGCAGCCCATAGCCCAGCCTTTACAGACTTGGGGGAGCCTGCATCGTTTTTCACTCTTGATGAGATTTACCTTTCTTATAAACCTTTGGAGCATGCCATTGTGGCCAAGACGCCTTTGGGTCGACCTGCTTACCAGGACATTAGGATGCACCTCGCCCAGCGGTTCCAACTCAAGCAAGATTTCATTATTAGTGCCTTGGATGGGAGGCACCTGATGCTGCGTTTCCAGAATCATGAGGATTTCTTGCAAGTCCTTCTCAAGGAGTCTCTGCATATCAAAGGCAAACCCTTCTGGTTTTCTAAATGGTCGATGGCCTTCTCTCCGGATGAAGATTCTCCTTTTGTCCCCGTGTGGTTGGAGTTACCTGGTCTTCCTGTCAACTTCTTTACCGAGGGCATGATCCATTCAGTTGCAGGCAGCATAGGTCCTATTCTTCAAGTGGATCGCAACACCTTGTGTCTAATCCGCACTGATGCTGCCCGTGTTTGTGTTCAACTTGATGTTTCGAAGCAGCCTCCCAATCGCGTATGGGTTGGCATTGGGTCCGGTGGTAACTGGCAACGTGTGGTTTTCCCAACTCTGCCCCTGTATTGCTCTTCTTGTAAGCGCCTGGGTCATATCTCCTCCAAATGCAAGAAGAAGACTGCTATCCGCGATGGTCCCCCTGCCGTGGGTGTTCCTCTACCTGTTGTAAACGGTGCTCCACCAGCTTCGGTTGCTCCCAAGCGAGTTTGGCGTCCATCTCAGGCCCCAGGGAGTGCCTTGGCTCCTTCTAACCCTCCACCTCCTGTGGTCCCTCACAATGGTGGTGCCGCCCTCCAAGTGCTCAATCAGGTTCTAGGCGACTCCATCCTGCCACCTGCTTGTGACGGTGTTGCTGCCTCTTTTCTACCGGTTGCAGATCCCGCTGGTACTCCCCTTGTTGCTGATCTAGCTGTTACTGTCTCGGTTGCCCCAGCTCTAGATCTTCCAGGCGCTGTGGTTGCTGCTGGCCTTCATGTTCCTGCTGATATCCCCTCGCCGGTGCTTGCTCCTGCAGGGCCGTCTAGTGTGTCCCTTACTCTGGCCTCGCCGGATGGGCTTGTGGCCGACCCAGTTGTTGCTCCAGCCACCGTTGATACTCTTCAATTTGATGCTCGGCCCCCGCTTGTGCCCGAATCTGTCCACGTAGCTCCTTTGCCTCCTCCTGCAGAGGTTTTGGCAGGTACTCCTCTGGTTCCTATCCAGCCGGCTGCAACCCCTGCTGGTGCAGCTGCATCGGTGGCCTCTCCTTCGGTTTACGGCGTTGCTCATGTGGATGCTAGCCACCCTCCTGCCGTGGCGTCCGGTCCCGACAGCGGCGTTGCAACCGGCGTGCCTTGTGTCCCTGTTGCTGCTGGTCTCTCTCAGCTGTCCCCTTTGGCTGACTGCTCTGCTGTCTCCAGTGACATCCTGAGCTTTGGTTTACGGCGTTGCTCATGTGGATGCTAGCCACCCTCCTGCCGTGGCGTCCGGTCCCGATAGCGGCGTTGCAACCGGCGTGCCTTGTGTCCCTGTTGCTGCTGGTCTCTCTCAGCTGTCCCCTTTGGCTGACTGCTCTGCTGTCTCCAGTGACATCCTGAGCTTTGATGAGGACTCCTCTTCCTCCAGACCCTCGCCTTCACTTAACCCGGATGCTCGCTGCTGGTCTCCTCCTCAGCCGCCCTCCCTTGCTGCTGCTACGGATGCGCCTCGCCTAGCCTCCCTTGATGCGGTGGGCCAGGTGGTTCATTCCCCTGCAGCGTCTGCTTCTTCTGAAGGTGGTGACAAGGTGGGGACCGAGTGCGTCTCCGACAAGCCAGCAGACCCACCTGACGGTGCTTCTCTGGCCATCCCGGATGCTCTGACGGACCCGGCTGTCCTCCTCCCTCCTAAGGAAGCAGAGCGGTTGGCCCGTTTGGCTGATCTGCGTGTGATGAGGGATGAAGTCAACACTCTTCCAGTCTTTTCTTGGCATGGGGCTTCTGGCCTCCTTCGGCCATGCGTTGTTGCAGCGCCTTTGGCGCCGTCTCCGCTAGCCTTGCAACCTCCCCACGACGTGACCCTCGCTTTACGAGCTGAGCCTCGCGACGACGTTTCTCCACCACCTTCTACCTCCGTTCAGGCTGTCGGTGGTTCCACCTGTGACGTCCCCTTCCAGCACCCTCCCCCGACTATCTCGCATGATGCTCCTCGGGGCTCCCCCGCGCTACCGCTGCAACAGTATATCTACCCTCCGGTTCATGATGTTGCCCCCGACGAGTTTGATGGTTCGGTTGATGAGCAGGGCCTGGAGTTTGATGCTTCTTTCCAGCCCGCCCGCAGGAGCAAAAGAAAGAATCGTCGAAGACCCAATCATCTCGAGTCCTATAGTCTCAGGCTTTAGCTGTCGGTCTCTTTGTTTTGGCTTCTTAGGCCTTGTTTATGTTTCGTTGGGTCTTATTTGGGTTCTTGGGTTTCTCTTAGCGGCTTTGTAGGTCTATCTCTCTTATGTAGTTTGTGGCCCCTTTCGTCTCTTTTAGTTTGGGTGACTTTCTCTTCTCTCCTCTCCCCTCCTCCTTGTACTGTTTCTGCCATTTACTATTTTACTTAATGAAAATCGCTTGCCTGGTGGTCAAAAAAAATGTTGACTCATAGAAGAGTTCAATGAAGATGGAGATTGTGATGTAGTAGAGCAAGTAGGTGGGTTATCTACTTCTACACATGGAATGTGCTGGTTTTCTATTTTTATCCATTCCCAAGAACTATTCTCATCAAAAATAACATCACGCCAGATGATTAAGGACTTGGTTAATGAATTATACAATCGATAACCTTTTGTTCCATCACTATAACCCACAAAAATGCATTTCTCACTCTTCTTTTTATCTATTTTACTACGATCGCTTGAATCAAGCAAGGAATAAGCAATGCAGTCAAAAATTCTTAGGTTGCTCACATTGGGTTTTTTATTCCACCAAGCTTCATATGGAGTCACGTCACGGATTGCTTTCGTTGGAGAAATGTTGAGAAGATGCACAGCTGTAGCCACTGCTTCAGCACAAAATTCATTTGGAAGTTGCTTCTCACTCATCGTGCTACAAGCCATCTCTACCGCAGTTCTATTCTTTCTTTCAGCAACTCCATTTTGCTCATGAGTTTTCTTCACTGTTAGTTGCCTGTGAAGGTCATGTTGCTTGCAAAAATGGTTAAAATCATTAGATAAAAACTCTCCCCCTCTGTCAGTGCGGAGAATCTTGATGGGATGCACACTTTCTTTTTCTATAAATGCCTTAAACTCCTTAAACCTTTCAAAGGCTTCTGATTTTTCTGCAAGAAAAAACACCCAACTCATCCGAGAAAAGTCATCAGTAAACATCAAAAAATATTTACTCTTATTCAGGGATGGAGTTCTTACTGGCCCACAAATATCGGCATGCATCAATGCTAGAGGAGCTTTAGCTCTCCATGCTCTACCAACTGAAAAGGATAATCGATGTTGTTTCCCATATACACATGATTCACAGGCATTATCACAAGAGGTAACAAGAGGCAGCCCACTAACCATCTCCTTATGCTTCCATAATTTCAGCCCATTAAAATATAGATGCCCACAACGTGAATGCCATAGCTGAGACACATTTTTTAAATCAGAAATGAATGCATACTGATCATGAACATGTGAAAGCTCAAGTAAAAACATTCTATTTTTAGAGATGGGTATCTTCATCAGTGAAATATATGACCCTTTTTCTTTGATTTCACAAGCATTATCTTGAAAAAAGAGACTGTTACCTTTTTTACTAATTGTCCCACACTGAGCAAATTATATGCAAACATAGGTGCATAATAAACATCATGGACAAACCTTTCAATACCTACTCAGTTTTAATTTCAATAGTTCCCTTACCTTCAATCTGAACCTCCTTATTGTTTCCAAGCCTGACTTGCAATTTCACCGATTCATCAATGTTTTGAAAAGGCTTCTTCACACCTGTCATATGATTACTACACCCACTATCTAGAAACCACATGTGATCAACCCTACTTTCTTTAAGACCCAAGTGAGTGAGAAATAGATTACCATCTTCAGGCTTTTCTTCAACAACATTGGTTTGTTGTTTTGCCTTATCCCAATAATATTATGGTTCTATATGGCCAAACTTCTTGCAAAAATCACAATACCTACCTTTGTGAGTCTATTTTTTATTGCTTTTATCACAATTTTATGACTTTTAGCGACCAGCATTGGACCTCCCACGTCCACGGCCACACCCACGGTGTCCACCTCTACCTCATCCTCTACTTGCATGCCTTTGGTCAGAATTTGTTTCACCATATTTGAGTTCGTTGCTGACCTCTAACTTGACTTGAAAAGCTTGCTCAATATTCTTCTCAGCTGATCTCTTCATCTTTTCTTCATGAGCCAAAAGAGAACCCAACAGTTCATTAACAGAGTAAATAGATAAGTCTTTAAACTCTCGATAACAGTGACAATATGATCATATTTGGGTGGTAAACTCCTCAATATCTTCTCTACAACTGTTTGATTACTAGCATTCTCTCCAAAAATTCTCATTTGGTATATAATTATAAAAACTCTTGAACAGATTCACAACTTTTCATGAACAAGGCCTCAAATTCTCGAAGGAGAGTTTGGAGTTTCACAGTTGTTACCTTCTTATCACCATAATATTCTTGCCAGAGGATAGTCCAAGCTTCCTTTGATTTGGTGGCATTGGCAATGCGGGGAAAAATAGCTTCTGTTACAGCTTGTTATAAAATAAGCAGAGCTTTTGCATCCTTCTTAGAAAGATCTTTTACATCTATCTTCTCTACTACTTTAGAGTCCTCCCTGTAACGACCCGAGATCCGAGTACCAGAAAGGAACCGGCGCGACTCGAACCTCGGCCCGCCATCCCCGAGCCCGAAGGCTCGGAAGGGTTAAAGGATGATGTGAGGGCACAAGAGAAGTTGAAATAACTACAGAGATAGTACCAACAAAATAATAAAATAGGAAATTAAATAAATAACTAAACTGCAACAAGGTCCAATGTATCTCATGTCCAAATTAAGTACCGTCAACAGAAAGAAAAGTACAAGTACACGGGGTATGCCCTGGCTCTGGTAACTGGCGACTAACCCTGGCTACTAGAACCACGCTCAAACTCTACCGCGCCTCTCGACGACCCCGCCTCACCAGAAAACATAGGGGTGAGCCTCATTTCATTGGCTCAGTAGGGATCCCGCGGACCCCCACCTGGCACGAGAGAAACAAGACAACAAGTACGGTGAATGGTAACACTAACTAGCAGGAGTACGGTAGAAGCGACAAGCAATAATAAATAAAAGGAAAAGCTCTATACAACTAACCGTATCGGACAAGCCAACCTCGGTCCAAAAAAACAAGAGTCCGTACCTGCCAGGAGACAGGAGCTCTACCCACTAGAAGGAAGACCGCTTGCGTCTCCTGACATCTTACACCGCGCCCAAGTGTCTCCCTACTCGCCCCACGCGGAAACTGAGACACGCAACAAGTACCACGAACAAGGACTAGCTGGGGTCGCACTCGTCAGCGCATGTCCTCCGCCCCCAACTACGTGTGCACACACAGACCATCTGCTCTAGGTCGGGTCCTCTAGCTGATTTTCCCCCCAGTCGGACTCAGGCTGCAAAGGCAAGGGGTCCTACGGAAACCAGCCTAAAAATTATCTCTCACCGGGTCACACTCTCCACCACTCCCGAGTAGGTCCACACCCGTGTGCGCAAGAAAGCTACGACTAGTGGACAGGTCACTAGAGGTGAGACTCGACTCACGAAAATCACCGAACGTAAGGAAACGGAGTGGCGGTCCACTCAGGACAGCCCCTCAGCCTTGTGGTCCTCTCTGGACCGCAAGGCGGGCCTAGCTGTTTCCCTGAGACCGCCAGGTCAACCCAAGCGGTCAAGCCATGACCACTAGGGGAACAAGCCACAAGGGGCCTAGCGGCCTGTCGCCAGGCCGCTAACCCTTGAAAAATGGTCCTCACTGGGCCGCTGGGAAACCAAAACGGTCATTCCTTGACCGCTAGAAAGCCCGAGACTCCCAACGGTCAAAAATCCAGTCAAACAAGGAGAAACGATAGTCCCATGACCGCTACTCCAAGGGTAGCGGTCTATCACGCGACCGTCGCCCTAGGACCTCTAAGCCTGCCGACACTCTGAAACACTTAGCGGCGTCCTGAGGGACGCTAGGGAAGCCTAGCGGTCTCTGGAAGGACCGCTACTCCCACCGGAGAACGGGAACGGCAAGAAGACCCAAAAACCGCCATCCACACCCCGATCATCGCCCGATGATGGGAAAACAAAGGGGAATCCATCCCCAACCCTCCTAGCATGATTCTACACCCTTAGATCGGTCAAAAACTCCATGAAACGGGAGACCTGGCGCACAACCCCAAAAAATGGATTTTAACCCTCCCGGCTCAAAAACACCCCTCTCGACCTCTCCTCTGCCTAAAAATCATGGGGAAAGCAGAAAAGAGTGCAAGGATCCGTCCCCCCACCTCAACGAAGGTCAAAAGCCGTCGGATTGCCGCCGATTTTGAAATTTCGCTTGAAAAGCCCCGATCTCTACGCCGCGAAAATGGCACCACTGTGTCACCAGCCGCCGCCGCCGCCTCGGTCCGCCGTCAGCAGCTGGAGGAAGAAGGGACGCCGCGGGCCACACCGGGAGGAAGCAACGGTCGAATAGGGGGGGTGCGCTCACGAAGAAGAAGAAGAAGAAGAAAAGAAAAGAAAAGGGGGGGTATTTATAAAAAATCCAGAAAATACAAAAAATAGGGAAAATTGGGGGAAAATCATTTTCTAGATCCTCGGAATACGCTTGACACACAGGTATTGTCTCGGAGTAGGAGAACGCAATGGTTCGCCCTATACGGGGTTCCGTAGGTCCGTTAGGGAAAAATACGTGTAAATCACAAAACACGCTCCGGGACCCCCGAGAGTGATCCGAAACCCACGGATCCAGATCTGAAAAATGTCTGAAAAACTCAGGACATTACAACCCTCCCCCCTTAAACAAATTTCATCCTCGAAATTAAGAACGACACAGATCAAGGGAGAAGACTCACTCGAACAAGTAAGGATACTGTTGCCGCATCTCATCCTCACGCTCCCACAACACTTCGCCACCAGAATGACACTGCCATTCCACCTTAACCAGGGGAATAACCTTCTTCCGCAGGCGGTGCTCACGCCGATCCTCAACGCGGATACTCCGGAAGGGACAAGTCTGGGGTCATCTCGGGCCAAATGGCGTCCTCCAAGACATGGGAATCATCGGGCATATACCTCTACACCATAGACACATGGAACACGTCATGCACGACAGATCGATAGCTCCAGGGGTAACTGCAACTGATAAGCAACTTCACTAATACGCTCGACAATGAGAAAAGGGCCAATGTTGCGGGGACTCAACTTCCCACGCCTGCCGAAGCGCATCACACCCTTCATGGGAGAGACCCTTAAAAACACCTGGTCTCCTACAGCAAAGCTGAGGGGTTGCCTCCTCCGATCGACATAACTCTTTTTTTGACTCTGTGCCACCAACATCTTCTACCAGACCAGATGCACCACCTCAGTACACTGCTGCACCAAATCCGGTCATGTCAGGACACGCTCACCCACCTCGAACCAATCAAGCGGAGTCCGACAAGGTCGCCGGTACAACGCCTCGTAAGGAGCCATACCAATGCTCGAATGATAGCCGTTGTTGTAGGCAAACTCCACTAACGGTAAATGGTGGATCCAACTCCCATGCCACTCCAGGCAACACGATCTCAACATATCCTCCAAAGTCTAGATAGTCCTCTCAGACTGACCGTCCGATTGAGGATGGTACGCCGAGCGAAATGTCAACTCCATGCCTAAAGCTCTCTAGAAACTCCTCTAGAATCCCGAAGTGAAGCGAGGATCACGATCGGACACAATGGAGATAGGAACTCCATGCAACAGAACGATTCGCTTCACATACAGACATGCCAACTTATGCACATTCCAACTGACCTTGATCGGCAACAACCGAGCCGTCTTCGTCAGTCTATCCACCAGTAACCAAATATTATCATGCCTACTAGATGTCCTCGGTAACCCAACCACAAAATCAGTGGTCACGCGATCCCACTTCCACGTAGGAATCTCTAAGGGCTGAAGTGTACCACCCAGTCGCTGGTGTTCCGCCTTCACTTACTGGAAGACCAAACACTTGGCCACAAACTCCGTAACATCTCTCTTCATCCCAGGCCACCAGAATTGCCTCTTCAAATTATAGTACATCTTCGCCGATCCGGGGTGCACAGCGTACTGGCTCCCATGAGCCTCTCGCAACACCGCGCGCCTCGCCTACTCCTCGGCTGGGACGTACAGGCTACCTCGGAACCTCACAGCTCCATCCTCACCAAACTCCACCTCGGCCATCGATAAAATTCGAGGTAACTCTGGGTCTGCACGCTGAGCCTCAGTCACCTGACGACGAATAGCTGGCGTGACAGTCAGACCCGCAACGACAGCAGAACCCTGATCCCATGGAATCTTGAGCCTAAAAGTCATGGCCGGCACCTGCTCCCATAACCTCCACTTCCGCAACAATATCCGACTGATCACCACCTTCCTACTCAAGGCGTCAGCCATGACATTCATCCTTCCAGGCTGATACAATAGAGTAAAATCATAATCTTTCATGTACTCCATACACCTCCTCTGCCTAAGGTTAAAATCCTTCTAGGTAAACACATATCTCAAACTCTGATGGTCAGTGAAAATCTTGAACTTCTCGCCGTACAGATAATGTCTCCAGATCTTTAGGGCGAAAATCACCGCCGCCAACTCAAGATCATGAGTGGGGTAGTTCTCCTCATGTGGCTTCAACTGTCGAGATGCATACGCTACAACCCTACCATGCTGCATCAGCACAGCACCCAAACCTATCTTGGAAGCATCCGTACACACCACAAAACCTCCTGATCCCGAAGGTAACACCAACACCAGAGCGGTCGTGAGCAATCTCTTCAGCTCCATAAAGCTCTGCTCACACTCCTTCATCCAGACAAACGACATATCTTTCCGTGTAAGCCTAGTCATCTGGGCCACGATACGAGAAAAATACTGAACAAATCTCCTATAATAGCCTACAAGCCCCAGAAAGCTTCGAATCTCCGTGATAGAACTCGGCCTCGGCCATTGCACCACAGCCTCAACCTTGGTCGAATCCACAGAAACACCCTCACTAGAAATCACGTGCCCCAAAAAGTACACCTCTCGCAGCCAAAACTCAAACTTGCTAAGCTTGGCATA